>CM070009.1:42056569-42261887 GCA_036247105.1 Cirrhinus mrigala
ACTCACAGCCTGTCCAAATCAAGATTGTCTTACCTGATTGTACAGGTAGGAGTCTGTGCACATTATGTAAAAATGAGTCACATCACACCAGAAACATGCAAACACAGCAAAGGAGCTTTGTCACTTCTCTCCATACAGCACTTTTCAAGCTAATGTTTATCTGATCTCACCACATTTTCTGTCAGAGTGAGAGTCGAGAAGACTGCTGTGAATTGTTTATGTTTATTGTGAATGCACAAGCAAACTGATGTGTAAGTTGTTCAATCACAGTGACCCTTCTTTGTGTCAGACAGGTTTAAAGGGGTCATCGGATGCTAAGTTCACTTTTACATGTTGTTTGAACATTAATGTGTATTGGCAGTGTATGTACACATCTACCCTATAGTGATAAAAATCCATGCAGTGGTTTTTAATTAATCTGTAAAAATAATATCCCCTTTTTCAAATCGAGCCATTCTCAGATGCCTGTCGGTGTGCCGTCACACCAACAGAGGCCGCTCCCACGATAGCTGATTGACACGAGTGTTTAACCTCGGATAAGCTGTTAGAGTCCGTCCTCTTTGTTTCAATGCCGGAGCAGGGATGTAAGTTAGACAAGAATATCTCCGATTGAGGTGTTGTGTTGCTGGATGTAATAATGAACATAGTGGTCGTCATTTACTCCCGACATCTGAGCTGCTGAAGATGCAGTAGATTGTGTTTGTTTGTGAATGCGCCTCCCGGTCTACATAAATGCGTATATGTTCACACAAATCATTCGTGACCCAGTTTCACCTACAGCAGAAGTGAGTATAAGGGTTTTTTTTATCAATCTTTTCGATCGCCTTTCCTAATACTGTGCTAGTTAGCAAGTTTAGCAGCTAAATGCGGCTAAAGTAAACAGACTCCTCTTTCCACAGAGAGAAGAGAGGGGCGGGGCGAGCTGAGCTCATTTGCATTTAAAGCAGCCTCGACCAGAATGAGATGATTTTTGCAGAGCTGATTTTGACAAGGTAAAAAGGGTGTTGTTTTACACAACCATTGAGAATTTTTAACCAAAGTATATTACAGACTTCTCATTAAGACCCTAAAGAATCATATTAACTTGTGGAATTTGGGCATCCGATGATCCCTTCAAGCCACCCAGAGAAAAGTTAAGATTTCCATTAAACGCAACTGCATTTTACCATGCTGTTCAGATTTGACATGTGATAGTCCTCTGACAGATCACACTAGCAGTATCACACAGGGAGTTGTATGGAATGTAAGCCAAATATTAAGTCCAACCAGTTTCTGCGGTGTAACGAGTGTGCAGTGTTTGATTTAACACATACACATTTAAGCTAATGGAGCTGCAACACAGTATTTTACTTACTGTCTAAAGTACTTTACCATAAGAAGTGATAATTGTGTGAAGATGGCTGACTGGAGTGAATCATTAAGACAACCTGGTGACTCTGTTCATTTCTGTTCATAATTTTATGAAATACTGCAGTTTTTTTTTTAAAGTGCTTATATATATGACGTGGATTAAAATTATTGAATTGAGAAATGGAATAATGTATAGTTCATGTTATAATAAGACATTTCTGTATATTTAAACAATATTCTTTTTAATTAGTTATTTTTCTTAAACAGATGAAGATCAGGGAAGTTCAGGATTGTTTAACAGAAGTGGAAGCAAACGTCAACCTCCGACAAGTAAGTTTTACATTGAAAATAAAATAATGTGTGCAGTATAACAAGATCTTCAAGATTCAAGCTTTTCAGCCTTGAACAAGAACTTTTTTTAAACAATCTTTTTTTTAAACAATCAATTAATGACTTCAAGGGAATTTCTTAATATCTTGGAATATAATTATTATTATTATTATTATTATTTTAAATCTTAAGAATGAAATAAAATCTCCCATAAGTACAAAAGAATCATCAGTTTATACCAGGGGTGTCAATAGAGTGAGTTTAGTTCCAACCCTGCTCTAACACACAAACCATGTAGTTGTCAAACAAGCCTGATTGACTTGATTAACTGGATCAAGTGTGTTTAATTAGGGTTGAATCTAAACTGTGCAGGGCTGTGGCCCTCTAGGAACTGAGTTTGACACCCCTGGTTTATACTGTTGGTTAAACCAGTTCTTTGTTTTTATTATGCATATACAGCACATATCCTCAAATCTGGCTCACGAGATCCATTTTCCTGCAGATTAACCCTAATTAAACACACCTGAGCATGCTAATCAGTGTCTCCAGAAAATGAGTGATGGTTTCAAAAAATGTGTTTTAGCATTTCAGAAAAACTATAATTAGTACGGATTTTTTTTTTTTTTAAACTATGCATCTACTCCAGGTGTTCATTTAAGAGAATGAATTAACAGAACTACAGGCAGTGATAAACCTATCTGTGTGATTTCAGTGTCTGTGATTATAGAAGAGATGAGAATAGTTCTGCTGGGGTTACATGCAGATGTTAAAGTCTCCTGTGGAAATACAATCTTTGGACGAAAGGTTTTCTCAGAGTCGCCCTCCTCCCTGCATTTGTTTGAAAGGCATGATGGGATGGTCCTGGAGAGACGTGTGGTGCTCATCAACACTCCTGACCTGTTCAGTCCTGCTCTCTCAACTGATGAACAAGATGTGAGAAGACGCTTCCATCAGTCTTGTCCAGAACCTCATGCCCTGCTGCTGGTTTTCAAGTCTGGCACATTTACAGAGCAGGACAGAGACGCTCTCAAGCTCATTAACCTCATATTTGGTGAAGGTTCATCTGAGTATGTGATTGTTGTCTTCATGCATGAAGAGCAGGAGTATGTGAGCGTTAAAGACTCTGATAATGAACTGGTAAAGTCTCTACTGCAGACCAACAGACGTCTACATTATCATCTACAGAGGAATGGAAACCAGTTACAAGTGCAGAAACTTTTGGAGAGCATTGAGAAGATGGTGGAGGAAAATGGAGGCCATCAACTGAAGATTCCTGAACACCCAAGACCGGGCCTGATGAAAGAAGACACAGTTTGGCAAACAAGAAACAAGATACATAAGGGTAAAGCTTTACCTCCTGTGCACAAGAATTCGATAATTACGTTGAAATAGAATTTACTGCTTTTATGATCTGTAGATAAAATAACTGCTTCCCATCTCTCTTTCTCTCTTTTCTTCTTCTTTAATGGTGCCTGTTCAGGTTTTAGTAGACGGGCATGTAGCGTGAATCATAGTAAGTATGAAGTGCATATTAATTTTACAACACTCCTGAAACAATTCATTAAAGACATAAAGATAATTTATTCATGCAATTATAATGCTGGATTTTGCTAACTGAACAAGAAAAAGATAAATTAGGTCCATTAGGTGCTAAAGTGTAAATTGACATTAACTTGTGTCATTAAAACATTGCGACATGAAAACGTGGCTCTACCTTCATTTCTGGAAAACTTGCAAAACGTACCTATATGTAAATTGTGCTACAGCTTCCCGCTGAATTGAACACTGGTGGCAGTAAAACACCAACAACATTTATTCAAACTTTTATTAGAATTTTCAGGCATTCTACTGAGTAATTAAGATTTATTTTAGTGCAGTTCCTTTCACAATATGGTTATCACCTTAAAACTCCTCACCATAGTGCAGAATTAGTAAACTAATACACTTTGAGTTTTGTTTTACATAACCAGCTCCATATGTATGGCTTTTCTGACAAAGTAAACTTGCTCGGTAGCGCACCTGGTACAGTATTGCACTCAGGGTTGCCAGGTCTGAGTAACAAAAATAGGCATTATACCAACATAATAAAATGTAGCCACAGGCAGTCATGTTTAGCTGTTTCAGAGAAAACTGAGTGCACTGGACATTTCACTTTGAAACTGTTGTGAAACATGCAAGAAACAATGTGATATCATTTTTGCGAAACAACAAAGACATGTCTTTTTCAAGAGCTTGGGTTGTATTTTTGAAAATGTTTTCATTATTATTGGTTACTAATATTCATAATTTTTTAGAACCCATAATACAGAAGACTCAGAAAAAATCAGAGAATCCCAAAAAATTAGTGCGATCAAAATGTGAGTATTGCACAAAATTATGTCAGTTTACTTTGGAGTATTATTTTGCTCACAGGCTTTATACAGTTTCTGATTGCACATTTGTGTTTGTGATTCACAGCCTCTGCCGGTGCTGAGAAGAGCTTGGAGTGTGTGAGGATTGTCCTGATTGGAAAAACTGGAGTGGGAAAGAGTGCAACTGGAAACACCATCCTGGCACGTGAAGTGTTTCAGTCAAAAGCCAGCATGAAATCTGTTACCAAGACATGTCAAAGAGAGAGTGGAGATGCCTGTGGTCGACCTGTGACTGTGGTGGACACACCAGGACTCTTTGACACGAGTCTCAGTAATGAAGAGATCCAGCAGGAGATCATGAGATGCATTGAACTGTTAGCTCCTGGACCACATGTGTTTCTGCTGGTCATCGCTGTCGGTCCGTTCACACAAGAGGAGAGAGAAACCCTTCAGCTCATCAAAATGACCTTCGGACAGAAAGCAGAGACCTACACTATGGTGTTGTTCACACGAGGAGACAATCTCACAGATCAAAGTATTGAAGACTACGTTAAAGAAGGAGATCCACATGTTCAGAAACTGATAAATGACTGTGGAGGAAGATTTCATGTGATCAATAATAAACAGAAGGATCCTGCTCAGGTTGTGAGTCTGTTAAAGAAGATTGATAAGATGATGTGGAATAATAATGCAAATTTCTACAATGACAAAATGTTTCAGGAGGCCGAGAAAGCATTCAGACTCATGCAGATCAACAGAGAGAGAGAAGAAGAGCTCAGACAAGAAATCGAGGCCATTAAAGCCAAATATGAGTTTGAAATCAAAGAAATTCAAAACAAACTAGAAGAGGAAAAAGCAAAAGGAAAAGTTAGAGAATTTCTGCTTGTGGAGAGAGGGATCACAATGTTGAGACAAAAGAGAGAAAACACAGTGACAACAGGCACTGAACAAACCCATGTTGAGAGAAAGAATGATGTTCAGATTGAAAAGCAAGAAGATCAGCTTACAGGAACAACAGATGTTGACATAGAGATGCCAAAAACAGGAAGAGAATCTGATAAAGATCGTAAGAAACATATTAAAAAACTGAATTTTTTTGAATCCTTAAAAAGAAGAAAAAAGCCAGGGAAAAAGACTGAGAAGACAGAAGAATGTAAAACAAAAGAAGCTGAGAGTGGAGAAGAGAATGTAGAAAGGATTAAATATACAGTCAAAGATCAACAAAGCAGTAAAGATTTGGCTAAAAACTCTGAAGATGAGAGAGACGCAGAGAAAGAACAACTACATCAACATTATAAGGAAATGGAAGAATGCAGGCAGAAGATGGAGGAGGCCATGAGGAGATACAAAGAGACCGCTGATATGTACGCCGCAGAACTCAAGAAAATTGAAGCCAGAAATGCTCAAATCATTGACAGCTATGAGAAGGACCACGGGAAATCTTGTGTGCTTCAATAAAAAAAAAAAAAAAAAAAGATTGCTTTATAAATTAAAGTTAGTTTTTAAATATTTGAATTCCATGTGTGTTTTATTATGACTGAAATTTTGTATTAGCACTTCTCATGTTTATTGAGTCACTTGTTGTTTTGGATAAAAGTGTCTGCTAATGAATAAATGCAAATGTAAATTAAAAATGTTTGGTGTGGCTTAATTAGAAAATGCATAAAAAAAAAAAAAAAATCAGTTAATATACAGTTGATTTCAAAGTACAAAGGCCTGTTTTCCTATTTATGGGTGAAATTAATTCTCCTACTTCTTGTTACATTGCCAGCAATCATCCATGTTACTCTGTAATTTGTATTTTGTGTTTTTCATAAAATTGGGGACATGTTTGATATCAACATGGTAATTTAACATCAGCTGCATTTTGGTGATTTTCGTGTTTTGTGTCTGGGAGCAGTACAATTCAGGTCCAGCTACAAGAGATCACCCACACCAGTGTGAATGCAAATGCTAATGACAGTGTTTCATAGCAATGGACCCTTCAGATTTCCACTCAAAACCCTAATTTCTCTGCAACAACACCTGAAATGGCCTCCAATTTGGATAAAACTTAAGATTCCACCTATAAGACAATACATACTGCACATATGATGCATGTGACATTCACAATTATGGGTGTGCCCCCTAGTGTGTGAACCTCTGACTGTCTTATCATGTGACTGTCTCATGTTTCAACACAAAACACTAATGGACATCAAATTTGGTTACTGTCCTTTAGGGCACATGACCAAGCACAAATCTCAAGCATCTTTCTATTAAAAACACTTTAATATACATTGAAACAAAACAGTCTTGATTCATTATAAATACATTTTAATTAATTTATTGTTTGTTTAAAACAACAGATTACCACATATCACAGTTTTACATGTTACAAATAGAGTACAAAGTCTATATAAATAGACTTTGAAGTTCCCTTGGCACTGGCATGACTGTGATCTGACTATTATTTAACCCCCCCCAAAAAAAACCGCTTAATCTTGCAAAGTAGGTTTTGCTATTATTATTATGTCGGTAATACCTCCAGTTAACAATGCAGTGTGGTGAAAAATTACAACTTTACCAAGATCGTAACTCTAAGCATTACTTCATTAAACTACAAATAACAGCCCCAATGTTTTTCGCGTTCTATCGATTGAATGGTAGAGGCTTGTGGATAATGTGGTTTAAAATTTGTAATAATAAAAAGGGGAAAAATACAATCTTTTTGAACAAAGGTATATCTAAAGATGTTCGTAGTGCAGACATCTATGACACTGAGGCAAGCTGAAAGTTGGTATTTTACTAAGAGCACTTATACCACCTTTCCATAGATGTTTGAAGACTCTGTCCAACATTATTTAATTAACATAGCATGAGTAGTTGTCCTGCCAAATTTACTGAAAACACACACACAAATGTCAGGGCATGTCAAAACTTCTCAAGTACCCTCAAACCCATTCAGACCCCAAAGTGCTAAAAAGCCTGTTGCAGCAACTCTACAGCGCTGCTAGTCTCTGTCTCAGTCTCTCTCTCTCTCTCTCTGCCTGAGTAAGGGGCTTCGTTGTTTATATCAATCACGTGGTTTTCCGAAAAAAAAAAAAAAATTAAGGCGTCGTGGCTTCTTTTCAAACTGTCCTGCACTTGATCCGTGCTTTCGAGTTCCGCGGGAACACCAGCGGAAGCGGTTGTGCCAGTAGTCTGTTAATGCGAACTGTTGCAAGACAGTGAGCGGTTTTGCTGTAGAGGTTTTGAGACAGTAACTTGTATTATGGAACGCTGGATAGGCAGAGTTGCTCTTGTCACTGGAGCCTCAGTAGGAACTGGAGCAGTAGTCGCTAGGTCTCTTGTCTAGCATGGCATGAAGGTGGTCGGATGTGCCAGAAATGTGGATCAAATAGAGGTAATATCCCGTGGTCGCTTAGTGATTCTCTTTTTAAAATGATGCCGCTGTAACAGAGTGTTACGACTCCCCGACATGTACAAGCAACATTTGGACATTATGCACGTTTTTAAGAGTAAAAAGCAGAGGGCTGACTTTAAAAGTAAATGCACACTGTTCTGTTCTAAACGTGGCATTTTCCACTACTTTTATTTTCTCGGACACTCGTCATTGGTCCGCTGCCACTGTCAATCTCCTTTATACCCTTGACGTCATCGCCACCACCGCTCCTATATTACCCAGTCATCTTTTAAATTCTAAAATATTGAAATGTACAGAATAACGATGGGTTAGGTAAAGTGTTATTAAGTGGAATACATAGAATTTAATTAAACAGAACATTTACAAAGTTATTTCCACAAGTTAATGATAAGTGAAACAAGTAGCAAACACAGAAGTGAATGGTGGTACAATTCAATATGCCTTGCTAAATTCTTTTCTTCTGTCTTGTAGAAATTAGCAACAGAATGTGTCAACTGTGGGTACTGGCACACTGCTTCCATACAAATGTGATCTCTCGGTAGAGGAGGAAATCACATCCTGTTGGCCTGGATTAAAACTCAACATCAGGGCATTGATGTGTGCATTAATAACGCTGGCTTGGCTCTCCGTGAACCTATATTAAGCGGCAAAACCAGTGGATGGAAGACCATGGTTGATGTAAGTAACTTAGAGGACAAATAAGCAGGTATTTCTGTGAAGTGTTTCCCAGAGCAATGTAATCAGAGATATTGTAAATAAAAAAATAAAAAAATGTGCAGGTGAATGTTGTTGGACTGTTAATCTGCACGCATGAGGCTTACATGTCTATGAAAGAAAGAGATGTTGATGATGGGCATATCATTAATATTAACAGGTACAGGAATGTTTTGTTGTACATTTTTTAATTCATTTCACAGCCTGTTCTGGGGAAACAAAGCACTAAATGTCTTAAATTTTCCTTTTGTGTTTTAGAATGAGTGGCCATCGAGTGGTGCCCAGTGCTAATATACACTTTTATAGTGCCACTAAATATGCCGTAACTGCTCTCACAGAAGGTCTGCGGCAGGAGTTACGGGAGGCTAAGAGCCACATATGTGCCACAGTAAGAGTGTAATTTTCTTTAATAATATGACTATGTATAGCAAAGCATGTCTAAAATTACGAATTTCCATCTTTGACAGAGTATATCTCCTGGTATAGTGGAGACTGAGTTTGCTTACCGGCTTTTCCATAACAACCCAGAAAAAGCAGCAGCCGGCTATGCAAGTATAAAGGTATAGATAAATTCTGATGCTATAAATACCATGTTGTAGGTCATTGTTTTACCTCTTTAAACATGTTAATGTCCTATTTGCAGTGCCTAAAAGCGGATGACATAGCCAGTGCAGTGGTATATGTCCTAAGTGCTCCTCCTCATGTCCAGGTAAACATGGTGCATCTCAGCTGAAATCCAAAAGTATTGATTTGATATTGATACCTGACCTTGCTTTGAGCTGAATAAAATATTGAACAGACACTATTTTGTGAACATCTTCAGTTGCTGTGTATGGGTCAAAGACAAGGCGTCAAATTAAATTGACAAGTGATTTCATATAGACCGTTTTTTAGTTATGAAACATTGACCTTTTTTTTTTTTTTTTTTTGTCTGTGGTGATTCCCTGCTCGTTCACTAATGCAAGCAAGCTAAATAAGTTTTGTCAGCTTATTTTTTAACAATGACTGGAGAAATTCAGATTTTATTTGAATATTTGAATAGGTCACTTACTGTGGACCATGGTTGTTATTTAAAAAAGTTAACATTGACGGACGGAAACAGATTGGCTGATCTGTACACGCTCACTTCATGGTTGAACGATCTGACAGGCGTGAGTAAGTAAATGAGGATAGCAAAATAAAGTAAACTCTGACATATTATTCATACAGTGCACTACCAGTAAAATAGATTAAATATTATTCAGACACTTTGCCCGTTTTTACACCACAGACTGAACAAAATTAAGCATTACTTAACTGGTCAACAAAGTATTGATAGTTGTGTAAATATTGTCATACTAACAGTTGTCTGAATTTTTTGGTTGATTGTAATCCATTACATACCTTTCTATCAAAGTTATCTGAATTTGTTCTAACACAGTTTAACTCTGAGTTCTTGTTTTTTTTTATTTTTTTTTTATTACCATTTTCAAAACTATAGCGAATAAACTGTGATAATGTGAGAAATGTTGAAGATGTCTGATTACATTTTGGTTTGACTGTAAATCTTTAGATGCCTACAGCTGTGTGCTGTATGGTCACGTACAAGTTTAAAAAGTTAATGTTACATGAGAAGTCACTTAACTTGTTCAGCAAATTTCTGATTACATGGGCATGCATTGGAAATCTTTAGACAAGTTACTGTAACCCATACCAACAAAAGACAATGCTTCATTTTTGCTATGAAGGGTTGCACTGCAAACGTTTTTGATGATCGTTTCTGGCCAGTTCATTTATTTTATTGCTTTTAATCACAGCCGTCGTCGTTTTTTGTTTGTTTGTTTGTTTGTTTGTTTTTCTGTTTGGCAGTGGCAGCAGGTATGCGACAAAATTTCAAACTGGAGCCTGTACTCTGTCCATTTTGGCACCTAACATCACAAGATGACATTTTAAGCTCCTTATGTAGCTGACTATCAGCTGGTTTTTATTGGCCTCTTCCAGTTTTCCCTTTGTTTTGCCTCCCGCTAACACCATGATATAATTGTGACACTGGCACCAAAAGGGTCTATACATAAAAAGCATATTAAACACAGGTAAAGTAATGTTTCAAACAACTTTTGTGAAATAAAACATCAAAATATGGATGAATTTGGGTTCCACTGTCATTCAGCATAGAGATATAGTTATCTAAAAATCTGATTAAAGCAATATTACACTGAAAAAAATCTTTGACCCGTACACAGATGTAGAATCAATTTCAAGTGTCAAAAGTTATTTTGTTATTGTTACTGTTTTCTTTTTTCTTTGCCATCTGTAGATCAGTGATGTTCAGATGAGGCCTGTGGAACAGATACCATAACAGATAAAAAGAGTATCCCTAACATCTTTACCAGCATCCTAACAGCTCATAACAAAGACAGTTCACTCCTATGAATGGAAGAAACTGCAACGCACAGTATGGCGTAATAGTCTCGCTTTCTAAATGAAAGAGCCAATTGCTGATTGGTAAAGTCATTGCGGCACTGCAGCGGCTGCTAGAAGTGCCAGTTCCCATAAAAACTTAAGGCTGGACCGATCAATGCGCATATGCAGTCATAAGGTGCATTGGCTGGCCTAGGTTAAAAAATAAGCAGATTAAATGCTATTTGAGCATCAGAAACAACATTCGGGGCAGTTCATTTCAGATTGTATTACTGATTTAAAATATGTAATTTAATTGCGAGTTCAGCAAGCAGTTTTTGAGATTTCAGGATTCCCCCATTCATTTAAATAGGACTTGGTCTTGGATGAGCTGCCCGGGGGCATTGCAAATATGGAGCCGACTTTCCTTGAAAGGGACTTTGCTCATAAACAATTGTCAAAGATGGCATTAGTGTCACTTATAACATTTTTTCTTAATTGTTATTTACAATACTCCATAACTAGTATCTCTTTTGAGATTTTTTTTTTCCTTTGTATTAAAAGACTAGGGGACTGAAACATGTATACATATTTAACTTACTTGTCAAATGGGCATGGCAGGCTATGGCAGGTTATGTTCGTCTTGTGATTACTGTAATCCGGGTCAATGCAGATAGGGAAGGTCAAAAAACTCCCATCTCATTTTCATCACTGTTTTACCTTTTTTTGTAAAGGGAGTTTGACCTTCTTTGCCTATTCACTTTGTAAACACTGGGTCGGTACTTTTGCAGCGATGTAGGGCGATTTTGAAGGTGGAGGAGAAAATGAGATGAGTTTTTCCGACATATCCTAACTGTATTGACCCGGATTACACAGAGTATGCATGCACATCGCAGAAAAGATGAGCATTTAAGTTTAAAGATTATTTTTTTTTAGAAAATAACTGATCATTTCGCTAGATAAGTCCCTTCTTCCTCAAGACCCTTCTTTCCCAAGATTGGGCCCTTTGAAGCTGCATTTTAGAAGTTCAAACTTGGGCTTCATTGAAGTTTTCCTCAAGAACTGAAGAAAGAAAGACATGAACATCTTGGATGACAAGGGGGTGAGTAAATTATCTGTAAATTTTTGTTCTGGAAGTGAACTTTAATTAGGTGATGTTTTTGTATGTTTTTGTGTTGGAACCATGGCTGGTTTAGGTTTGTCTGAAACAAACCAACCCTGTCTTAAATAAGAGATTTGTTTAATTTAAAAAACTTTTTACAATTTAAAAAGTAAAAAAAAAAAATATTTTATGGCTATTTTAAAGGAAAGTTAAGTTAATTTCCTGATAATGTACAACCCCATGTTATCCAAGATGTTCATGTCTTTCTTTCTTTAGTTGCAAAAAAAAAAAAAAAGAAAGAAAAGAAAAAAGAAAAAAAGGTATTTGAGGAAAACATTCCAGTATTTTTCTCCATATAGTGGACTTCTATGGTGGCCAGTGGGTTCAAGGTCCCAATTGCAGTTTCAATGCAGCTTCAAAGGGCTCTACACGATCATAGCCGAGGAATAAGGGCTTTGTCCTGCGAAACATTCTGTCATTTTCTTAAATCAATAAAAATGTATGTACTTTTTAACTACAAATGCTCATCTTGCACCAGCCTGAACACACGCATTACATAATGATGTTGGAAAGGTCATGCGTGACGTAGGTGGAAGTACCAACCCAGTGTTTACAAAGCAAACATGCAAAGAAAGTCAAATGCCCTTTACAAAAGAAAAGGTAAAACAATGATGTCGGGCAATTTAGAAGTTGGAGGAGAAAATGAGATTTTTTGCGCTATGTCTATCTTACATGACATGGGGGTGAGTAAATTATAATGAATTTTTTATTCTGAAAATGAACTTTAATTCCTTTTATGTAAAGCACTTTGAATTGGGACTGTATGAAATGTGCTATATAATGTGCTATATGTGGCTTGCCCTGTCTTTGTTGAACTGTAGAAAATCAACATCACATTCATGATCATGCAACAATAAATAAATATGCATAGGTCTATAAAGGTAAGCCAATAACTATGAACCAACATGTATAATACAGTATTTGTTCATTTTATTTATACCTGTGAGAGCTTTATTTGTGTTATCACTGTCACATTTGCCATTTTAGCCCCATTTTAGC
This sequence comes from Cirrhinus mrigala, assembly GCA_036247105.1. Taxonomy (NCBI): domain Eukaryota; kingdom Metazoa; phylum Chordata; class Actinopteri; order Cypriniformes; family Cyprinidae; genus Cirrhinus; species Cirrhinus mrigala. The sequence goes on from CM070009.1 coordinate 42,069,261, forward strand.
CCCTAACACTACTGCAGAAAACTGAAAATCAGTGTCACTAAAGACCATCAGCTAGCTTGTGCATGGAAAGGAAGGAAGTTGTATCCTGTCGTAACTCCTGATGGCTGACCCCAGACAGTAGAATTTTTTTTTTTTTTTTTTTAGTCATTTCTTTCTAACATCCCTTATGAAAAAGAAGTTTATTCAAGTGCTATCAGTATAGTTCTTTTAAACTAAAAATGAGAAAGTATACTTTTAGTCTACTTTTTATGTACTTCTCAGAAATATACTTAAAATTACATTTAAGTATCCTTGACTTATACTTAGAAAAAGCCGAGCTATACTTGTTCTCCTAGAATCCATGTTTTCATTGTTATACAGTAGGTTCCTACAGATGCTTCCTACTTTAATTTAACAGGATCATCAGACATAAAACAGCATCAAAACTGTGTAACGTTATGGAATAAAATGTTGACCAATGAATAGGTTATAATGACTGTCAAGCTTTGGGGTGTTGTTGATGCACTCCATTTACTTTTGATTAAATCATTCTAAATCCAATTCATAGTCTTTTTTCAGCTTTTTGTTCAAATTGTTGTTTGTTTCTTTATTTTTTTATTAATAAAAATTAATAAAACTGTAGCATACTGAAATACTTTGAAATGAGAGATCACAATAGGGCGCAAGGTGATATGTATTTCTTTTCTTTTCTTTTTTTTTGTAATTTAATGCATAAATAGCCTAAATGTGAGCACAGTGCAGTTGTTCTAGAAAATATGCGCTAAGTATGAAAGTGAAACCATATTTAAATGCATAAAATAACAAACTTTACATTTTGATATTTATGTTTTGTTGACTTCTGCCCTTTTTCATATTATTGCAGATGGAGATTCAAAACGCTTTTTTTTTTTTTTTTTTTTTTCCTTTGTACAGTCCTCGATTTAGTTATGACAAATTGTTGCAATCAGTTGATTTTGACAACTAATAGAATGTTAAACATTGACCGTTTACATTTTCAGAGTTCATTGATTATATAAAATGCAGTGAAGGTTGACAAAACTTTGAACTATGTAGTTGTCTGCTTGTCTCATCCACAAGTAGGCCTGCAATGATGGAGAACAAAATTTTGGGGGTGTTGAGACCTAGAACCAAGCTGAAAGAGCAATGAAGCTATATTGATCCCTTTTATGAAAAAAACCTGGAGGTAATACAAAAATAATCCAAAAAATCATCATATTCACTTAGTATTACTTGATGTAATTCACAACTTAATTACAGTTAAGTACAATTTAATTGTATTCAGTTGTATTTTAAGCACTAAAACAGTCCAGTACTTTATAGTCAAATACATTTTTATATTGAAACAATGAAGATTTCTGTGCCACTGCAGACTGGTTTCTGGCCCCTTCCTGGCCAGCCCTTTGAAAACATTCTGGCTCTACCACTGCCTAAGAGGCCAAATTGATTAATTGATTTCTGAGTATCTCTATTGCTTAAGCAAACACAACACACACACACGCATTTGTGAATGGGCATTTGATTTACATTTGAGAGAAACTAAGATTGTAAACAAGGATACAAACTAGTTCTGAATTCAAAATAGGCCATCTGAGTGATTTAAGTAGATATGATGAGTTGAAAACACTTGCTACTTCATACTTCAATACAAAACAATTCTGAACTTTGACAATAAGGAGATTTTTAAATGCTATAATAGGGATTTTATAATGTCTAAACATATAAATATAGTTTTTGTTTTTCTACCAGGTGAAATTTTCCATGAATTATATTTATAAGTAAAAATTAAAAATAAATAAATAAATAAAAACAGTTGTTCTTTAAAGTAAATTTTATTACAGTGTTCTCATTTTATATAAAAATGTGCAAAAATATGAATAACTTTGAGGCAAATTAATAATATAAATATTAAATATATATATTCAAATTACCTAACTAAAAAGTGAGCAAAAACAAAAAACAAAAGTGTTCTAATGTCTGGGGTATGCCATCAGGAGTTAAAGGAGACGTAATGTGACACACGTTTCTTTCTTTATTTTATTTTATTTTATCTTTTTTTTAATTTTTTTTTTTTTTTTTTTTTTCCTGTGGTATTGAATATGGATGAAGGGGGTTCAAACCTTTGTCACTTTTTTCACTCCTGATGAGGCTGTATCCTTCCTTGCACAAGCTAGTTAATGTGCTTTTGGTCATTGACTTGCAGAAAGTTTGCGAGTCAGAGAATCACTATTTTTCTCAATTATTACAATTTCCAATCATTTTACATTAATATTAAAATAAATTACATTTTGGTCATCTAAAATACTTTTCGGATGCAACTGTAATTTGATAACAACCCATTTAAAATGTAACTATAACAAAACACAGTCTCTCATATTTTGTATATTAATAGGGCCTACATAACGACGTGTGTCTTCATGTATTTCGTTACTTCTCAACCCTGCATGCATGCACAAGGTGTTCTTTGAGACTTGCACCAAAAAGAAAAAAAAAAAAAAACTGCAACCACATCCTGTTTTCTGTAATGGAAAATACTTTGGTTTGCTGCATGACTTGATACATGTACTTTAGCTCACACAAATAAACTGTTTCTGTTGTTTTTGGTGATACAATTCCCACATTTAGGAAATTAATGCAACCAAAAGAGCTGTGCAAATCGGATGCAAGGTCTATCACATTATCATAAAGCTTTTAGATTTGACTTTTTTTTTTACCCTCGAAACGTCAAAGACTGGATGGTAAAATGGAGCACAGTGGAGATATGTTAATTTCTCTTTAAAACTCTCTTTAAAATGTTAAGGTCCATCACTGTTTGTGTGTGGTTATGTTAGCATTTATTAGTATTCTTATTAGACAAAAATGTAAAAACACTAGAGGAACATCTTAAATATTTGCATGCCTTTTCAAATCCACAGTGAATTTTGCTCCATTTATTATACAATTGAAAATTGCCAGCAAAATGCTTCCATGTAAAAGCAGCATATCTGTCACTTTTAAAGCTAATTTGATATTTTTTGTATTAAAAATATTATCAAAAATCTTTTGCACTGTGTGATATAGTTTTCCCCATCAATATTAATATTAATATTAACTAAAATATAAGAACACATGACCAGTAGTACTGACTTTTGAGTTTTGCATAGAAAATAAGTAACAATGCTTCCTGCATTATGAGTGAATCTGTTTTTAAAAAGTTTTTTTTTTTTTCTTTCTTCATCTTCTCTAATAAACATTGCATGAGTTTAATATGCATTAAATAAATGACAGCATGAAAGTATGGAACTTCAAAAGCAATCAGTCCAGCTAGTATCAACTGAAATAAATAAAAACTGCATGAAAATATAATCAATATTAGCAGTACAACTTCTAATGGACTGGCCTGCATGGTGCCACTTCTCACATAACACAACGTTTAAACTCAATGTTGTTGTGCTAAATTCTGTGTAAATGTATTAGATGTAGCTGTGTGATGAACAGATGAACTTTTTTTCTCTCTAAAAGTCTTCTCCTCACCTGTAGCTCTGTTTTATTCTGTAGCTTTACTGAGTTTGCGTTGATTCGGAGTCATTTCAAATGATGTGTGCATGGTAATGAATACCAGATTCACTAACAGTTTTTGTGTGTTGTTGTTTAGCAGTGCGCAGCTGCAGTCCAGGCTTTGAACGTCCCAACAGTAAGTCAATATGAAAAAATATTTTATAAGCTAATCCTTACCCACACCCCAACCCTACCGAGAAAAAAAAAAAAAAAAAAAAAGTTTAAATTATAATTATTTTTTATACCAGTTTTACAAAAAAGGACATCCCACACTTACTTTTCTTTTTAGGAGCACTTAAAAAATTAGGAGCACAGTCAAAATTTTAGGAGCACCTTCTAATCAGCAATCGATTCGAAAGAAATTGGTTCAAAAATTAGCCTTTCCATTACAAGGTGATATTTGACTGCTTAAAGTGATCTACAGGGGAATTTTGTTTTTGCCTTTGGCATTTTTCAAACTTTAGTAAAAGTATGTCATCTTTTATGTCAAATTTTTTACTAATATTTGTTAACCTTTCTTTTTAAAATTTCTAATTAAAACAACAGAATAAGAACAAGTAGAATAAGTTACCAATCAAATGAAATCAGTATTAACAAAATTAATTTGTACTACAGAGGTGGCATAGAAGAACACAAAAGTGGCTTGTAGGCGTATTTTCATATATTTAATGGGGCTCAGAGGTGGCATGAGTGCAATCAAATTCATACATTTATGTAGAGAATAATGTTTTAAATACAAATTTTCTAAATACAGTAATATTAAATTATCTAAATAACTGAAAAGATACTTAAAAATGAAACTATATCTGCCAGTAGGTGGCGGCAAGTCACTGATTTAATTACTGAATCATATCATTCATGTGATTCCTTTGAATGGCTGCTAATACAGCTCATTGAAAGATAGCAAAATTGAGATTAAACATATGCTTAATAAAAACTGTTAAATATGTTGCTAAAACTGTTAAATATGTTGTTAATAAAATATGTAAAATAGCTAATTTTGTTTAAATGAAGGATTGCAGATATGAGTACACTCTATGTTTTAGTCAAATGTTCTATTAATTCTACAATGAGCTCCTTTAATGCCCTAATGGAGAGTGTTGCTCACAGATGCTCAAGAGTGTTAAAATCAGGTGAAATATTTGTGCAATAAAGGATTTTCACATTGGGAGAATGCATATTGTCATGCTGAAAAAAAAAAAAGACTTATTTTTGCAGTCCAACATTTTATCACTTAAATCTTGTTTTCCTGAATAATATTTGTGTTAATTCGAGGGCCAGCTGAATACGTTTATACTGCTATCTAGTGGCCACACAATGGTATAACTCAACCTTATTAGTATTAAGAAGAGCCACATGCGCTTTTATTATAGAAGAACTTGATGCTGTTAATAATCTCAGTTCGCCTGTTGATTATTATCAGGTGCATACAACAAATAAACCACCTACATGCATTTACTCTGCTCAGCTGCACACCTTCAAGCATCTATCAAGTTTGTGAAGATGAAACCCTTTTGTATAAAGAGAGTTCTGTGAGTGGTGTGTGGTAATACATCTCCTCATCAATCAGACATACTTATTTGTTCTGCTGCAACGTGATCTCATGATAATTCGTACGCATTCTACGTAAAATGTGGTTCTACAAAATGTGTGAGCAACACTCTCCATTAAAAATCAGGGCATTAAAGGAGCTCATTGTAGAATTAATAGAACATTTGACTAAAACACAGAGTGTACTCCCAGTGGCGTACGGGACACGGCCGCAGCCCCCGCGGTGCGTGGGGGCCCCGTCGCAGGACATTCTAAAAGGCAGTGTTCCGAGACGCGAGACGCGAGCTGTGAGCGCAAAGGTAGTGCAGTGGAGCGGGTTTAATGTTTTAAAAAATAACAACCGGGGAAAATAAATTTCTCACATTTCACCTGTCATAAACACTATAGGCCTACTTCTAAGACAACCGCCCCATTATCAAAGTGGATATTTTTACACATAAAGTGGGTTATGGATCCCTACACATGACAGGAAAAGTTTTTTAAGCGTGCGCACAATACAATTCGCTCCCTCCTTTTACTAAATCGTGTGCACAACTTACTACCTCGTTCGTTGATTTTGAACTAAATCCAGGCCACGATTCGGTAATGTCGTGAGCACGACTTAGTAAAATGAGGGAACGAATATAATAATAATAATAATAATAATAATAATGAAGTACGGGGTTTGCATTGAGATCATTGACAAGATCCTGCTGTGTAGCTCTGGGCTGATTCCTCACCGTTCTCATGATCATTGAAATTCCACAAGGTGAGATCTTGCATGGAGCCCCAGACCAAGGGAGACTGACAGTTATTTTGTGTTTCTTCCATTTGCAAATAATCGCACCAACTTTTGTCACCTTCTCACCAAGCTGCTTGACGATGGTCTTGTAGCCCATTTGAGCCTTGTGTTCCAATCTTGTCCCTGACATCCTTGGACAGCTCTTCGGTCTTGGCCATGGTGGAGAGTTTGGAATTTGATTGATCGATTGCTTCTGTGGACAGGTGTCTTTTATACAGGTAACAAACTGGAGCACCCCCTTTAAGAGAGTTCTCCTAATCTCAGTCCATTACCTGTATAAAAGACACCTGGGAGCCAGAAATCTTGCTGATAGATAGGGGATCAAATACTTATTTCACTCACTCAAATGCAAATCAATTTAGCAAAACTTCATTTGGAAATGCATTTTTCTGGATCTGGTCTCTCGCTGTTAAAATAAACCTACAGTTAAAATTATAGACTGATCATTTCTTTGTCAGTGGGCAAACATAAAAAAATAAGCATGGGATAAAATATTTTTTTCCTCACTGTAAGTAACTTCGCATTGTAGACTAAATGATACAGGTCTTTATTATCTGATGAATGTTCAAATGACCCTACACAGTGGGTGTGTTTTGTGTTTCAGTGAGAGATTTGAGGATTGTTCTGCTGGGGAAGAATGTGTTAGAAAAAAACAGAGTGGGAAACTTACTCTTAGAAACAGATGTGTTTAAGAGTGAAGCTCCTTCAGATGATACAGTCCATCTGCACAGTGAGAGATTCAGTGGAACAGTGATGGACAGACATGTGACCATCATCAACTGTCCTCAGCTGCTCGAGCCATATCTGTCATTCTTTGACATCAAACAGGCAGTGAGAGAGTGTATGAATCTGTCTGCTCCAGGACCTCATGTGTTCATCCTCGTACTGCAGTATAATGACTTCAATGAGTTGAATGGACACAGAGTGAAATACGTGTTGAAAGAATTCAGTGGAGAGGCAATTAAACGCACTATAGTGATCACGACTGACGAAGAAACATACAGATCAATGTTGAGTTCCATGATCAAAAATAAAGCAATCCATCAGTTAATAAAGGAGTGTGGAGGAGGACATCTACAGTTTGATGAAAGAAAAACAGAATTGCAATCTAAGATATTCAGAAGGATTGATAAGATACACAAGGAAGGTCAGGAAAGAAATCTCACACGTGAGATGTATGCTGGCATTAAGGGAAGATCAGTGGTTGAAAAGCAGATCAGATCCTGTGATTCCGTCAGATCAGAGGAAGAAAAAAAGGAGCGATCTCAGAAAGATGATGGAAAACCCAAAAAGGGAAATAAAGACAGAAGTAATGAAGGTAAAGTCTACTTTGAAATACTTTTCTCCTCAGAATGCATGTTTAGTAGCAAGAAAACTGATTCTTTGTCTAATAAACTGACATGCTTACAGCAGTAGTTTGGTAAAACACCTGTGAAATTAGGAAAAAAAATGCAAATTGTAAAGAAATTATATGGCTTAATCCTATGTTAATTGCTATTCAAAATATGATTTGTGATTACATTGTACATTGAAGATTTGATTGTTTATATTTATATGTTTATATTTATATTTCTGTACACGCACACACACACAGTTACATCGTTTGCATCGTGACATTAAGAAATGTGATTACATTTGCCATTAATTCGACTAATAGAAAAAGATTTTTATCAGCAAACACTTTTTTCCACAAAGATCCCATCTCACTATCAATGAGTCTGTCTGGAATTACTGAAAGAGTATATATATATATATATATATATATATATATATACAGCGTCTTTGGGACCCCCCAAGAGACACAATTCGAACACTGTTTTAAATAGAATAAAACATTTAATTTCTTTTATTTATGTTAACATTTTCATGTTTAATCATGAAGGACGAGAGCGCAGTGTTTAAAAAGATACTAAATACGTTAGGACTGGGTAATAATAGATGATAGATAGTAGATAATAATGAACAAAAAAATCAATTTCTAAATCACAGTGGATCTTTTGGTCTATGCTGTTTTCAGTTGATGAATAAACAGTACACAGTGCGCTTTCCTTCCAAAAAAAAAAAAAATACCAATAGGCTAGGCTTTGTGTTACTTTTGATATAAAACAAAGTCTCAGATTTCAAATTCTGTCCATTTCATTAGGAAATTCAAGCAATAAATACCATTTTGGCGCTCTTTAATGTGGCGTGATCTATATCTCATATCATACTGTATGTCTCCATACTGATTATCCATGCCCACCATGGACCACAGAACAAGTTTTTTATAGTGCTGATGATCTCTTTTGCATGTAGTTTGCATGAAATAAATGTGCCTATATCTGTATGCGTATTTTAAAGTGCCTTCTAATATTGTAATATATTTGTTTTCATGTGTGTTTCAGCATCAGCAAATGTATCTAGAAAAGAGAAGTTGAACCTGGTGCTGTGTGGAAGTGATACAACACTTACAGTCTCTGTGTCCCAGATTTTACAAGGCAGAAAGATAAAGTCTTCACATCAGAGTGTATGTACTGCAGATGTGGAGCTTCATGGTCGTCAGATCAGTCCATTGGAGCTTCCAGCTCTCAGTCGGCTCTCAGAGGAGGAAGTGAGGCGTCAAACTCTCCGCTGTGTGTCTCTCTGCGATCCAGGAGTTCATGCTTTCATCATCATTATTCCTGTTGATCCACTTAACAATGAAGACAAAGCAGAAATAGAGAAGATCCAGAAGATATTTGACTCCAAAGAACATTTTATGGTGCTTTTTACTTCTTCAGCGACTGTTGAAGAACCTGTGATAAATTTCGCTAAATCTATCTTTGATTCTCTGAGCCTCTGTGGGGGTCGATATAGAGTGATGTGTTTAAATGAACCTGAAAAATCAAGACAGATCCCAGAACTGCTGGAAGATATAGAGAACATGAAGATTGAACCATATTCACTTCAGATGTATGTGAAAGCTCAAGAGAACAGAATCAGATATGAAACACAGCAGAAATATGAAGAAGAACTGAAGAGAACCAAGAATAAAATCAAAGAGTTACAGCTGAAGATTCCTTCTGAAGGTTAGTAGATTGATATTAGCTTATGCATGTTTCTAATAATGTATACATATTTTTCTCAACATATTTCAGTAGTCATGTCGTGTGTCCCATACTTTGTTCTTATTGCAAAATCAGAACTAGCAGTGACTCATGGATGATTGTTTTTTTTTTTTTTTCTATGAATAAGTCAAATGATATTCAAGATATTCTGAACTGGTTTGCAAATAAGTTTTAATTATTCCAACAGTTCATTCTAGGGACGGGCATTTTTTTTCTTTTTAATATTGTATTCGAATATTTGTGTTTGGGAGAAAAATATATATATATTTAAATGACATTAAACAAGAGAACTTATTTTTTAAAAGTCAAGTTTTTGTCACCATTTCTGAGCAGGATTGTGATTAGGCATTATATATAACATTGTTCTACAACAATGTTACATAATATCTCAAGGTTTTCTACATATATGGCCATATGTGACATGTGGCCAAGTATGGTGTCCCATACTCAGAATTTGTGCTCTACATTTAATCCATCCAAGTGCACACACACAGCAGTTAAGCCTGGAAGTTAATTCTATAAAGAATTGATTCCTCGATTTGGAGGCATTGGGAATCAAAAAATGATTCCAAAGTTCGGAATAGATTCCATCAAGAGTAGAGAGCCTTTTTCAGATCAACAAAGCTTATCTGTGGGTTCCTATCAAACGGAAGGCTGCATCCTAAAGCTGTGTATCTCAGCTGCTACATCATCAAAAATTGCTGAAGGGCATTTCAGTTTGAAGAACCCTTGAGCAACCTTCTTTTTGCGCTCTTCTTTTGGTCAGTTTTGAAGGACGCATCAGATGTATACTTAAACCCAAAATTACCCTTTGCACACATTTGCATTCGCGAAAATAAACTGAAAGAAAACAAGTTGGTACTGAGCTTGTCTGAGTCTATTATGACAACAATAATGTTTTTAGACATGAAAGCATATATGTTATCTTCAGTTTTTTTCCTATAAATTAATCACTTTATACTAAACTCCCAATAATATAAGCCACTGGGAGACCTCAGACAGCTGTCATTTGCTGTGTCAAAGCAAACACAGAATGTTCCCTTAATGTTTGTTTTTGGTTCCCTTTTGTTGTTGTTTCTTTCCCTAATGGTACCTATAAGTTTTCAAAATGGAAAATGTGAAAATGCTATTCCATAAAGCAATTTACTTTTTTGTCACTTAATACTTCATTTTGGTGTGTCAGTCTGTTGAATTACTTGGTATGAAACACTGATCTGCATTCACAAAAAAAAAATCTACTTTTAATGTTTTATTTTACATTTATATTAAATGTAAAATATACGGATATGAAAAAAAATTGCATGATGTATTAACATTTGAATTGTTACGTGATTTTCAGGTGCTGAAGCTGAAGCTGAAGCAGATAATCAGGAGTGTCTGAGGATTGTGCTGATCGGGAGGACAGGAAGTGGAAAGAGTGCAACAGGAAACACTATTCTGGGAAGAGATGAGTTTCACAGTCAATTAAGTACAGATTCAGTGACAACAGTGTGTGAAAAGAGAATTGGCGAGATTGATGGTAAATCAGTAGCTGTTGTTGATACTCTAGGTCTCTTTGACACGACAATGAAAAATGAACTAGCAGCGGATGAAATAGTGAAATGTGTTTCAATATTGTCACCTGGACCTCATGTGTTTGTCATTGTGTTGGGTTTGGGTCGATTCACGAAAGAAGAAACAGACACTGTAGATCTGATAAAGAAGAACTTTGGTCCAAAAGCTGCTCAGTTCAGCATCGTTCTGTTCACTAGAGGAGACGATCTTGGGAATGAATCTATAGAAAAATATGTGGAGAGAAGTAAGTCTGCAGAACTCAAGAAACTGATCAGAGATTGTGGAAACAGATTCCTGGTTTTCAATAACAAAGAAAAAGAAGACAGAACTCAAGTGATTCAACTGTTAAACATGATAGAAGAGGTGAAAAATAGTAATGAGGGTCAACACTTCACTAACAGCATGTTTGAGGAGGCAGAGATGTCCATTAAAAAGAGAATGGAGGAAATAATGAAAGAGAGAGAAAGAGAAATTCAGGCTCAGAGAGAAGAATTGCAAGCTAGATATGAAATGGACATGAAAAACCTGAAGAAGGAACTCAAGGAAGAGAAAGAAAGAGCAGATGAGGAGAAAATAAAAATGCAGAATCGATTTAGAGAAAAACTGGAAAAACTCAGAAAAGAGTTTGAAGAAAAAGAGAAAATTGAACAGAAGAAACAAGAGATTGAAAACCAGAAACGATCAGAAGAAGAAAAACAGCAGAGAGCTGAATATCATCAAAAAATGGAAGAAATGAGGAGAGAGATTGAAATTCAGAGATCACATTATGAAAAGCAGCAAAAAGCAAGAGAAGAAGAAGACAGAAAGAGAGAAGAGAAATTCAGACAGGATCAAGAAAGAATGAAACATGAACAAGAACGTATTATATCAGAGATACAGATGAAACAAGAAAAAGAAATAAAAAAGAGAGATTTAGAGGAGAAACGGAGGAACGAAGAAGAAGATAAAGAGAGACAAGATTGGAAGAGAAAAATAAAAGAGGCTGAAAATGAAAAAAAAGAGGAAATTAAACGACAGCAGAAAGAATGGGAGGATGAAAAGAAACAACAGATGAGAGAACGAGAGGAAGAAGAAAGAAAGAGAAAAGAGAAACACGAGGAACAACTGAGAGAAAAACAAGAAGAACAGGAGAAAATGAGAGAGAGATTTGAAAGGGAGAGAGAAGAAGAAAGACAGAAGATTGAGAAGGAGAGACAGAAACAGAGAAGAGAAAGAGAAGAAAAAGAGAAAGAATATGAAGGAAAGAAACTGGAAACAAAAAGATTTTATGATCAGCTGGAGCAAAAGAGAAAAGAGGAGTGGGAGAAAAGAAAACAAAAAGATGATGAGAGACGGGAAGAAGAGAGAAAGAGATGGGAGAAAATGATTGAAGATCTGAAACAACAACAAGATGAAAAGATGAAGAGAAGAGAAGAAGAGACAGAAAAAAGAGAAGAGAAAGAGCGAGGTGAAATGAAAAAGAAATATGAAGAGGAAATAAAGAAGATGAAGAAGAAACATGAAGATGAAGCCAGAAAACAAGCAGAGGAATTTAATGATTTCAGAGAGAGAAAAGAGCAGCAGGTTCAGGAGCTCCAACAGACGCTGGAAGAACAACAGAGACAACAGGAATTACTGGAAAAACTCTATGAACACCTGAAAGATCAGACAAAAAAAGATTTTCAAAAGTTGCAACAGCTGAAACAAGAAGAAATAAAAGAGCTAATAAAAGAGGTTGAAAAATATAAAAAGAAACAAATGTGTGTCATTACATAATATTTCTAAAAATCTAAAGGGAGTTCAAGTGTGTAGCACTGAAAGCCTATTGTAATTGTTAGAGATTATTATTATTTCTATTATTAGGCGTTCAAGGGCTGAAACCATTTTTGTAAATTGTAATTTTATTATTATTATGTAATAATACTTTTAGCCCAAAACCATCCCAAACCGTAAATTCTAACTAGGCCACTAGGCCAGATGGTAGAGCTCAATTTGGGGAGAGACTGGCAAAGACTCAGCCCAATCGGCCAGTAGGGGGCACTACAGCAATTAAAGACCATTTGTCGTAGACTCAAGTGTCTTATATATTTGGAATCTTTGGCTCAAAACAAACAAAATCCAGTTTCATTTTAGGTATGCAACTTTTTCCGTCATTTTAAATTTTGTCCAAAACCTACTTTTGCAAACTATTCCTAGTTTTGTTGTTGTTGTTTTTGTTTTTTGTTTGTTTGTTTGTTTTTTGCCCAACTGAAACCTGAAAAGTGGAGAAAGATCCCCTGGACACTGAATATTTTGGGTTAACTGAATTACATTCCATAATCTTGCAACATTGACTATTGTAGCCAATCACGGGAATTTCTGTTGAAAAGATAACTAATCCAAAGTGTTTAAGTACTGGTTGTCAGAATCTGCTCATCTCTCAAAATGCTGAATAAGCTTGTTTAGCATTAGTTTTTTAGTTGTTTGTAAAAATCAAAGCAGAGACATGATGTAAATAAAAGATGTATTATGAAGTTTAGTCAGATTCATTGGTTAAAATGTGTGTTCGCACTCCATTAATTTGCACTGAACTGACAGCAGTGATAATAAAGGAAGCGCTCTTTACTCATTTACTAATTTCATTCATATCTGAATTTTTTTTTTTGTCTTTTTTTTTTTTTCAATTGAAACATTGTGACCTTTCTTACAAATATGTGCTTCAAACTTCAGTACAAAAAAATGACAGATATATGGCAAGCTTAAAATGTCCTTAGCTTAAAATGTTCCCAGCATTCCTCATTGTAATTAGAATTTTACTAGTAAGAATTAAATTACAGAGCACTCTAATTCCATTATTACTAATAACAATTCCATTTAGAGAGTTATATAATTTAATTCTTACTAGTGAAAATGCAATTACAGAGCTCTATAATTAATTTAAAAACGCACATTAAATATCTGTTTAATTGCAGAGCTCTGTAACTGAATTAGAGAGCTCTCTAAATGAATTTCTCGTGGTAAATACTGAATTAGAAAGCTATGTCTGAATTAAAGAGTTCTATAATAAAGAAACTGGTGTTTTTTCTGCATGAAAATGTCAAATGTTTAATTTTGTCCATTGTAGTACAATGTTGCCTTGAGGCAACAAACTTAAAATATTAAATAAAGTAAATAAATAAATAATCAAAATGTTTATTGATATTGTTATAATCATAGCCGCGGGAACATATTTTATTTGGGGGGTACTGGGGGGCGGGGGCACAATGGAGGATTTTAGACAAAATCCTAATATTAAATAGCCCAAACTAGGTTGCGTCACTTGCCCACCATGGCACCGCCCCCACAGTCATTTAGTGAGCCAAGCTGACTGACAAAAAGAGTGGTGAGACAGACAAGATGATGGCAAAAGATTTAGTTTCTAAACAAAATGCAAACCGCATGTTTTAAAAAATATTTAGAATTTTGAAAAGCCTGTTGACTTTTGCCATTTATCTAAGGTTATTTAGAATTTTTTATTTTTTTTATTTTTATTTTTTTTTTTACATTTGTTTCTAATTGATTTGGTTCCACCGTGTTTGCTGGTTTTATTTAATTTTTGTAAAAAATGTTTTATGTTATATTAGGCCTATATATATAGCTTGGTGTATTTTATCCATTGCGTTAATGAATTAATAATTAAAATAAGTGAGTTTGTCGTTGTTGTCCATTCAATCAATTGGCAGAATTGCCGCTAATTCGAAAGTGAAAGTAAAATGCCACATGCATTTACAAGCTATTAAAAAGCGAGGAATAGAGGGAATAGATGAACATACAAATTAATGAAGACAGTGTTCTATGCGAACCAATACATATTTGTGCTTTTTGACATTCTTGCCAGATTTTGATTACGTCCGCGTAACCTCTGATTGGGTCGGATTGGGTCGGCCCATCTCGACCAGCCGGCCGTCGCCGATTGGGCCAAATGCTTAACATTTATTATTATTATTAACTTATTTGTGAATAAAAGTATGCTGAAGTGTTGCTAGTGCTGCATGTCCATTTGTGTGTAAAGGTGTGTGTGTGTGTGTGTGTGTGTGTGTGTGTGTGTGTGTGTGTGTGTGTGTGTGTGATACACATTCACAGGTTACTCCTATCATAAGTAATAGCAGACAAACGGCATAAACAGACAGCACACGGACTCTACAAGATTCACAGATTATTTTTTATTTAGTTTTTACTGTATATATAAATTTGTTATAAACGGGTTGTTTTTGTTCCAGTCACATACATAAAATGTTTAAATATCTATTACATATGGTACTGCTTATATTATTTCACCATCTGTACACCAATATAAGTAGTGAATGTGCGTGTCCGTGGGTGGGGCTGTGTCGGTGTGGTAATGTGGGCTGGTGTGGCTACAGTGAGAGGGCTGAATTTTTGTCCCAGTCCGCCCCTGCAGATGGCCAATCCGCCCCTGCTTTAATATTTCTATTAAAGATTTTATTAAATATTAACATCGCTGTATATGCCAAATTTTTGGTCAGTGCACTTTGGTGAATTTTCTCATCAGAAAAACAAAGTGAAAATGTACATGCAATGTAAATTAGAGTTTCATTCATCATACACTTCAGACAGCTTCGTTTATTATAACTGGAGCTTTTTTTTTTAGAGTGCCTACACTCACGCTAGACTGAATTCAGTAATATTCTTTGATTATGTAAATGTTATTTGCTTGCTGTATAATTTGTTCATTGTTTGAAAAATCGTGGACATGCAGTGTTATAATTAAACTTAAAATGCCAGTGTATTATTATTATTATTTTTATTATTATTATTATTTTATTTTTTTTAAGCCACCATCAGCATTTTTGGTGATTTTCGAACGTTATATATCAAAATAAATAACCGAGCCTCTGCTTTAAACAAAAACAAAAAGAAAAACAACAACAACAACAACAACAAAACTATTTTATTCTATCTTCATGTATTCATGTTTTATCATTGTAACGCCACGCCAGCAGAGGGAGCCCTCACCCACTGACTGACTGTTGCTGCTCCCTCTGCTGCTTCGTTGGTAACTTCCTGTTTGGTGGCCATAAAGGGAGGCCATTTCCAAACAGACATTTGCGAAGTATTGTTTTGCTATAGCGGACTCTACCAAGCGTTTTCCTGTTTTCATTGCCCTGTTTTTTGATTATCACGGTTTGGTTTCTTATCATAGTTTTGTCTTTGTTTTTGCCACAGTTTTGCCTCGTTTATTGCCATAGTTCTGTCTGGTTTCATTTCCTTGTTTTTTGCTACTTTTCGGACTGCTCTCTCTGGTTTTGGACTCTGCCTGTTTATTGGATTTACGCTCTCGCCTTGCCCTAGATATTACTGTTTGTTTGGTTATCGACCCTGCCTGTCTTGACTACGATCTGTTAATAAAAGCTCGCAATTGGATCTTACACGCTTCCTACGAGTCCGGCTCATTACAATCATCAATTGAATCCAGATAGGTTTCAAAAAAATGAAATTTCAGTGAAAAATGCATTTATATTAAAGTAGTGCATTTTCAAGCAAAATACATTCAGATGTCATATTCATTCACCTGTAAATAATTATATGAATAATTGAAATTGCATTCAACAAACAAGTGCCTTTATTAAACTATATAAAAACTATATAAAAAGTTTTTTTTTTTTTTTGCAAACTTTTAAATAAACTGTTCTTCTATGGCTTCATGTGAAAATCTCTTTTGTAAACTTTATTTTTAGGAGTGTATCTGACATCCAAAATGTGCACCGTTTAAGATATGACATGATCATGGTTGAGAAACATGGATTTAGGTGTTGTGTAACAAATAAAATTAAATCTTCAGCTGCCTTGTAATCCACATTTTTGGATCCTTTTTCCCCGTTTTATGTATATATTGTTCTTAACTTTAACCTGTACTTCACTTTTTATATTTTTATATTTTGTCACTCTATGAATATTCTACCTATCTCCATTATTCATTAAAAACTTGAAACAAATTTGCTTTGCATTTAAATTCACTTAAAATACATTTAATTTTAATCAGGCAACTATAGGCTATTAAAAATTGTGTTTAATTAAAATATCTTTCAATATATTGTTGAACTACATTTTCAAAATACCACATTGCAAACTTATTATTAGATAAGATGTGTAATTACAAATATATAATTAATGCAAATAACCAACATTAAATGATAGGCCTATTTTAGTTCATGTTAATTGCTTGTCAGTAGGGTTGGGAAGATAATTCAAATTCCAAATAAACCATATTTTAAAGACAATAGAATCTATGAAAGCACATAAAGATGTATTAAAGTTCCACTTAAAAAAATAAGTTCAAATAACTGAACTTATTGATTTGTAATGGTTTTTAGTTCCACCTAAGTGTATGCTTTAAAGTGTCTTTATTTCAAAATATAAAATAATAAAATTGTTCAATCTGCTTAATACATAATACTGTGTACTTTTGAAACCAGCTAACAAAAGCAAGCCTGTATCTTTACAACTGCAGTATTTAGTCATAGATTACTGGTGTGTGTGTTTCTTTTTTTTTTTTTTTTTTTCCAAACATTTCCATCAAACATTTACAGATCATTACATTGTTTTACTGCACAACCTAGTAGACCTCCAACAACCCCCAGTGTTCCTCCCAATAATGTAACTGATAAACATCCTGGACCTACAAAATACCCAGTGATCATCCCGGTAGCACAACCACTCATGATTTCCAATAATTTGACATATTTCTGATGATCTACAGTAAATCTCCTGGTTGTCCAACTGTGATTAATGCATATACGTTTGCAAATGGCTCCTGAAGCAGCTCCTGTCACTGCTGCCAACACACCACCAGCACAACCATACAGAAATGTTTTAACATCAAATGAACCTTCATTCCTCATATTAACAAAACCCAGTGCAAACACAATGACAACACTGACTGCACACAGATATTTTGGCTTTGTAAATCTCTGTAGAAATACTTTGAGTGATTGAGTCTCAAACATTTGTAAAGTGTAGCAGCTGTTCTCATTGTCAGACACCATTCGTTGGATCTTCATCAGGAGTTGGCTGACTTGCTCTCTGTCGTTCAGATCTTTGTTGTTCAGTAAGTGGAATCTCCCCCCACACTCCTCTGTTAGTTTGGACAGCTCTGCATTACGTCTAATGAGTTGATCGATTGATTTGTTTTGAAGCTCATCTCCATGTGTGAACAGGACTAAAGTGTGTTTCATGGCGTCTTCACCAAACATCTGCTTGAATAAGAACATGGTATCTGCATCTTGCTGAGTGAAAGTGTGTAAAGGGAAAACCAGAAGGATCGCGTGGATTCCTGTAGAGCACAAGTTCAGTCCTCTCTTCAACTCTGCAGTCAGATCAGTTTTTCTTGTATCGAAGAAAGTTGGAGTGTCGATTACTGTAACTCTTTTGTTTGACACTTCAGCCGTGTGTTTTTGGCATCTGTCAGTGATGGAGGTCAGGCTCCGCCCGGACTGAAACACATTTTCACGCAGGATAGTGTTTCCAGAAGCGCTCACTCCTGAACCGGTTTTACCGATCAGCAGAATCTGAAGATGGTCGACAGTTCGCTGCATCACTGAAAAACGCAAGAAATATTGCCATTATTTTTTATAAAGTTTCATTCTTAAAACCAATTTAAAATCAACAGCAAAGTATTCAGTAAAGTCTGTTATAGTTGTAATGTCATCGTATACCGCAGACGTAAATAAATGAAGAAATAAATACATACGAATATACATACATAATGCGACTAAGTGATGCGTGAAAATTACATTCTTATCTAGGACCCAGAAGCGTGACCTCACCGTTTGTTGTTCTGTCTCGGTTGTCGGTCCAACTAGGTCAATATTTACTGCACTTAATTGCGCTCAGATTTCTGTGAAAACGGCACGGAGTGACAGCAGAGCACTGCGCGAAATGGTTTACACGACATTCATCAAAATGGCTTCAATTTCTGTACTTTCACTTTCGACTTATCCGCCCCACTCCTGAGTCTCATTGTTCTTGTTTAACAGCAGCGGTTCCTGATCATTTCCTGAACATTTTCACGCAGGATAGTGTTTCCAGAAGCGCTCACTCCTGAATTGTGATTGAGAATGTTAAAAAAAAAAAAAAGTTGTGGAAAAGCCAGGTCGATTCTCAGAACTGTGCTATGGAAAACTTTTGTTGCTGTTGTTGTTGTTTGTTTGTTTGTTTGCATTTTTGCATTTCTCTTTCTGGGTTGTTGCTATTTTGTGTATCCTTATTTTATTTATTCACAAGAGTAAATTTAAACTAAATGATTTATTATTTTACTAATTTGACTAACCAATTAATAACTTATTATTATTATTATTTTATTTATTTATTTATTTTTTTTATAGGAACTTGGTAGATTTTTTTTTTTTTTTTTTTTTTTACAACCAAAGACAAACATGTGAGATTCACAATTTATTTCATGTTGCCATAAAAGTTGACAAACAAGGACGATGTGGTGCAATAATCGTGATTTAAGTGTATTAAAGGTTAATGTTGTTGTGTCCGTTGCGTGATAAACTCAATAAAGAGTCTAGACATTGGTGGGCATTTTTCTTCTTAAACTTTACTGACCTGTCAGCAGTAATAACAACGGGGAATGCTTACAAGGAAAAAGGGGTTGGCCGACTAAACTCGAACTCAGTGTCAATACAAGAGTGGCCAACTATCCTATATATTCCTGAGTTCAATCTCACACAATATACTACAAATGTTATCAACTGGGGCCCGTTCTTCATACGTCGCTAACTCAGTTAGCTGGATTTGACTTTACGATTTGACATGATCTTGGATTGTTTGGTTCTTCGATGCTCATCCCGGCCTTGCTGTCATAGCAACAGGTCCTTTAGCTTAAACCTTCTTAGGAGCAGGCTTATTTCATGTAAACAGGATTAGATTGCATGTAAGCTGATTGTTAAGCAGAACTGATACTTAAAATCTATCCCAACCACTACAACTTTATTAAAAGAGTACTATTGATCCAGTAATTTAAACTGGACAATAATTTAAAATAATAATCATTAAACAAAGAATTGGAATATAATATAATAATGTGGTGTAGTCTATAATAGACAGCCAGGTTTACTCATTAAAAAGATGTATTCCTTATAAAATAATTACTTTATAAATGTATTAGAATCTTACACACATGCTATACAAATAATGTAGAGTCGTGCATTAATCTGAGTGATGGCAGCTGTCATGGGAGTGGCTTTATGGAGCACATGAGATGCAGATAACGTGAGATCTTCTTAAGAAACTTGAATTAATGCTGTCACGTAACAAATTAGTTTCAAAGATAAAATTAAATGAGTTGCTAATTATTGCTTTGAAATTAAAAAAAGTAAACCCTGTACAAATATTAGAAATCGTGAATATAAATAATTGGGAATCATGTAAAAAACAAACAAAAAAACAAAACAAAACAAAAACAAAAAAAAAAAAAACAGTGCATATTTCATTTGATCTATTATAACGTTTATGTAGGCTTGTTTGCTTGGCTGTTTCCTTAAAAAAAATGTGTCAAGTTTTTCGTCAGGTGTCTTTTTTTAATAATATATGTCACTACGATGCTGTCTTGCCGCCAGCCAATCGCTGCATTGCTGATCATGGTTTGGAGTATCCATACGTAGCCCCTTTTAAACCAACAGATAACTCAGTCCCGCCATACTAATCATCGACAACAGGTGCGTTCGAAGAACCGAATTAGCCAGGTCATGATTACCTCGATGACATCAACTTGGATGTGTCATTTGATCTCGGATGTAAGGTACGAAGAACGGGCCCCAGGAAATAACCTCACGGTAAACAAAAAAACAAAGCAAAAAACAAAAACAACAACAACAACAAAATAAATAAATAAAAAATAAAAAACAGATATTTACAGCAGTGTAAATATGCAGTTAAAATAACACGTTCACTCTAATGTTGTAGTTGTTCATGAGTAAATTTGTGTTCTTAATGAGAGAATTCACAGATCCAATAGCTGTGGAAAGTGTGCGAGTCAAACTTGTAAAGGTGCCAGATAATAATCAAAAACACTTACAATAAGTTACAAGAACTTACAAGTTCTTTTTTTATTTATTCATTTTTTTCAAGTCTGTATCAAGATGATACAATACAGATTGATTGCTCAGACTTTTCTTTTTTTTATTTATTAGCAAAAGTTTCATCCAAACTGCATGCTTACATGTTTCTTTATGTTCTCTGTTATTTCACAGGAATACAACATCTGCTAAACATTTTAACCATCTCTATGGATACAGGAAATTTCCATTCTCTGTCCTCCTCTGGGTGGAGCTGATGACGAGTATATAAGTCTGTGATCGTCTGAAACTGAAACTACCCTGGAAACAGTTCATCTGAAACATTTGTCTGAGGATCTGTCTGAAGATCAACTCTGTAGTAAGTATTTTACCTCCTTTATCTCAATTATAATGTTTCTATATTCTAATAGCAGATTTAGCATGGCTATTTGACATCATTTCTTTAGTCAGTGTATTAGAGGGATGAAAACAGATGCATTGAGTGTGATACATGTGTTACTGCTGCATTTATCTGAGTGTAATAGAGCTAAATGAGGAGGGTTTCAGAATTTCATGTCATTATCAAACTGAAAGTGTGTGATGTTGCTGGAACCAATATGAATACAGAGAAACTGACTGCAGCTCAATTCAAAATCTTTCACTTTCACTTATCTCTTTAGTTGACAAATTTTCATCAAAGTTATCTATATTTACCAGCTTTCGAGCATCATGCCCATTGATATGCAAACATTTCAGTAGATCTGACATCGTTTCCTCCAGTGTGGAATAATGGTGTCAGGTATTTGCAGTGTAAAAGACTATTCTGATAAAATGACACCATGAAAAAATCAGCTCGGAATTTCCCAGTCTGGAGATCAACAGCACAAACACAGGAAGTCAGTGGGGGTCTGCATATTTGCATGTTTCATATTTGGGTGTGTTTGTTTAGTTTTTAAATAGAATAGAATGAAGCGAAAGTGAAAATTTACATATTTCATATATTTCTGTTCACTGGATAATGTGCAAAATTATAATGAAGATTTGCTGTTTTTCAGGTTGTGCAGCTCAGCTAACAACAGAACGACAAAAGACAATGGTATAAAACATTTCAGACATTTCATCATCTAAAACCATACTTGGGACTTACCATTTGTTTATTTATGTATTGATTGATTGATTGACAAATGTTTGTAAAACTTTATTTTGAATGTGTCTGCTAATCTTATACAGGCTGAGAATCTGCGTCACAGATTTAACAATGAAGGTAAATCTTATATTTATCACAGAGAGACACACAACAGATCACAAATACAGGTAATATGCAAATTGATGTTCTGAACATTTTCTCACTTCCTGTTCAAACTCCTGTAGCAGCACCACAGCAGAACAATGGCAACATTAATATCGTCCTTCTGGGGAAAACTGGAGTTGGGAAAAGTTCATCAGGAAACACCATCCTGGGAGAAAGCAAATTCACGTGTGGAAGAAGCCTGTCTGCTGTTACAAGTATATCTAGTGTCGAGAGATCAGTGATTGGTGGCAGATCTGTGTCTGTTATTGACACTCCTGGGTTTTTTTGTACAAATCTTTCCCAAGAGCAGCTGGCGAGGGAGTTTGCGAGAAGTGTGTTTCTTTCTGCTCCAGGAGTTCATGCCTTTTTATGCGTTGTGCCGTTTGGCAGGTTCACGGAGCAGGAGGAGGAGACATTGACACGAGTGCAGAAGGTTTTTGGTAAAGATGTGCTGAAGCATGTTATTCTCCTCTTTACATATGGGGATGAATGTATCAGAGAGAGAATGCAGGCAGAGATTGATGCGAATGAAGTTGTCAGTAGAGTCGTTCAGAGCTGTCAGGGTTATCATGTCCTCAATAACAGAGATCTGACTGACAGACAGCAGGTCAGTGATCTACTGCAGAAGATTGACACGATGACAGAGTGGAATCAGGGCTACTACACTAATGAGATGTATGAATGGGCACAAATGTGGCCATGGGAAAAATTCTGGAAATTACTTAAGGACTTTTTTTATGCTGTAATTGCCTTTTTTCAGAACCTGGCTACAAGTTTTGATAATAGCCACTGGAGACAAACAATGGCTCCATATATGCGACTGTAAGGAACTAAGAATGCAATTATTTGCTTTTGATTCATTTCATAATACATGGTTAATTATAACCTAAATGTAGGTAGAACAAGTCTCTGTGTGTGAGTTGAAAAGTTTATTATATTTTGTCTACATTGTACTTTCACAAGATGGCTGTTAAATGAAAAGACAGATCATATTTGTTTATCAAATGGTATACAAGATACTACTTTATCTTTACATGTTTTATTCATTAAAAGAGTCTTATGTAAATAGATCCTTTCTGAACTATGAAAACAAAACAAAAGTCTTAAAGCAGACATTTCATAACATAATGCATATTCAGCCACCACCTATTAATAGTATTTTTCTGCTCATTATGCAAAATATATCTAAACAGTTAGTGTTTTCCCTAAAAAAAAGAAAAAAAAAAAAGAAAAACTTTTCTGTAAGAAACATTTTACTAAATATTATGAAATATGATTTAACTTTGCCAAAAGGTTACAGAAGATCCTGTGCTATGTTACTATACTTTTGTGCTTTTATTAATTTTTATGCTTAGTGGACATTTTATGTTTATGGAATTCATTATACCTATTTAAATCTGACAGATACTGATAAATGTAAAAATCTTAATAATAAACTCTGACCAAACTTTATTTTCATGTCTGGTTATTTGAACCTTTTTATTAATTTTGGAGAAACATTTTCACTCAGAAATTGCTAGTAAATTTCACAAACTATTACAAAGAAATGACAAGTAAAAAGAATTGACAAGGGGGCAAGCACAACAGAGGCAGAATGAAGGGCTATTTATTGTTTTTTGTTTGTTTGTTTGTTTGTTTTTTTCGTTTATTAAACTTTTTGAGTATATTCAGAGCATGGGGCTGATGACACTTACAAAGTTTCATGATGATGCGCCGATTAATGCATTCATAAAATATAGAATTTTGACAAATTATATGTCTTACCAAATCTAAAGAGACCAGTCTTGTGATTTTTGGCCAAACAATTCAGAATCAATTCAAAAATAGTGATTCTGCAACCCTACAAATATATGACCTTTTTAAGTGGAACATAAAAGAAAATTACTCTAAATGTGTAATGTGAATTTGTGCAAAAGATAACAAACTAAGCTGTAGGCAGCAGATATTGTACCCATTCAAGGGTCAGGTGTTTTTTTTTTTTTTTTTTTTTTTTTTTTGTTTGTTTAATACATAAACTGAACCCTAAAACAGTTCAAACAAATCATATTTGTTTATCAGACAGTATGGTATTCAAAATACTACTTTATCTTTACACGTTTAATTAATTATAAAAAGCCTTATGTAAATAGATCCTTTCTGAACTATGAACAGAAAAAAGTCTTACAGCAGACATTTCATGTCTTAGTGCATATTTAGCCACCACCTGTTGACAGCATTTTCTGCTCATTTGCATTATGCAAAATATATCTCAGCATGTTTAAGTTTTGCCTATAAAATAAATAGAATACAACTTTTCTGTAAGAAACATTTTACTAAATACTTTTAAACATTTTATTCAGAGTGTAACTTTCATACATTAACTGATTTATTTATGGAATTCATTATACCTCTTTAAGTCTGACAGAAAAAATGTTTACGAGATATCAGGGGCTTCCAGAGTTGGATACACCAGACCCTCTTGTGATTCTGCTGGTGATCAGAAGTACAAGATTCACTCAAGAAGAGAAAATAACTTTTATTATTATTTTTATTTTATTTTTTTTAAAGTGTGGCTCTTAAAGAATACCTGCATCTTATTCACTGGAGGAGATGAGTTGGAGAGAAGAAGGTCAAACCCCCCAGGACATCATGAGCGACTACAGAGAGAATGAAGAGATTCATGGGATAGAAGTAAAATAAACACAGAAATGCTGTGAACATTTGCCAGTTAGGAAGAACCATTCTACAAAACTGATGAAACATTAAGTGACATCTGCATCAAATTAACCTACCTCTATAGGCTACAACAAAAGTCCTGGTTTACTTGATAATCTGGCAAACATGGGGAAACTGGAAATGTTGAAAGATTATGCACTAGGAAGTGATTTTAAGTACATTTTCATTTTATTCCAGTAAGTAATTTCAGTAACTCTTAACCCTAACACAAAGTCACGTTCCATGGTCTACACCAGGACTGTTTCTAGATGATGTTCACTACATTTTCCAATGTAACCACTAGGGGTCAGTGTCGTCATGTTATTGTCACTGCATCATTCTTTTAACATGCTTCTGATCATGATTTTTCTGTTTATACCCTGATTTTATTCGACCTTGTAGAAAGTTTCCCCCTTTTTGATATGCAGAATTTTCCAGTCCTCTCATTCAATATAAAATAGATCTGTCCAGTCCACTTTCTGCCCAATAAGCCTACTAAGTTATACTCTTTGACCAATTGTATGCTGATGCTGTGCAGAGAACAAGCGATTGTTTTATGTTTGGGGGGGTTGAGCTCACTTCCTCATGCTGTGCTGCCTGCATTCAGTAGAAGTAATTTCTTAAGATATGTCACCTGTTCTGTCCTGAAAGAATGATGTCATGTGATTTCAAGGAACACATAAATTTTTTTTTTCTTTCTTTCCTTTTTAACATGTATACATAAAGACCAGCAGAGAACTTTTGGTTCTTAATTACGTTCAGTATCTCAACACAGTAGGTATATAACTACACTGTAGTTTGGTGATTCCACTTGCCATTTCCTTTTCATGTAATTTTTATTCGATGGATGAATACTCTTCTTGCCTAATGTGCATTTGCGAAGCAGACTAGCTGTTGTCAGAATCTGAGTGAGTATCCCTGTGTCAAGAATATATACAGAAGTCTCTTCTGCTTACCAAGCCTGCATTTATTTGATCCAAAGTACAGCACAGCAAAATTTTGAAATATTTTTACTATTTAAAACTGCTTTCTATTTGAATACATTTTAAAATGTAATTTATTCCTGTGATTTCAAAGCTGAATTTTTAGCATCATTACTCCAGTCTTCTGTGTCTGCTGATTTTCATATAAAAAGATTTTTGAAATGCAGTTGCAAATTTGTAAGATGTGTAAAAGCAAATTTTGCAGTTTTTGCACTGTGCATTGCTATACTTGTTGTGAAAAGTAATTGGTTCTGCAGCATTGCAGTAGTTATTTTATATAATTTTATGATAAAGAACAGCTGAAAGTTATCTTTATGATAAACAAATCGTTGCCAGTCATCACGACTTTACCTACTAGGCATGTACAGATGTCAGTTGAAACTCTACAGGTTCTACAAGTTTTGCATGATTTGTATTCTCACTACAAGCTGAACTCAAATGTTGGCAGGCCTTTTTTAATTCTGATGACTTCTCTGTGCATTAGATGATACTGAGGTATTAATTTATTGTTTGTTTGTTTGTAAAGGACTGATTTTATTCTACACAGATTTGTAATAAATTTGAGATTGTGTAGATGTTTAGCCTATTTATTTTAATTTGAACTGTATTCTTTGGGATTTTTGTTATAGCATTCTTCTAAAAAGTTGTTGTGAGTAGCAGTTTTAGACATTTTAAACAACCAACAGTAGTATCCAGTCATGCAACCTACTCTGTATTTATTTATTTATTTATTTATGACTGTTTTGAATTAAAAACATCTTATGATTTTTGGGCCATTGCACCGAATGGGTGCCATTTGTTTGTTGTAGCTCTTCCAAATAAAACGTCATTTGTTTTTCTTTTTTTTTTTCAGAACTGAATCTCAAAACATACATGTTTATAATTTTTCATCAGTGCTGTTGCCAAAACTCGTGTGTCTTTTAAAAATCATGTTTAAAATTGTCAACCTTCTTTTATCCCTCAAGAATATTTGTATTTTACAGATACATGTTTCCATTTAAATAGTGTTTCGCAAACGTTCTGAGAGGGTTATGTGAATGAGGGTTAAGTACATTTTAAAAATTCAGAAAGTTTTCTTTTAAGGTTAGAGAGCGGGTTAGGATTAGGGTTAAAGCGCTTAGATATGTGTTGTGTGTGTGTGTGTGTGTGTGTGTGTGTGTGTGTGTGTGTGTAAGAAAGAGAGAGAGAAAGAGAGAGAGAGAGAGTTCTGTGTTGAATGAATGTTCTTTGTGTTTACAGTTATGTACAGTGAAGGAGGTGGAAAGATAATGAAAGCAAGATGGAGGGAGAGACACAGAGAGGGGAGTGGAAGTATCTCACTCCTTCCCATGCACCCTTCCATGGGTGAGTGTTTCTGGCTCCTTGTATTATGGGTTTTCTACATGTTCTTCTGCATGAGAAAACCCAGAATCTCATGTATCCTTTAAATACATGGGTCCCAATCCTTTACATTCAGTTGAACAACCTTGACTATGTGCTTAACACACATCCACTGCAGTAAATAAAACATTATAATAGTTGTGACAATGTATTATTACACTGTTTCATGAATTTCATAATTTATGTGAAACGTATTACATTAGCTACATCCACAATAATCCAAAAATGCAATTTTGTGTCGAAACTTGCTCTGTCTAAATTAGTGTATTTTCAGAAGTTGTTTGTCTACACTGAAATGTCTAAAAGTGCTTAAATCACTTTACTGTGAATACATAAAATATAATAAAAGCTTACTAAGATGATAGACCGACATAAGTTCTCATTTAATAGGCATGATTATTTTATTATCAAAATATCCCACTCTAAGTAATAACACTCTAAGAAAAATCTATAAAAATAGTACAGTGTACTGTGTTAATATGAAGAAATTCTCCAAATTGATTTTTCACAGATGTTTTCCTTGTATTTTGAATCACGCTGTGCTGCTTTGGTTGGAGAAAATGGCCGTAAACCTTCCAACGCAATTCCATGTCTAATAACTGCCACATGATCACAGTTGCGGGTCATTTTTCTGTCATACTTGCAGGAATGTAGGCCTACCTGAGATATCGATCAGTACAATATGCAACACATGCAGAGCCTAAAATTAACACTCGCCAAGCGCCAAATGCGACTAAAAATCGGCGTCGGCGAGTATATGTATATTTTACGAATATTGGCAATGCAATGCAACAGCCAGTTTTAAAAGAGATTCACTGTTTCTTGCTTAAGCGAATAAAATAATCTTTTCCGAAGACAAAATCACCGTGATTGGTTAGCTGTTTTGTCATAGCGACAAGAGCGAATCAAATAATAGCATACAAACTGTCTGTCAGCAGGGTAAAACAAGGCCTGCCTAATCAACACTAGCAATGTATGATTCCTCAGTGTTTGCTAAACATTCTGTAATTTATTAGTCTGTATAGGCTGATACAGCATGTGGTGTATGCCATGCTTCCTCTTATTCGTTTTGTAGCCTGTTTTATTGTTGTTATGTTTTTAATAAAGTATAGGCTACCAATGAATCCATCAGTGCGGCCATAGTTAAGGAGCAGCGGCAGGGACAGTGAGGGGGACGGATCGGGTCACTATGAATCTGGGGGGATCATGTCCCCCCCGTCCCTAGTGCCATCTGCGCCCCTGTGCGTATGCAGTGTGTATTTTTTCCGCGCTCATGTTACGGATGTGAGCTTTCACATTCCACACGGTTGCGGCACGAAACAGCGGCAGCGCGTTCCACGAGCGGCGCGTCTTCAGCAGTACAGCGATTGTTTCCGCACCACGTCTATTCTGCCGTGCTGGACGCGCTGAATTAAAGTGACAGCTCATTGTTTGCGCTATATGAACATGTATTGACTCGAAAATGTAATAATTACACCATGAATGCATATAATTAACTGCCTGACTTTAATGGCCGGTTAAAAAAAAAAAAAAAATTGGCTGGTAAATTTTCTCATGTCACCGGCCATTGGCAGGTGTAACAAAAAACTTTTAAAAAAGTTTTAGGCCCTGATCACATGACGCATTATTCACCTCCAAACAATAATGCAAAACAATAAACTTTTATAAAAGCTTGGTTTTGTTGTTCAAAAGCGTTATCAAAATGGAGGGAGAAGGATCCATTTTGAAATTTATTTAGACTAATATGGATGTAGCCTAATATTTGCATTTATAAATCAATTCACCAGAGGACACTACTCACTCCTGTTAGTATTAGTCAATCCTTTTAATTTTTATATGAGCAACAGGCCTGAGATTTTTTGAGATTTTTATGATATAGTTGTTTTAATCTTAATTATTTATTTATTTTTTATTATGTTTATAATATTATTTTCCAAAGATTATACCATGGACTCATTTATACAGATTGAACAACATGTGACTCTGACAGTAGCATCAGTAACAAAACAAAAAAACTTGTAAAAAGACTTACATTGCAGTGTATTGAAGTGTTTAACAACAAATATATTTATCTATGTATCTATTCTAGACAATAAATGTCCCAGTCTGTCCATTGTGTTATTTGGAAGCTCTTCATCAGTCCAGTTTGGGCATGAAAACATTCTACTTGGAGAAAAACAGACACACATGGAAAATGCTGAAGTCTCCAGGATTGATCCTTTACAGAAGAAGATATCAGAATGCCACATCTCTGTGTTCAACATAATTGACTTACATGAGACAGAACTTTACTTGGACTGTGTGGATCATCTCATTGGTCAGCTAGTGAATGAAAATGAAATCCACATCTTCATCTTTGCTGTGCGTCTGGGCCAGTTAACCAATGATGATAAGATGAGTCTGGAATGGCTTCAGAGAGTGTTCGGTGACAAAGTTCTTCAGTTTGTGATGATTCTCTTCACCTATGAGAGAGAAGACGAGTGCAACACTATAAAATATGATCTGAAGAAAAACCCTGATCTGCAGCAGCTGCTGGAGAAATGTGGAGGAAGATATCAGACCTGCAACAAGATGATGACCAACCAATCAGAGATGAGAGACCTGATGAAGAAGATTGAGCATCTGTTTAATGAGAATCAACAGCAGTGCTACACTGGAGAGATGTTCAACACTGCATCAATAAAGAGAAAAGATCTGGAAAGCAGTGAACATCACTGTGGTAAGAATTCAGTTCTTTCTCTAATGTTCATTTCAAATGTTGTTACATGTGTCTTATATATTACAGATTTGGACGGTTTTTATTATTTTTTTATTATTTTAAAATTTCCATCAGAAATGGAATCAAATGCACAACTGAGCTTCATTTTACTGGGAAAAAAACAAACTGGAAAGAGTGCGTCAGGAAACACAATACTGGGACAAAAAGTTTTCTTGTCAAAGAAAAGCTCCAAATCAGTCACCCGTGATGTAGATGTGAAATCTGGGACTGTTGATGGGTTTCCAGTCACTGTTTATGACACACCTGGCTTCTGTCACTCAGAGCTGACAGAAGAAGAGATTCAGCAGAAACTGAAAAAGGTTCTCCAGAAATGTGATTCTGGTCCCTGTGCATTTTTGCTGGTTATCAAAGCTGATAGTTTCACTGAAGAAGAGATAAAAACTGTGGAGAAGATTGAGAAGCTGCTGGGAGAACAACACTTGGAAAAAACCTGGATTCTCTTCACCAGAGGAGACGAACTACAAGATGAAAACATGACCATAAATGAATTCATCAACGAGAATAAAGCACTGAAAAAACGTGTTCAAAAATATGACCAAAGATACCATGTGTTCAACAACAAGACCAGAGGACATAGTGACCAAGCTCGATTACTGCTGGTAAAAATTCTCCAGAGATCTTTTGGAATAAAGGGTGAGTCTTTAAAAAAATAATGTATATCTCTTCACTAAGTACTGCTTCACTAAGTATACCATTGTGATACAGCTGATGTAATTATGTATTGAATTTTATTCTGTTATTATTATTAATATGTTTACAAACCAGCTGAATTATCAACTCAATTAAGTAAAGATCCTGTTCCATAAAGCTATTTTGTAAATTTCCTACTGTAAATATATCAACCTTAATTTTTTATTAGAAATATGTATGGCTAAGAACTTCATTTGGACAACTTTAATGGCGAATTTCTCAATACTTAGATACAAATAGTTATATCTCCGGCAAATATTGTCCTATCCTAACAAAACATACATCTATGGAAAGAGTATTTATTTATTTATTTATTTTCTCTTTTTGTAAATCATCAGATGGAGGAGGACTCAGACAGATTCATGTCAGTCCAAACACTCGTAATGAACCAGACACTCCTGTCTCAAGTCACTCATCCAGAAGGATTGTTCTTTTGGGTAAAACTGGTTTTGGGAAAAGTGCAGCTGGAAACACAATACTGGGAAAGGAAGAGTTCGGATCTGTGATTAAAATGAATTCAGTAACCCGTGGATGTTCAGAGAAACGCGCCACTGTTTCAGGCAGATCTGTGTCTGTAGTTGATACTCCTGGATTCTTTGACACACACATGAAAACTGAAGAGTTGATGACAGAGATCGGGAGAAGTGTTTATTTATCCAGTCCTGGACCTCATGCGTTTCTCATTGTGTTCAGAGTTATTGACAGATTCACTGAACATGAGCAGCAAATTCCTCAGCAAATTCAGATGTTGTTTGGTCAGGAGGTGTTAAAATACTGCATCATTCTCTTCACTTATGGAGATCATCTGGAAGGACAAAATGTAGAGAACCTCACTGAGGACAACTGTCAAATAAGACATCTACTTGAACAGTGTGGAGGCAGATATCACGTCTTCAACAATAAAAATCTGAATAGTAGAGAGCAGGTGAATGATCTACTGCAGAAAATCGACACAATGATAAAGCAGAATGGAGGAGGACATTACAGTAATGAGATGTATGAAGATGCTCAGAGATTCAGACAAGAGGAAGAAAAGAGAAAAGAGAGAGAGAAAGAGGAGAGACAACAACAAGAGGAGGAACAGGGACAAGATGAGACTGAGAGAATTTTAAAAAATAAAGAAGTAGAAAGACAAAGTGAAAACCCTGAATTTAAACAGTTTTTGTCCAAGTATCAGCACACGTTGCGTTTATCAGCTTTTGCACTTGGTAAACATATGATTGTTGGTGAATCTATCGGTGTGTGTGTTGGTGGGGCTGTTGGTGCAGCTATTGGACTTATTGGTGGCCCTGTTGGTGCAGCTGTTGGTGTATTTGTTGGTGGAACTGTTGGTGGAGCTGTCGGTGCAGCTGTTGGTGCAGTTGTTAGTAAAGTTAGGCATAAAGTGTGACAAATTCTCATGGACCCCAAATTAGGGGATACAAAACCCAGTTCAGGTAAAGACTGTATATGCGACAGCCAAATAGCTTTGAATATAAACATTCACATTATCCATAATTCCTTGTGTGGAGTTATTGTTATAGCGGGCTCATGCTTGATTAGAAAAATCACCTTGTTCGATAAATGATTCTATTTATGCATTTAGAGTTATTATACCTTTTTAAATTCTGAATAAAATATTGGATTATGGGAAATAAAAAAAAAATAATAATAATAATAATTAATTGGTGGTGGTACTACAAGAGAGAGGGAGCTTTCCCTTGTAATTCTTAAAGAAAATAAAAAAGAATAGGTAATGTATTCAACAAAGGGGAAGACTATCATTGAACATTGAACTAATAAACAGGACTCAGTTTTCACTATGTAATGCCTTTCAGGCATTTTAGCATTTATTGTCTGCTCTTGTACTGTGGTTTATTTGTTATTGTATGTCATAATCAGAGAGTGTAATACTATGGAATTCATCTGTACTTCTTCTTTGACCCTTAAAGATGCTGACAAATGTAAACGATTTACAAGACAAATAAAATGTTACTTTAGTTGAAACTCCAATCACTCTCTTAAAGTACTTAGGCACATATCTGCTGCGTTTGGAGCTCAAAGAACACTTGAATGCAGTTAATTTACTTGTCAGAATACTACTTTATTATTTCTGTATGTCTTTGCGTAACTGACATTAACGTTGAGCACCTAGAGGTCTAACAATGTAACAGCGCAATTAGGAAACAATAATTTGCTGAATAATGTACAAAAACCTCCAAATAAATAAATAAATCAATTAATTAAATAAAACAATCAAAGAAGAAAAAACAGAGCACAAAAAAAAAAAAAAGAAAAAAAAAACGTGTTTTCTTTTAGCAAACGCTTAACCCAAAGCAACCTACAAATAAGGAAAACAAACGATTCATTTCAAGGTTTACGTCTTAGTGTTTATGGAGGTAAGAAAGCATTTAAAGTTGATTCTATTTGAAGAAATTCCAGTGAACTCCAATTTGTTTCCAGATGCCTCCCAAATACATTGACATTTTTAGATGCGCACAGAAAATTTACTTGTGAACTTGTTTTCGTTCGTAATATTTCGTTTATCCACAAAGGGGGTGAGTATTTACATCTGCTATCAGTGGCGGTTTTAGGCATGGGCGAACGGGGCAGCCGCCCGGGGCGGCATTTTTTCATGACACGTGGGGGGCGGCACACGAACTTGGAGGAAAAAAAAATCATCTGTGCCGCTAAGCGGTTTTCTATTGTCTATGACACCTGTGCCGCCCCTGCTGCTGAAGGAGCCGCCCAGAAGCTGAGCGAGCGGAGAGGAGAGGAGAGGAGAGGAGAGGGGATGAGGGGGCGCAGAGTACAGTTCACCTCTCCCAAATGAAGCGGACAAGGAGGTGGGCTAAACTATGTCAGTGACACCTGACTTTATTACTAATAACGCACATTTCATTCAAAATATTACTTTGAAAAAAAAAAAGAGAAAAAAAATTATAAACAGACCAATAAGTTGCACTTTTTTATTTAATTGTGTGAAATTGCTAATAAAAATTGGTAATAAAAAACGATTATGATGTGGAGGTGAATTGGTTTAGTCTTGACTTCTGGTCGTGAGTGACAGCGTTGGGGTATGGGAAATCTGTTGATTGTCGATTACAAAGTAAACACAGCGATGGAGAGAAAAAGGCCAAAGCTGTCAGGTGCCCAATTTAGGAAAAAAAGAAAAGAAGATAAGGAGAAACGGGCAAAAGATAAAGGTATGCAACAATGTTCTCTCTGTATGATTAAGGTATTCATGTCATTATGTTAATTAGTGGTATAACGTTAACTCTTAGGTTTGTTAGCCTTCTTGCTTATGATGCTTGCTATGCTTACCTTGCTAAAAAAAACACAATAAAAGCCTAATATACAAACCATCACAGAAATTCTAATGGTTTCTATTAATTAGCATTATGAACCATTAACTTTTTCCAGTGAAACTATTACAAAATTCCTTATTGTAGTGTGTTTTGGACACTTTTCCAATAGGATTTACCATCCCACCCACCAATAGAATCCATCATATACCAGCAGACACTGTTATACTTACCATTAAAACCAATACAATTCCCATTATAACCATTAAATCCATTACATTTTCTATTATTTTTGGTCAGGGTTCTATTGTTTTTTCAGCAGTGTATACAACATGAGATCTAATTAAATTTAACCACAAAATTATGCTTTGCAACAAAACTGTTGCAAGTACAGTTATTTCCATTGTTTATGTTAATGTTGGCTATAGCCAATATATTTACAATATATTTACAGTATACTGTAAATAGCCAGTGTAATTTACATATGTGTAGATAGTTTAAAAGACAAACATTTTCCATTTGCTATAACTCTGTTACGTGACAAAGCATATAATTTGAGGCAGTAAATTAACCAAGGAGCTAATTGTTCCTCCCTTAGATTAGATTATAATGGGGGGGGGGGGGGCGCCGGGAGGGAGTCTCGCCCGGGGAGCAATTCAGTGTAGAACCGCCACTGTCTGCTATTTTCATCGTCATGTCAACCACCTATTTACTTTCGGTTTATAAATGTTAAGGTGAACATAAAATGGCGCAGAGTACAGGTAAGATTTGATTAATAACCAAATATCCAATGTAATTCTACTAAAGATTGTCGCGCTTCATCATAAAATCATTGGGGTCGTTTGTAACCTCATTGTTTACATATGCTGTACATTGCTGGCATATTTCGAAAAACGAACCTGCTTAATACTTACATTTAATTCCTAGATGTATTTTGTAAAATTACAATACTTGCAGTCTCTTCTATTTAGAATTTGAGATTAATTGTCATAGAGACTGTGTTTACCGAAAAGTTACTCAATTGTAAGCATAAATTGGACACAAAAATGAAGCACTGGTCTTTGTTATATCATTGTTACATTAAAAGCATAAATATCATAAGGCTAGTTTTCTGATGTTTTGCATATTCAGTTCAGTTTGTGTTTTGCAAAAGACAGAAGCAGTGCAGAGACTGATCGCCCCAACAGTAAGTCCACTAAATTATTTGAAAACTAAAATGTGATTGTAGTTTTACAGTTTTGATAACTTTGTATAATTCACTGATATTTTATGATTTTTAAAGAGCAGTTCGTTGTTGGAAGAGTAGTGTCTTCAAATATTTCTTGAAATTTGTTGTTTTTAAATTCAGAAAAGATAAGTAATAATAATAATAATATGTATGTATGTATGTATTTATTTATTTATTTTGCTTCTAACACTGAAGCAGCTTTACAGAAATTCACAATTGATTATTGTTTGCATTATCGGTTTAGAGCTGCACAATAGTACAGTTTACATTTGGAGTTAATAATTTGTTGTGTGGTGGTGAACTTGTAAGTGTCACATGTATGTTCGGTTTTGTTCTGGTTTGGTTTGGTTTTCTCTCTGTTCCTGCCTGAGTTCCCTTGTCAGTTTCCATGGTTTTTAATTAATTAGATCTAACACCTGTTCTGTTTCAGTTCATCATTATTTCTATATTTAAGCCCTGTGTTTTCTTCTTTTGTCAGTTCTCATGAAAGTATAGTCTGATCTGTTTTCTGATGAAGTTTTGTATTAAAGACTATTATTTTGGATAACTTGTCTTTGTGTGCTATTTATTGCAAGTCCTATGGTTTTGTTTAATTATTGTTTAGTGACAAGCAAAGGTAGCCTACAGTTAGCTGTTAAGCATCACTGCCATAAAGAGGTTTGAGATTTTACAAAATGCATAATTGAAAATATTTTTAGTTTATTGTAGCGTGCAAGCCAGTAATAACTGTGACAAGGAAAGAGTAACTAATTTTGATGTTGGAAAATGGAGAAAGAAAGCAGGCAACACCAGGGATCAGTTCTCCTTTGGTTATCAGTAATAGAGTTAAGCATGTAAAATACATGTTGAGGTAAAATAAGTGATTGTGTGACCTATTTCCTTTTCTCCTACAGTGTCAAAAACACCATGGCAAGGAATCCCTGATGTCAGCCTCTCACCCATAAGGATTGTGTTGCTGGGTAATGGTGGTGTTGGGAAAAGTGCATCTGGAAACACAATACTGGGAGAGAAAGTGTTCAGATCTGCATTGAGAATGATAGCAGTAACTAGTGAATGTTCAGCTGCTCACGCCACTGTTCCAGGCAGATCTGTGTCTGTAGTTGATACTCCTGGATTCACTCCTGGAAGCACTGAAGAGTCTATGACAGAAATTGTTAGAAGTGTTTATTTACTCAGTCCTGGGCCTCATGCTTTTCTCATTGTGTTTGCTCTGAATATGAGATGCACTGGGATGGGGCAGCTGATTCCTGATGATATTGAGAAGATGTTTGGTGAGGAGGTGTTAAAATACTCCATCATTCTCTTCACTCACGGAGATCTGCTGGAAGAAGATCCCATTGAGAAACTTATTGAGGAGAACTATGTTGTAAGATGTGCAGTACAGCAGTGTGGAGGCAGATATCATGTGTTTAACAACAGAGATGAGAATAACAGAGAGCAGGTGAATGATCTACTGAAGAAGACTGACACAATGATAGAGCAGAATGGAGGACATTACAGTAATCAGAAATATGAAAATGTTCAGGTATTCGGATAGAAAGTTTGCACTATAATTTGATTTTCAAAACGGGCCAATCTGAAGTTCAGCGACTATCGACTTGTGTGATGTAAACTATAGAACTGTGAAGTAGCAGAGGTGTGAATGCAACTTGTAAAATGTGAATACTCAAAATTATAATGTATACAAAATACTTAAAAAGATAACATTTTAATTTTAGTCTCTTAGTAATGCATATAACACATTTGTTTGTCTTTTATATTTGAAGAGTTCAGATGCAAAACCAGCTAAAAGCCACCTCGGTCAAAAATGAGATAATGATACTAAGTGAATGCTCTCGACACATATTATATGTCCATCAAACACTTTTTCTTCAAACTGACTAAATTCCAGCCTCAGCCTAATCAGAAGAACCAGTACTTACAGAGAAACCTATACAAAGTAGCCAGAAAGAAATGCTAATTTTAAAGAAATACGTCAGATGGATTTAGGGACTTTTGTATCTGAACTCTTCATTTATTTATTATATTTATTATAGTTTCTTAAAGAATATTTTATTAAGCGAAGTAACAGTTTTGACAACAGCTACTGGACACCCAGAATGACACCATACATGAGAGTCTACTTAGAATTTATTTTATTTTGCTTTGATTTGTTGAATAAAACCTGAAAAA
This sequence comes from Cirrhinus mrigala, assembly GCA_036247105.1. Classification (NCBI taxonomy): domain Eukaryota; kingdom Metazoa; phylum Chordata; class Actinopteri; order Cypriniformes; family Cyprinidae; genus Cirrhinus; species Cirrhinus mrigala. The sequence goes on from CM070009.1 coordinate 42,106,287, forward strand.
ATGTGGCAAAAATTAAATGTAGAAACAAAATGGATTAATCAGTTTACTGATTTGATCATGTAATTAAACAAAACAAAACATCTTTGTGTGCGAGTTGAAAGATTTAACATAGGACACATTATACTGTTTGGTCAGGGGGCTTGAAACTGTATTTATGATAGAATATTATGATAGAATATATTTTCTGTGACAAATATGTTTTGCTGAACTTTCTGACAATTCAATTAACTAAAAAATGTTACAATAAATCCTCTGCTCTTGCAGGCAGATTTATGCTGTGTTTACTATGTTGGAGTTCAAAGACCACTTGAATCCCCTTCATTTGCTTGTCAGATATTTATAAATACTTCATGATTTCATTATATGTCTTTGAGTTAAGGTGTAACAGTGTAACAGCGCAATGAGGAAACAATATTCCGCTGAATAATAAACAAAAACCTTCAAATAAATAAATACACAAAATAATCAAAATAATATTAATAATAATAATAATCAAAGAATTACAAACAGAGCACAAAACACTCAAACCAACAAACTGTAGACTGTAAATCTGAACAACATTTTAAATGTATTCATTTAAGAAACGCTTTTAACCCAAAGCAAATTCCAAATAAAAAAACAGCAAACGATACATTGTGTTAGTGTCTTTGTGTTTATGGAGGTAAGAAAAGCATTTAAAGGTAATTCCAGTTGAAGAAATTCCAGTGAACTTCCAGTTTGTTTCCAATTCCTCGCCCAGCCCCTCTATTTTGCAAATACATAGACATATTTTATATTTAGATAAGAGTAGAAAATTTACTTGGGAACTTGTTTTTGTCTGTAATATTTCGTATATCCACAAAGGGGCGCTGGTACATCTGCTCGTTTCGTCGTCATGTCAACCACCTATTTACTCTCGATTTAGAAATGTTAAGGTGAACATAAAATGGCGCAGAGTACAGGTAAGATTTGATTAACAACCATATACGAAGGTGATATTAGCTAAATGCTAAATTTATCAGAATCCAATGTAATTCTACTAAAGCAATAACTGTAGCTGTTTAATCATAAAGGGTTGTTTGTGAGTACTGTTGGCGTATATCGACAAAAGAACCGTAATACTTAAATGCATTATATATATATATATATATATAAAGATATATAATATCTTGTAGTCTTTTCAGTGTAGAAATATGACCGTGATTGTAATTGCTATAGTGATTGCGTTCACCGAGTGTCATTTACTCGGTTTCTAGCATAAGATGGACACAAAAATAAAGCACTGATAATTGAATCATATGGTTATATCATTGTTGCAATGACTGCGTAAATATCATAAGGCTTTTTTTATGTTTTGTATGTTCATCAGATTCACTAACGGTTTGTTTTGCAGCAGCCAGAAGCAGTGCAGAGACTGATCGCCCCAAAGGTAAGTCCACTAAATGAGCTAAAATGCGATTATAATTTTGATTACTTAGTGAAATTCACTGATATTTTATGCTTTTTAATGAGCAGTTCGTTGTTGGAAGCGGAGTACTTAAATGTTTCTTTACTTTTTTATTTTTATTTTTTTAATTCAGATATCTTTATTCTGATTCCTTCTAAATTCATTAAATTCAAAATAATATTGTTCACCAGATTCACTTTTGCTCATAACACTGAATTAAAGCAGCTTTACAGAAATTCACAAAATTAATGTTTGTACTATCAGTTTAGAGCTGGACGACAGTATAGTTTACATTTGGAATTAAACATTTGTTGAGTGGTGGACACTGGACAGTGGTGGAAATGGCCAAAAGATTGATTAGGGAAATGGAAGAATGATTTAATAAAAAATGAGAATGTTTATCGTCTCTAATTGGCTTGTTTAGCTAAGCCCTCAAAACACTTCTTATGTACTGGTACAGTATTGCATGATTTGTATATTATATTACACTTTACACTGCAAATATGTTTGCAGTTAGTTTTTAAAAGGTAACATTATATTCTTAAGGACTCTACACTTACATTTCTTTTCAGGAGCACTAGTGTTCCTACTCGAAAAAATATAAAAATAAAAACAGACACCTGATCAATGACAGAAATGAACCTTCCCATTATGAGGTGATATATGACTATTCAAAGTTTTTTTGAAACACCATCCCCCCTCGAAATTCACTCCCCGGACTCATCATTATCTGTGTATTTAAGCCCTGCATGTGTTTCATTCTTTTGTCAGTTCTCGTCTGTGTAAAGGTATTTTTGATCTATTTTCTGAGTAAGTTTTGTATTAAAGACTATTATTTTGAATGATTTGTGTGTGTGTGTGTGTGTGTGCTATTCACTGCAAGTCCTGTGACAAAATGGATTTGTTCAGTTATCATTTAAGAAGAGGTTCATGATTTGTAACTGGAAATCATGTTACAATACTTTTACAAAAATGCAAATGCAAAAAAAATACAAATATATATATATATATATATATATATATATATATATATATATATATATATATATATTTATATATATGTGTGTGTGTGTGTGTGTGTGTGTTGGAAAATGGAGAAAGGAAAATGGAGAAAGATGCCAGGCAACACCAGGGATCAGTTCTCCTTTGGTTATCAGTAACGAAGTAGATCAGTTACTGCATTGATTGATGAGCTGTGGTTTATCAGTAAAGTTAGCTGAGCATGTAAAATATATGTTGAGGTAAAATAAGTGATTGTGTGACCTATTTCCTTTTTTCCTACAGTGTCAAAAACACCACTGCAAGGAATCTCTGATTTCAGTCCCTCATCCATAAGGATTGTGCTGCTGGGTGAAACAGGTGTTGGGAAAAGTGCAACTGGAAACACAATACTGGGAGATAAAGTGTTCAGATCTGCATTGAGAATGAGACCAGTAACCAGTGAATGTTCAGCTGCTCACGCCACTGTTTCAGGAAGATCTGTGTCTGTAGCTGATACTCCTAGACATACTTACTTCAACACTCAGTTAAGGACAGAGATAGGGAGAAGTGTTTATTTATGCAGTCCTGGGCCTCATGCTTTTCTCATTGTGTTTGCTCTGAATATGAGATTCACTGGGATGGGGCAGCTGATCCCTGATGATATTGAGAAGATGTTTGGTGAGGAGGTGTTAAAATACTCCTTCATTCTCTTCACTCATGGAGATCTGCTGGAAGAAGATCCCATTGAGAAACTCATTAAGGAGAACTATGTTGTAAGATGTGCAGTACAGCAGTGTGGAGGCAGATATCAGGTGTTTAACAACAGAGATGAGAATAACAGAGAGCAGGTGAATGATCTACTGAAGAAGATTGACACAATGATAGAGCAGAATGGAGGAGGACACTACAGTAATCAGATGTATGAAGATGCTCAGAGAAAACAGCAAGAAAAAGGTGAGATTTGATTAACAACAACGTATTTATAGTAGCATGCTAAAGGTTTCTTCAACACTGTATCAGAATCCAATATAAGAAAATACTAGATAAATTTTTGCTGCTCTCAATCATAAAACTTATAAAATCATAAGACTATTTCACTGGAGTTATAAGTACTTTTTTAATGATTGGCATATATTATATTTAATGCTTTCAAAGCTAGTGAATATATTTTGTAAATCTAAAGCATGTAGTCTGTTGTTCAGCGAAATCTATTTAAAAACAACAATATTTGCTACCTCAGTGTTTAAGGGTTCAGATTAGATTGTGTTAACCAAAAGTTGACTCACCAGATCAACAAAGAACATGACAAATTTTAGATTAATCACATTCACTAACCATTTGTGTTTTGCAGCAGCCAGAAGTAGTCCAGAATTACCTCGTCCCAACAGTAAGTACATTAAGTGATTTGACAGTAACAGAGATTATCATTTGACATTTAGTCCATACCAGTAATGCTTACCAGATTCACTAACAGTTTTTCTGTTGTGTTTTGCAGTGGCCATCAGTCCAGATGTTGTTCACTCCAAAAGTAAGTAAATTTGACAGAAGACTGTACATTTAAACTGTATTTGTATGGTGATTTGTGTAGAAAACTCTGACGCTCTAATGAGATATGGAAGCTTATTTCCACCACTGAATAAAAAATGTAAACATGTAATTATGACTTTTTTGTTTTTTTGTTTTTTTTTTACTATTTTTCTTTTTCACTCTTGACTTTTTACTCAGAATTTTATTATATAATATTTATACGTATTTATATATGTATAAATTGGGAGTAAAGTTAAAATTATTTGATACAAAGTTGCAACTGCATGTTATAAAGCCAGAATTGTGAGAGAAAAAGTTGTGATAACATTTTATTTATTTATTTATTTGTTTGTTTATTTTATTATTATTTATTCCATGGTGGAAACAAGTTTCCATAACATACAGACAGTTTTCCAGATTTTAATATATTTTTATTGTTGGTCAAATTTGCTGTCATTTTAGTCATGTTGTACCACCATAGTACAAAGTTATATAATTGAATAATTTGAAAATAATTTGAAAATATTTTAAAACTCTGTAATTGATTATTATGAAATGGTGGTTTGTGGTTATATTTAAATATATTCTGAAAAAACTGGTAGTGCTGTAATAACTCTATGAATTAAGAAGTTTATGTGAAAGGGATGTATTCTACCCACATCTGCAAATGAAATACTGAAGCCATAATCCAATTTGTGCACAAAATAAATTAAAACAGAAAGATTAAACACTTGTCCATTGAGTGTTATATCATTTCACTTTGAAAAAAAGTATGTAAAAGAATAAAATATCATTTATTTCTAGGTTGTGGAGTAAAAACGGAGGGAACACATTTAAAGCCAAAAGTGTGTTTGAATATGGTCTTGTTGGGAAGAACAGGAGCTGGGAAAAGTTCAACAGGGAACACAATACTGGGGCGACAAGCATTTAATTTAACGCAAAGCTACAAATCTGGCACCCGAGATGTTGCTACTGAAGTCGGTGATGTTTGCGGATTACTGATCGTTGTTTATGACACACCGGGATTTTCTGGTGCAGAGAGTGAGAAAAAGCTTTGGAAATATCAGGAGGTTCTCCAGAAATGTGAATCCAATCTGTGTGCTTTTCTCCTGGTTCTTCGGTCAGACAGACTCACACAAGAAGATCCAGAAATTGTGAAGAAGATTAAGGAGCTGCTGGGAGAACAACGCTTGAATAAAATCTGGATTCTCTTCACCAGAGGAGACGAACTGGAAAATGAAAACAAGAACATAAATAAAGTCATTAATGAGACTGAATTCTTGAAAGAACTTAATCAGAAATATGAGGGCAGATTTCATGTGTTCAACAACAAGAAGAAAGGAGCACGTGACCAAGTGAAATCTCTGATAAATAAAATTTTCCAGAACAACTTACAGAATCGTAAGTCTGTTTTAACCAAATGTGAATAGAAGGTTTGCATTAGATGTGAAGGATTTAGGCTTTATTCATTCAAAATAATAAGAATATTTAATTTGTTATTTTACAGTAGCTGCATATTTCTCTAGGGTAATAATTAAGAGCAGCTAAACATAAGTTAATTTGTAAAAATGCAACAAACCAGAGCAGTAGTTTAGGCAACTGTGATATTCCTTCTTTTTTATCTGCCTGCAGAATTAATATTTGCTGGATGTTAACTGTAGTGTGTTAGTATAATAATACTAAGTACGTTTAGGGTGAAATAAGTGACTATTTTGTTATCTGTTTTCTTTTTCTTTTATACAGTCTCAAAAAATCCTTGGCAGAGTATTGCCATCAGTGTCCAGGACACCTCTGATGACACTCTTTCATACAGGAGGATTGTTCTGCTGGGTAAAAGTGGTGCTGGGAAAAGTTCAGCTGGAAACACAATACTGGGACAGGAGGTGTTTATATCTACACCAGACTCAAAATCAGTAACCAGTGAATGTTCAGAGAAACACCTCACTGTTTCAGGCAGGAAAATATCTGTCATTGATACTCCTGCATTATTCGACACAGAGATGAGCCCTGAGGAGGTCATGAAAGAGATCATGAAAAGTGTTTATTTATCCAGTCCTGGACCTCATGCTTTTCTCATTGTGTTTAAAGTGAATATGAGGATCACTGAACAGGAAGAGAAGATTCCTCAGACGATTGAGATGTTTTTTGGTCAGGAGGTGTTAAAATACTCCATCATTCTCTTCACTCATGGAGATCAGCTGAAAGGAAAATCCATGGAACAAGCCATCAGAGAGAACAGTAGATTAAAACATTTAGTAGATCAATGTGGAGGCAGATATCAGGTCTTCAACAATAAAGATCAGACAAACAGAAAACAGGTCAGTGATCTAGAGCAGAAGTCTAACACAATGATAGAGCACAATGGAGGAGGACATTACAGTAATCAGATGTTTGAAGATGCTTGGAGATTCAGAAAAGAGGAAAGAAAGAAAAGACTGATGGAAGAAAGGAGACAGAGAGAGGAAGAGAAAAGACGGATAGAAAAAGAGAGATGGAGAGAGAAAGAGAGACGGAGAGAGGAAGAGAAAAGACGGATAGAAGAAGAGAAACGGAGAGAGGAAGAGAGGAAAAAAGCAAAAAATTCAAAATGGAAATTTTTTATGGTTGGTGCTTTTGTTGGAGCTGTTGCCGCTGCACCTGTTGGTGCTGTTCTTGCTGGAGTTTCAGCTGTTGTTGGAGCTGTTATTGGTGGAGGTGCTGGTGCTGTTGCTGCTGCTGCTGCTGATGATCAGAGGAGGCAAAGAGAGGAGGAGGAGAGAAGAAAACAGGAAGTGCAGAGGAGGCAAAGAGAGGAGGAGGAGAGAAGAAAACAGGATGAAAATGAAGAAAACCAGCACTTTAGAGAGTAAAAATGAGACAGTTATGAAGAAGGGAAGAAAGGTAAAATAGAGAACAAGAAAACAGAGATATAAAAAATATGGAAGAGAAAATGACCATGCAGAGTAACAAAGCTGTTAGTCGACAGCTGATAAAGTCAACCTGAGAGAAACTTGTTACTGTTTAAAATTGTGTTTGCTGAGATCATCTTCAACTTCATATTTATCATCTTCTGGTTTGGCTCTGTTTCCCCTAACAAATGTACCTTGATCTAGTTTCCTAGCATTTGCCTGTTTGTTCCCTTATTACTGATTTTGTTCACCTGTTCAGTTCATTAACTCATTAGTAACTCATTTATGCCCTGCGTCTCCTCAGTTATTTGTTCAGTATTGTCATTTGTTTGGTTGTGTTAGCTGCCCGTTAAGTTCTATTACATTTTCAGTTGAAGAAGATTTGTCATCTATTCATTGTTTAGATAAAAAATACATTTGTTAATTGATATTTAAAATCAACAATATCAGTATCATCAATAGCTTTTCATTTTAAATATATTTTAAATATAAATATATATATTCTTGCTTATGCAAAGAATAGTCATTGACAATCAAGGTAAAAGTGAACATAAATCAGCTATTCGTAAACATGATGTTTCTAGACTTGTTATTGATGTAAACATGATAATGAACAGCTATTATAGGAATTGGGGAAATTAACGCTTCTCACCATGGTGGAGATATTTACAAAGAGGGGCATTCTGGATGTTTTATCTAAAGACAGTGTCACCTTTAGGTTTAAATGGGAATTTTGATCTGTCAGAGTTTATGAACTGCATTTTTTGCCTAATGTGCTAGTCTTTGATGTCAAAGTGGAGTCTGTGGATTAATCATTCATGATCAACCGATGTTTATTGTATATTATAGTCACTGAGAAAAAAAAATCACACTGACGAAAGCAGGTAGGCGAAACGTTTGTCATTTATCCACTGATTTAATTCAAATAAAAGATTTTAGAGTGCAGATCAACCTTTGTATTGTTTGAATAAATGCAGGTCTCTGTACCTAAACCACTGGGAGAGTGCAGTGATTTTCACTGTTTAAAATGTTCATAAGCAATGATGTACTTCCCAGATGAGGGAATGGAGGGAAGTTAGTTGTGAATATAATACAATTTAAAGATTAATTTGCAGTCTCACTTGTACAATCTCTATACTGTCTATGTCATGATCTGGGCTGTGGGGCTTCCCTTAGCCACCTGAGGTCGCTGTTTTCCCTTCCCTGCACTGCACTTCCCTGATTGTACACCTGTCTGGTCATTAGCACTCATCTAAGCTCTCACCTGTTCACAATTATCTGGTCTATAAGAACTCTCATTTCCCACTACTCATTCTGGCTGCATTGTCTTCGTGTGTGTTCCTCCGTTTTGATCATGTTTTAGATTGTGTTTCTGTTCTGTTTATTTTGATCTTGATTCTAGTCGTGTTGTGCCGTGTTTGGCCTTTTGGTTTATGTTTATTTGTGTTTTGTTGAATTAAAATTCCCTTCCCTGCATTTTGGACCCCGATCTCATTTGTAGTACATCGAACGTGACAGTCTAAATATAACTCTAACTATAATCTATAACTCCATGTGTTCAGGGTTAATAAATCCAGGTTACGGTTAATCTGTTAGGAAGTCAAGCAGATAGCAAGGCAGCACTGATATACTGTTGTTGTCTTCTCAGTGACATTTAAGCGTACAAATTATGTTTACAGTGAATTATTGTTACAGTGAACTATTGTTTATTATGTAAAAAAAAAAAAAAAAAAAAAAAAGATTAAAAATAGTAAATGATGTTTATCTGAAAGTGTAACGATGCAAACATGTTTTCTGTAAGAGGTAGGTTTAGGGTTAGGATTGGGTTAGGGGATAGACAATATCAGTATAAAAACTATAGAAGTCTATGGAAAGTCCCCACAATTCACAAAAACAAATGTGTGTGTGTGTGTGTTATTCTGTCTCTGGCAGGTATTAAATACCTTCATAATGCCTAAAGTGTGTAAATGCAAATGGGTGTGTAAAGCAGTTTCAGAGTTTTAATTCACACATACAAATGGTGTTGATTTGCATTAGATTAACAGGTGCAATTTATCTTTTTGCTTTCTGTAGTTCAGGGTAAAGGAAAAGTGGCAGGGAAGGCAGCAGGAGGGAAGGAAGAATTGGAAAGACATTCCTAATCCCGTTACAGGTAAAGGATAAAGAAAATGCAAGGGCAGCCGGGGTCTTTTTAGCATCAGCTAGCTGTTTGTCTGATGGAATAAGTTTAGGACCATCATGTGTTTGTCTGTTCTGTGTTTGTCTTGTGTAACAGTGTAATTGTGCAAAGTTATTTGCCTAAAGTGAGAAAACCACACATCCTTCTTCTTCCACTAGTTCAAAGATTTGTTTTAAGATTATAAACTTGTCTGATAAGCCCTGCAAATATTTTATATTCTTCCAGCGAATCTTCAAGCTTCTGTAAATTAAATTGATGACTCTATTACTTAATAATAGAGTAACTTAATCAAGAAAACCATGTGGTTTTTGTTAAGACTTTCTTAAGAGCTAATCTGAACAACCTTTAGCCTTTTTTCCCACAGATCTTTAAGCTGAAATAAAAGTCTTAAAGAAAATTAAAAAATGAGATGACTAGATGAGTTTATGCAACATTTGGAAAACATTTATTCAAATGCAGATGATCTGCAGGGTAAACGTACCTATTAAGTATAACAAGATATTATTTTCAGACTTGCCAACTTTGTGGTAGTACTGAGAAACAGGACACTCGAGGTGCAATGTCTTCCGTTAGAATTTAGCTTGAGCAAAACACAACTTTTACTTTCACTTTTGAGTCATGTGACGCTTTTTCTCTCCGGTAGTAGGTGCTGTTACTCCAAGATGGCTTACAAGGGATTGTTATGATTATTGTCAAAACTTACTAACATTAAACGGTTTTAAATAGTGTTGTAAAACGTTTAAAACTGTTTTAAAACATCCACCTAAACCTAAACATTTTTTTTTTCTGACATCTGAAATATGTCTGAATCATTAACGCTATCTCACGACCAATTCGTACGTATTTTACGAGTTGGCTAATTCGTACGAATTTGTACGATTTCAGTGACGGGTAGGTTTAGGGGCGGGTTAGGTGTAGGTCATTCGTACAAATTCATACGTATTGTGCAGTCATACAATAAGTAGGGTTGAGTGGGGGAAAACACCCCCCTTAAGGCCTGTGTCATTTTTTTTTTTTTTTTTTTTCTGTGAAACAAAAGTTAAATGTGTTCAGAAACGTTATCATAGGTTCAGTGACAATGACATAAATTCTAAACAAAATATCTAATAACAGAATTTTCATGTTATTAGATTTTTAACAAAAAAAAAAAATAAATTTGTACCCCCCTAGTCTTACAAAAATATTTGCTTTCAACTTTTACAGAAAAATTAAAAGAATATAAACAATAATTATGAATTACAACATTTTAATAGCCTATTTAAAACATTTTGTTAGCTGATGCTAATTGGCTAGCTAACTAGCTACCTGATATAAAATCCAAATATTTTTATTCAACCAACTTTACAATTAATTTGATAGAAAAAGGGGGAGTGGGCAGTAGAGGGCGTTTTCCCCCACGCTACCCTACGTTTTCGCTAAAATCGTAGTCACCTCATAAACTATGTACGAATTGCCGTGAGATCGGGCTGGAATCACTCATTTGCTGAATTCTCTGAAGGCTGCTGCCTGAGCTCCTTCTCTGTGTAGGTGTTTTCGCGCATGCGCAAAGCTGCTGTCTTTCATTTGTTCACTCATCCACAACCTCAAAGGAAATTCACCTTCTCGGACTTCAGTCTCGTGAAGCAATGTGTTTTTCTTTAGACTATTTTATCATTTTCAGATGTGTTCTGGTAAAGTGTTTCTTTAGAAGTGTTTTATGACAATATGAACTCAGCTGTTGGATTTACAGCGCAAGTTTTTGGACCTGTATGTTCCTCTGCTGCTGATGTTTACTGTGATCGCTTCGGAAGGATTAGTGGACGCGATCATCGGTCGATTTGATCTAATCAAAAGTTTACCTTTTTAACAGGAGCAACAGTTTGACGGACCGCGACACCGAAAATAAAAACAAACAAACAAAAAAAAAAAACGAATTCTGAACGGGTTTGAGTTCTGATTGAGTTGTTAATGCATTTATAAAAGGGAAAGGTGTTGCAGCTGTCTAAAAAAGAGCGGAACTGGAAAATAAACCCGAAACCGAAAAACAGTGACATGACTGTTTCATTCGATCGGTGTCCCGTTATATTCTGTTCCGGTCTGAGGAGCGCTTCCTCGCGTTAATGATGCTTTGACCGGGGTGACTTAAGTAAATAGGACTAAGTGTTTTTTTTTTTTCCGGTCATGTGTTCACTTAAAGTTCTCCAGGACTGGTGTCGAGATGTTTGTGAAGGTTACTCTGATGTTCTTATCACAGACATGCGCTCCTCATTCACAGATGGACTGGCTTTCTGTGCGATCATCCACAAACACAGACCCGATCTACTGTAAGAATCAACACTGATTCACTAAGTCATGAGTTTTGAAAAATAACAGTCTATGCATGACTAATCTTAAAGAAAAACTATTATAAACATTATCACTGTACCACAGTATTATCTTGGGTTACGGACATGTTAACAGTGCATTTACCATGGTATTCTATGATGATCTTTCAGTATCTGATTATTATTATTATTATTATTATTATTTTAAGAACACCAGCTGGCCAGTGACTTAATATATTTATTTATTTATTTATTTATGTATGTATTTATTTATTTATTTATTTATTTATTTATTTATTTTTACTTGTTAATATAATCGCAAACTTTTTTTGAAAACAACTGCTCTTATTAAAATGCACACACTAGTAGTGTCTGCTGGTCTGTTTAGAAACGTGTCTTCCACCTCAGGTTCTTCTCATATGTATCTTCAGCTCTCTGTTTGTTTCTCTTGGCAGAGATTTTCACTCACTGTCCAAACAGAATGTCTATGAGAACATACGTCTGGTGAGTTTCTGTAGACTGCTGGACTTTAGTTTCTGTGTTTAAAGAGGTTTAACCATCACATGTGAGATGGAGGAGTCTCTTCAGAAAAAGACTCTGAGAGCTTAATTTATGCTTAGACATGAGAGTAAGCCATCTCAGATCTCTGTTTTTTGCTCCGGAGAAGCTCCATGTGATTACTGTACCTGTGATGGATGTTCTGGTTGAGTAATTTGTGCATCTCATGTCCTTTATTCCTCTTCATTAGGCGTTTGATGTTGCGGAGCGTGACTTGGGAATTCCTGCTCTTTTAGATCCAAATGAGCTGGTGTCTGTGGAGGAGCCAGATCTTCTGTCCATCATCACTTACGTCTCTCAGCTCCACTATGTCTTCAGAGGAAACTCTCACGGTACTGATCATGAGAGACCATTGACTGTTAAAGATCTCATATGTTCAACATAATTCATTAGAGATTAAATTTGTCATTTTATTGATTGGTAATCTCTAAATTTTTATCAGTCAGTCAGAAGATTCCTGTGAACAATGAATCCAGCAGCACCAAAACACAAGAACAGATACACACTCAGGTATCTATTTGTCTATCTGTCCATCTTTTTGTCTATTTACCTGCTTATCCGTCTGTCTGTTTCAGTCCATCTTTCTCACTGTCTTTCTATCTGTCTTTCTGTATGTATGTCCACTTGTCTGTTTGTATACCTGTATGTCTGTCCATTCATCCACCGTATGTCAGCCTGTCCACCTGTCCATCTGTCCATCCATCTGTCTGTCTGTCCGTCTGTATGTCTATCCACCTGTCTGTCTGCCTGTCCATCCATTCATCTGTTTCTCTATCTGTTTTCTCTATCTGTATGTCTATCCACCTGTCTGCCTGTCCATCCATTCATCTGTTTCTTTATCTGCCTATCTGTCTATTTCTCTGTCTGTCTATCTGTATGCCTGTCTATCCATCCATCCATCCATCCATCGTCTATCTGTCTGTCCACCTGTCCATACATCTGTCTGTCCAACTGTATGTCTATCCACCTGTCTGTCTGTCTGTCTGTCTGTCCATCTGTTTGTCTATCTGTCTGTTTCTCTGACTATCCATCTGTCTGCCTATCGCCTATCTGTCCGTCCATCTGTCTCTCTGTCTGTCTCTCTGTCCATCTGTTTGTCTGTCTGTTTGTCCATTCATCTGTGGTCTGTCTGCCTGTCTGTCTGCCCATCTGCCTGTCTCTGTGGGTGTCCATTTGTATGTCTCTTTTCCTGTCCGTCTTTCTCTCTGCCTGTCTGTCTGTTTGTCTGTCTGTCTGTCTGTCTGTTTGTCCATCTGTCCACTCGTCTGCCTGTCTGTCTGTCCGTATGTCTGTTTGTCTATATTTATTCATCCATTTACCATCTGTCTGTCTGCCTGCCTGTCCACCTTTCCATCCATATGTCTGTCTGTATGTCTATCCACCTGTCTTCCTGTCTGTCTGTCCATCTGTATGTCTGTCTATCCAACTGTTTGTTTATCTGTGTGTCTGTTCATCTGTCTGCCAGTCTGTCTGTCCGTCTGTCTGTCTGCATATACATCTGTTTCTTTGTCTGTCTATCTGTCTGCTTGTCCATTCATCTGCCATCTGTCTGCCTGTTCGACTGTCCATCCAACTGTCTGTCCCCCTGTATGTCCGTCCATCCATCCATCCATCCATCCATCCGTCTGTCTCTCCACCTGTCTGTCTCTCTGTCTGTCCTTTCTGTCCATCTCTTCGCCTGTCTATCTGTCCATCTGTCTGCTTGTCTGTCTATCTGATAATTCATCTCTCCGCTCTCATTCTCTCAGTTTTCATCAGATGTGGTCAGATCTTCAGATAAAAGAGTCTGTAGTGTCTGTCACACACGTGTTCATCTCATTCAGAGGGTTTTGGTGAAGGAACGCCTGTATCACCGCTCCTGCTTCAGGTAAAACACGCACTCATACACACACACTGTCACAAACACTAAATGCACACACACTCTAAATAGACACTCTATGTCTATTAAACACATTTGTTTAACTGTATTAGTGAAGAAATTGCATAGACTTCCTTGACTTCCATTGTTTTTATATCAGATTAGTGATATTTTTATGGTCTAATCCAACCACTAAACATATCCATCACAGAAAGCTTTACCTAGTGAGGACCAGTCAAATGTCCCTAGTCGTTTGCCGTAATATTTAGTATTGTAGCGGCTATTTGCACTATATAAATAGCAAAAGATGCTATTTACACTAAGTGCAAATCGCAATATTTTTTAGTGATATACTATTTACAGAGCAAATAGCTATAGAATCTATTTACACTTGTTAAAATGGCAGGATTTCCTGCTATTTATACTACTTATTCCAAATAATGGCAATTATCTGCACTTAGTATTGTAGTACATTATAAAAGAGTATGCAATAATACCGTATTGAGTGTAAAGTATCATTTTAATTCAAATTATTAAATGGATGCCACCTTATTGGGACAATAAAGCCCTTTCTACACCTACCCTAATCCTACCCGATACTTTATTTTCAACTTTGAAAAGGGAGAAAAAAGTTTTGCAAAAAGCAGATTCGAACCACATCAGAGACCATGACATCACCTACATGACTTTACCATCTACCATTTGACAATCATCTTTAGTAGTGTTGGCTAGCCCAGTCACACGATGGAGGGTGGAGTTAATGTAAATAGCCTTTGCCATCAAGGCGAGCTATTTGCACTTAGTGTAAATAGACACTTCGTTTCAGTATGTAAGGAGGACATTTGACCCTCACAGGTATAAATAAACCTGTACATACTCATACAAACTGTTCTGCTGGTGTTTCAGATGCATTCGGTGTCGTCGCACTCTGCTGCCAATCTCTTTCACAGTCGACAGTGAGACTGGTTTACTGCAGTGCAGTTATCCCTGCAAAACTGCTCCTGAACACAACCAGCCCACAGATCAACCCTCACAGAGCAACACCAGTGAGACGGACGGAGACAGAAGTGAGACAGATGAAGACAAAATGAATGATGGACGGCTCTCCTCCTCATCAGAGACTGACATACAAGAACCTCCCAAAGCTGCTCCCAGAAAGAGGGAGGAACCTCCTCAGGAACCTCCTCAGCCCACCCCCAGATCACCAGACCATCACCCTAACAATGGTTAGAATCTTCATCTCTGTGTTACTATGTTACATTTACTATTTCTATAGTGTAAACTTCATAAAACAGACAGTTTCAATGTTACATTCTGATTTGATGATCCAAGACAACTTTCAGTAGCTGTTCGGTTATAATTAATAATTAATGCATTTATTTGAATTCACACAGGCAAAAGCTTTTTTGTTCAGTCCCATTCACTCTCTTCCCAGCATGCACTGAGCCATGAATAATTAATAGTGTTATACTGATTGACTTTTTGCCAGTTTTACATATAGCGGTCTTATACAGTACATTTAATTTTAAATAGGTCATTATTACAGTAATTGTTTACCTTGTTGTTTTAAATTCAGCCATTAAATGCAAACTACTGAAATGTTATTTTCTCATTCTGGTCTCAGTCTCATCTCAGAGCGCCGTTCGTAAGGAGCATCCCTGGATGAAGCTGGTTGATCAGGGTCCATGGTATCGTCTTCCTCCCGCTCCAGCTCCAACCGCTCATTCACGCCGCCAGCCCGTGACCTTTAACCCCTTCCTGGATGATGATGAGGATGACTCCAAGGATGAAGAGGTACTGAATTAAAGTAGTTTTTAAAGGACTGACACAAACCAGCAGGTTTATGCAACCAGTGCTGATTCTTCACTAGATGAAGCTGCTTTATATTTAGTCTCCTCTAGTTTAGACAAGTTATGTGATCCTCAGGCTGGGAATAGAGTTGCTGGTGTTAGCATGTTAGCAGAGACTGTCAGTATCAGGTTTACCTGAGATACACACTGATTTACAGTCTGTGACTCATTTAAACAAGTCAGCTCTAAACAATAAAGAAAGTGTCTTAAATGCAAGGTCATGAACTTCAGTCCTTGCCTGATTCATTGTCCAGTCATGATGAGACCAGAGCTGAGTCTAGAGTCCCAAATTCAGACGAAGGACCAGGATCTCCACTTTCATGAACTGAAACCGAGAACATGATGCAGCTTGTATTTCCCTTTCATAGTCATGTGATTTCTGTCTAACGTTCAACCTGTAGTTGAAGCTATTATCGCTTTTATCTAGTTGATCTGTGTGAGCATCAGTCCATGAGAGAACCAGACAAACAAACATCTGACGCTCAGACTGAAGTGTCACAGTTTGTGGTTGTGGGTTGTTATTTTTCTCTTTGCTGTCTCACAGGATATTGTTTGTGTGTATGTGTGTGTGTGTGTGTATTTTAACATCACACTGTTTTTCTCTTTGTAAAGAAAAACCCTTTCAGTTGCAAAACATCAGTTGCACACAAACCCCAAACCTCATCTTCAGTTCCCAGCATGCACCAGGCTGCAGCTCCTGTTTATGGTTTCCCTCTCATCAAGAGGAAGGTGAGAGACAAACTGTCTTTGTTGTGCTGCTGGAGTGAACAACACTTCATATTAATGATAAGAGAGCTTCATTTACAGTACAAGACAATCTGAGAAAAAAAGTACTTGAAATTTGTTATTATTATTATTATTATTATTATTATTATATTTAAATTAATCATTACTTTCAGGTTTCAGTTAACATGCACCAGGGTTTTTTTTTTGTATAATCACGTTAAAACATTAATACAAATGTTAGCTGTAATGTTAGATATGAAAAGAGCTTTGTGATGAACTGTTTGAAGCAATTGTTGCAGTTTAATTCAGTTTATTTAGATGTAAAACTAAACTGAAATGTATCCAAACCTTCAATGATTTTGATATTAACTTGTATTGATAAAGCACAGGATCACAAACACAATATTACCTTCTGCTCCATGAGTTTTGGGTTTTTAGTCTCTGTTCCTCTCCAACTGAAAGATGATTGATTTATTGTGTGTTCAGGTGATCTCACACACACGCGTGTCAGAGAAGCAAGTGTGTGAGGAGCAGAAGAAGCTGGAGGAGCGCCTGCTGGAGCTGGAGAGAAGAGGAGTGCAGCTGGAGAATGAGATGAGGAGACGCACCAATGGTGAGAAATACCTGAACACGAAGGAGACTGGCTAGCAAATGTGCTACTTTTTTTAAAAAAATAGACATGTGGTAAACACACCAGCTAACAGACACACTATCAAACACACACAGTACCATCCACTACAGACAACTTACAAAATGAATTGATGAGATTTGTGGCTTAAAAACTTAAATCAGACGTGTAGTTTGTGTAGTTATGGTGTGTGTGTGTGTTGTTTTTTTAAGAGAATCTTCTAGTCGACTGGTTCCTTCTGATTCATGAAAAGAACATGTTAGTGCGCAGAGACACAGAGCTGGTGTATATGTGAGTAACACACACATTAAAGGGGTCATCGGATGCCTATTTTCCACAAGACGATATGATAACACCTTAATCGCTCAGGGGCAATGATGTTTTCCCTTGCGGTCGGAGTCGGGCTTTTACAGCTCAGTCAGGGCTGGTCTAAGGTAAGACAGTCATGTCAATCAGCTATTGTGGGAGTGGCCTCTGTCGATGTCACACCAACAAGAAGCTGAGAATGGCTTGATTTGAAAAAGTAGATATTTCTTATAAAGGTTACAAAAATATCACTGGGTGGATTTTTGTCATAATAGGGTGGTTGTGTACACACACAGCCAACACACATTTATGTTCAAACAACATATAAAAGTGAGTTTAGCATCTGATGACCCCTTTGACACACTCTCTCACATAGATACATACCATGTTGAGCAGAATAATGTGTTTGTAACATGCATCTGTGTGTTTTCAGGGTGAAGCAGCAGCGTCTGGAGGATCAACAGGCTGATGTGGAGTTTGAGATCAGAAGCCTCTTCAACAAACCAGGTGACCAGAAATGCAATTAATCACATCTGCATGTTTGTGTTGGTTTGGTTCTTATTGATTAGTCTGCTTTAATCTCATGTGAACTGATCTGAGTATGACATGTCAGCAGTTTATAGTTGATTGTGAATGTGTATGTGTGATTCTCAGAGCAGGACTGGAGCTCTGACGACAGGCATCAGGAACATCAGCTGATGTCACACCTGCTGTCAATCATCCAGCAGAGGAATGACATCATCAGCAGCCTGGATCAGGACAGGCAGAGGTCAGAGGTCACATGATCAGCAGTGTGCAGTCACATGACAATTGTGTTATTGATGGATGTTATTGTTCTTCTTTAGGGAGGAGGAGGAGGACGCAATGCTGACCGCTGTCATTCAGAGGATGGGTAAGAAACAGCCCTCTTTCTCTCTCACTGTCCTGTTGTTTTACTGCTTTAACACTCACAATCTCTCTCTAGACTTCCTGACACAGACGGAAAAAAGAATGGACAAACGCAGCAGGTTTAAACACCTTCAGATGTTCAAGAAATCTAACCATAAGACTGAAAACACCAGAAGCAGAAAGAAGAAAAACAGCTGAACAGAAAGAGACTATTTATTAATAGACTAAAACATTTTATCAGTTTTTATAATTTTTTTTATAATATAGTTTTTATAATTTCTGTCTACCCTTTTCTTCATTGGTATACAGTTGTTTATTTGTGTGACATTTTTTTGTTTTTTGTTTTGTTTTGTTTTGTTTTGTTTTTTTTTTTCATTTTTTAAATAGTATATCTTGAGCATTAGTTATTGCAGGCCTCCCATCCAAATCAACTAAACAAATTGCTTAGTATTTGATTCACTATTTTAAAACAATGCTGACACCTGCTGGTCAAAATGTAAACGCAACAAAAACAGTCTATGACTCTACAAATCATTAAATGGCATTAAATGTGACATTTCTGTAAAGTTTGTACCTGTTTTGTCTTACTCTCATTTTTGTTTTATACACACGTTCGTATTAAAATTATTCAATTAAAAATGAACCTACTTTTATAAAACTGAACCAAGACATGTTAAAAACATTAGACACTCATGGTTCACTAGCTAAATGTCATAATTCTTAAATTTTAAAATGTTTTCAGATTGCATGATAATAAAGCCTCAGTCGCTAAGGTCATGTGACTTGTTGAGTTTGCTTGCAAGCTCTGAATCACTGATTTGAAACAAAATATTTGTACGTGTTTCATGAATAACAAAATAAAACTAATACATCATTAAATGTTTTCATGCTTTGAGCCATCTTTCAGTAGTGTCTGTAAGTGTTGCGTGTCTGCTTATTATAAGCAACTTTGTGCTTTTTCTCTGTATACCTCTTTTAGAAATTCAGTAAGTTGTGGTTCTTTGGGGCTTGTTTTCTAAATCCATCTGTGTATATGGGTTAGCGTTTGGCGCCTTATATAAAAAAAAAAAAAAAATTGAATGCCTGCTTTCGACCTGCTCCAGACAGTCAGGTATCTGAGTTTTCAGCCTGTGCAGACATGTCAGTGTGTTTGTTTTCATTGTAGTCTTTATTTTTTTCATCTAGATTCAGTTTTCATTTAACCAGAAAAGTCACTGCAGTGTGCACATCTCCTACTGACAAAATCTATTTTATTTATTTGATCCAGAATACAGCAAAAGTGGTAATACTGTGCAATATTTTCACTTTTTTTTAAATAATTAGAATATATTTTAAAATGTAATTTATTCTTGTGATCAAAGCTGAATTTTAAGTATCATTACTCTAGTCTTCAGTCACATGATCCTTCAGAAATCATTCTAATATGCTGATCTGCTGTTCAAGTTTATTTATATATATATATATATATATATATATATATATATATATATATATATATATATATATATATATATCTGCCCCAGTGAATTTATTTTTTTGACTTTCTAGAAATGTTTTATTTTAAAAGAGGTTTAATAAAAATGTGACACCCAGGGAATTAACATCATGATCATGTTGCTTGTATACGAAATTTGGTTAGTGTGATCTAAACAAATAAATAAAATAAAAGTCACACTCAGAATGTTCGGGCATGTTTGCCTAGAACTCACATAGTAATGAATGGTAAAAACAAAATAACCAATACCTTTAACTTGTAAAATAAAGTCACAAAATCAGCCACAACACTGAACACACACCACAATGTACACACTAAAGGTCTTTAGGCCTCAGGTACTGATGTTTATGTGATACTGCGCATGAATTGTTGTCTCACATGCCTTACGCTGTGGGTGAAACATTGCACTAAATTATGTGGGTGGAAATTTCTGTAAATAAAAATGTTTCAGTATAAAACAAACAATTCATATTTGTTGTTTTGTCATCCTCTGTTAGTTTGTCTGGTAATAATCTACTGTGTAATCAAATAATCTCTCAGGCGGAGACATCGCATTACAGAGGATCTCAGTTCATTCCTCAGCTCCTCCATCAGCCTTTAAAGAATGGCAAACTTTATCACAGAAAAAAAATGTAAATAAGAGAAGATGAAGGCTCAAAATATGTACTTTTTCCATCTTCCTTTTGAAATACAAGTGCAGAACAAAGATAATTATATTCTCTGTCTGTAGAAGAGTTTGGGAAAAGTTCATCAGGATCAGCTGTCAATAAAGAAAAAAAAAAAAAAAAAAGGTAATTGTCACTTTTTATCTCACAATTCTCAGGGTACAGATCCACAGCTATGGAAGACTATTCTTGTTGAACTCTCATCAAGATTTGGACTGGGAACATTTTCATGCAGAAATCATGGTTTGTTAACCTGTATGTGGAACATGTGCATAACCAATTTATTATTTTTAGATTTACGTGCATTAATTATGTTAAATTTAAAATAAATGTTAACAAATATAGATTGGAAAAATTGAAAATATATTTTTTCAGAGTAACAAAGTATATAACAGCTCAAGCAGGGCTTCTGTAAGAAGTTCAGAATATTGTGTGCAATCTATTTAAACAAAAACTACAGAATACTTTATTTGAAGACTTTATGTATAATTCATTATACAGGTATTTAATTATTCTATCATTTAATAAATGTTTGTAACTGAATATAAAATGGGTTATAATAGTTGCAGATTCCTTGTTACATCTCAAATGTGTTTAATGCATTATATATGCATTCAGTGAAAAGATATATTATAACTGTGGTTAGAATGTAGGTTTGTGAGAATGTGAATTATGAGACCATACAACACATTATAAGCTGCTTTACAAGGCATAATTAATGCATTCAAAATTCTTGTTTTAGAAATACTGATCTGAATATGGCAGAAGTCACAATAAATGCCTATACAATTATTAGCAAATGCATGGTAGAAAAAAAGTTACTCTTTATTTTAAGGTGTCCTTGTTACAGTGTAATTACATATTTAAGTACTGTGTAATATTATTTAACTATATGTACTTACTAGGGTTAGGGTTTTACTTAGGGTTACTTGCATGTAATTACAATTTATTTTGTACATGTAATGTGTAACAAGGACACCTTAAAATAAAGTGTTACTGATAAAAATCACTTTGACTTTCTGATATGTCATTTCACCAACCATCGGCTGTTTATGTATATAGATAAAGACCAGCGGAATAGTTTCATTTGGACTTCCGGAACTTGACAGATCAACACCGAGAGACACACTCAGGTTTGGCTTCACTGCTTAATATGATCCATTTTAAAAGTAGTTTTCAATTATTCATTGACTTAATATGCTATAGTATGTCAGAAATAAACAGGAATTACTTCATTTGTCATGACAGTGACAGAGTAAATCTTGTTTGAGTGTTACTGTGAGGTATTATGATAGAATATGTTTTCAGGGAATTTATGTTGTAAATTTATTATTGATGGTTTTATGGAGACATTGAATCTTATTGGTAAAACTAATGATAATAAGACTGAAACATTTCATAGAGAGACTGGATTTATCAGTAAACAGATTTTTGTCATTACTAAATATTTCAAGGGGTAAAAAAAAAACGTAAAACTGTTGGACAATTGGGAGTTGCTTAAAAGAACTAAAAAAATTATCTCAAAACCTGGTTTAACAACACCTTTCCTAATAAAATACACCACTGCAGTCTCCTACATGGCATTTAATTTACTAGAGATCAGACAGCATATTTCTGTAAGCTTGATTGGAATTACTAAATAAGTTAATCTTTGCTGTCTCACACTTTTTTTTCTATGTAGCTGTAGGCCACACCACAAAAAATGGAAACGAATGCATATTTAAACTTGATTTTACTGGGGAAAAAACGAGCTGGGAAGAGTATGTCGGGAAACACAATACTGGGACGAGAAGCTTTCAATTCAAATAGGAGATCCAGTTCTGTCACGTCTGATAACACTGTTGAATCTGGAACTATTGATGGGTTTCCAGTCAGTGTTTATGACACACCAGGATTCTTTGACCCAGAGCTGAGTGAAGATGAGATTCAGCATATGATTGAAAATGTTTTTCAGCACTGTGAATCATGTCACTGTGTGTTTCTGCTGGTCATCAAAGCTAATAGTTTCACTGAAGAAGAGAGAAAAACTGTGGAGAAGATTGAGAAGCTGCTGGGAGAAAAACGCCTGAATAAAACCTGGATTCTCTTCACCAGAGGAGATGAATTGGAGGAAGAAAACTTGACAGTACAAGAATTTCTTGATAGAAATAGAGAGTTGAAGAGACTTGTTGAGAAATATGATCAGAGATACCATGTGTTCAACAACAAGACGAGAGAAGCAAGTGACCAGGCTCGATTACTGCTGATAAACATTCTTCAGAGATCTTTGGGGTTAAGCGGTGAGTGTTTTAAAAGATCATATAGGCAAATTAAACGTTTTGGGTTCAAAACTGTGGTGGTAAATCTCAGTTGTGTCAAAGTGTATTAAAAATTATTTCAAATTACTTGCAATTTTATGCTGATTGACATCTCATTTCACCTATTTTTGAATACATTTAGCATTGTCAGGCTTTTTTATTTGTTCCTAATGATGAAAACAATGGATCTGCATATTTGGATTTATGGCTGCTATAAATTTGACCTACCACAAGCACTGATTTCTACACTCCTGATGCTTTGAATCTTTTCCCGAAACAATCGGAGAAAACCTTCAAAGATTTAAAAGGCTTCATTTCTCCATCCCTAGCAGACACAGTAAAAAAGTACACATTTAAAATTCACAGCAAACAATAACCGATGACACACATCCATCACAAAAAAGACACAGTCTTCCCCTCCATGGCTATACAGCGTTTTCACAACGCGTCATCAATCAGCCATGTTGGCGGCATTACATAAACAATGCTACTGAAGTGAACGAACCCTGCATATTTTGCTAATTATTGCTGCTGAAAATGGTTAATTATTGTCATGTTTTGGGCTGTACTAATTTGTTTGAACGGGAAAAAAATTAGAGTACTACAGACTGCCAAAAGTTATAGCAAATCAAGGAGAAGAGTGCAAAAAACTGTCTGAGGAACAGAAGGTGTTTGTGGTTGGCCAAACTGAATCAGAATTTCCAGGGCAAGAATTTTACACCATTTGTGTTTGTTCCTATCATTTCTGGTCAGGTAGGTGAAATATTAGGCTAATATCTTAATTAATACTGCTCGTATGTATATTTACCACCTATTACTTTAGTTTGTCAAAATATTGCGCCCTTTCCTGTTTACTAAAACCTTCTCTATATGATTAAGCAGCTTCCACAAGCTTTTTTTTTTTTTTTTACCGTGGTTTAGACAGCATAACTTTTCAGTATGATGCCGTTACAGTAAAGAATTAGTTCACTTCCAGAGCAAAATTTTACACATAATGTACTCACACCCATTTCAGGATTTGTATCCATATAATGGACTGCTATGGTACCCTGAGTTTGAACTTCCAAAATGCAGTTTAAATGCAGCTTTAAATGGGTTTAAATGGTCTAAACTGTCTTGAACTGGAATACACAGAGGTTAAAAGTATATCAATTATGTATATATATATACATACATTTAAATAACTGAGCATTTCGTTAGATAAGATCATTCTTCCTCAGCTGGGATCGTTTAGAACACTTTGAAGCTGCATTTAAACTACATTTTGGAAGTTCAAACTCGGGGACACCACAAAAGTCCACTATATGAAAAAAAATATATGGAAAACATAATTTCTTTACAACTGTAGAAAGAAAGACATCTTGGATGACAAGGAGGTAATTACACTATGTGTAAATTTTTGTTCTGGTAGTGAACTACTCCTTTAACCATTCAATCCATGCTATTGTTACTGGTATCTTTAATACTGGAAGTGAAGTATTTGAATATATTGCAAACTCACAAATTAAAAAAATGGTGTGTGAATAGGCTACCCAATCTCATTGTTTTGGATAAGAACAAAACGTCAGGTAATATTTAAATCTAGATTTATTCGCATTAGCCCATGGAAACCTCTGTCAACACATCTGACTTGGGAGTGCAAGGGATGAATTTTCGTTTTATTAAAAAGTGTTTATGTATTCTACACATGTATTCTACACTCGTGCCGCGCACATGCATTAGGACAGATTCGATTCCTCCGTTTCCCCTTTATGCGAGCCCCTGTTATCAAGCTCCTTACCAATTAAAATCCTCTCCTCACCTATTCCTGCCTGTCCATTTGGCCCGCAGAGCAAGCCTGTTCTTGATAACGCTGCTGTGTACCGGCCCAAAAGTGCGTCAGCCCACCAGAAAAATGCCCAGTATGCCACATCACCAGTCCAGCACTGCCTCAGATGTGATCTGTGAGGTGTTTGTATGATGGTGGTGGTGGTTAAATCTCTGTTAACTGACAGGTTGCTGGTTGATTTATGCATTTCACAAAGACACTTTTTCTCAAGATCTTTCTGAAGGATTGTCCTGTATGTAAAATGCTAAGCATCTGCATTGCCACTTACGTCTTTTTTGTGTTTGATGCAGCATTAGATGGAGGGAGGATGACTAGATGGATTCCTGACAGCAGAGCAAACAAACAAGATGATCAACAGAGTTCTGCTGTCAGTCTCTCATCCAGAAGGATTGTTATTCTTGGTAAAACTGGTGTAGGGAAAAGTGCAGCTGGAAACACAATACTGGGACAGAAAGTATTCAGATCTGAGAAAAGAAAGACTGCAGTAACAACTGAATGTTCAGATGCTCACACCACTGTTTCAGACAGATCAGTGTCTGTAGCTGATACTCCTGGATTCTTTGACACACAGATGAGACCTGGAAATTTAGCGTCAAAAATAGGGAGTAGTGTGTACCTATCCAGTCCTGGACCTCATGCTTTTCTCATTGTGTTTCCTGTGAATATTAGATTCACTGAACATGAGCAACAGATTTCTCAGCAGATTAAGATGATGTTTGGAGAAGAAGTGTTAAAATACTCCATCATTCTCTTCACTCATGAAGATCTGCTAGATGAGCCCTTGGAGGAGCTCATTCAGCATAACAGCATATTAAGACATCTAGTTCAGCAGTGTGGAGGCAGATATCAGGTGTTCAACAACAGAGATGAGAATAACAGAGAGCAGGTGAATGATCTACTGAAGAAGATTGACACAATGGTAGAGCAGAATGGAGGAGGACATTACAGTAATCAGATGTTTCAAGATGCTCAGAGATTCAGACAAAAGGAAGAGGAGAGGAGACTGAGAGAAGAAGAGGAGCACAATGAAAACACAGAATTTACACAATTTTTTACCAAGTATGGGCATAATTTGCGTATGTCAGCTTTTGCACTTGGTAAATTTGAACGTCTTGGTGATGTTATTTCTACATGTATTCATGAATCTCCTCATGCAGCTGTGGGAGGTTGTCATGGCCATGCTACACAGTATACCCACAACAACCTGCGTGTTGTGCTATGACAGAGAAACCGTACATCTGTGTTGTTTTACTCTCTTTCATTTATATTCATTTTGTATGCATTAATTCGTTCATTTATAATCATTTATCATTTAATCAGTTTATTATTCCATTCAATCATATATCATTTCTAATAATCATTATACCATTTACAGTATATACTCAGATTCATTGATTAATAATTCATATTAAATTATTAAAATGGATTAGATTACCCTGATCCAGATGCACACTTTTTCAGATTTCCAAATCTGCATTAGGGCAGTGGTTTTGCATTCTAGTTTTGCATTGCATTTACACAAATAACTACTTGACTGGTCCATCTCTGATGACTGTGCCAATGTAGTTTAGAATCAGTGATTTAAAAAAAATAAATAAATAAATACATACATTTAAAATGTAACATTTAAAACATTAAATGTAACATTTTTGTTTGATAATGATGTTAAAATGTTGTTTTTTGGACCAGTTTTAAAGTTCTATTAGATTTTTGTTCCTGAAATCCACCCTTCTGCTGGAATCAGAATAATTTTTTTTTTTTTTTTTTTTTACACAAATCGGGAACATTATTCCCTATTAACTAAGACTTTTCCCTCAGTAAATTCTTAATTTATTAATAGTTAGTAAGGTAGTTGTTAAGTTTAGGTATTGGGTAGGATTAGGGATGTAGAATAAGGTCATGTAATAAGGCACTAATATATGCCTAATTAGTACTAATAAAGTGTTAATATTCTAGTAATATGCATGCTAATAAGCAACTAGTTAAGGAACTGTAAAATAAAGTGTTACCAAAGTATTCAAATCTTACTGAAATGTTTCGAACAACACAAACTGATTTTTCAAGATTTGATTACAGATTACTTTTGAACAACAGGCCTTTGATGAACTGAGATGTTTGTCTTGAGCAGCTGAGAACTGTCAGTGATGATCTTGTGTCTGCCTTTCAATGTACAATATGTTACAGAGTAACACAACAACATTTATTGTTTTAATTTCTTGATAAAACTGACTGAATTTGAAAATAGAGACCCATATCAAAAGTAAAAAAAAAAAAAAAAAGTTTTTTTTATGATTGTTAGATGGCTACAAATAATATTTAGTGAAGTTTTGTTCATGCATCAGCACAAAACTGAATAAACTTCAAGATCGATTCATGAGATTTATTAATCTGTATTGGTATTGATTAAAATTGATATTGTCAACCCAACCCTAGTGCTAACTGTTTCAGTCAATTGATTGATTTTGTCCTCCCAAAACCATTAAACCGATATTTCAGTGCACCGCTAAATTAAACTGCTATTTTCTAATTACTGATATTGATTCACATCTCATATCTGCTGGACATATTGATATTCTGTTCTTTTTAGTCATGAGTTAATTATTATCTTCTCTGACTCCTGACATCTATCTCTTCGTCATCCTGTCAGACATTACACTGATTTACTTCATCAACACACACTAATGAGATCAAGTGACCACACTATGTGCACAGGATTTATTTTAATATGTTAACATTTTATATGCAGTTTAAATATATTTTGTATAAGAGTTTGTTTTCTCCAAATCACATTATTAGATGGCTATATTGGTTGCTTGAGCATGGGCAATCTTTAATAATCTACAGATCAAACATATATATTTCAACATTTGATTTGACTTTACGCTTTTCTCTGTACACTTACACATGAATTACACATGAATTGCTTTTAGATCTATTGCTTCTGTATTCTCTTTTTGTGTAAAGTATAAAGAAACCTAGAGAAGATTAAAGACTTGTCTGGAAAATTTAATCTCTCTTTTCATCTTCTGCCATTTATCACAACTTTTACAATATATTTGAATAACTTAATATGATAACTGCTACCATAAACCATTAATACAGTCTATTTGATGTCATTAAAACACACACACACACACACACACACACACACACACAATAAGCTATGCTAAAAGAGCTGAATTATAAAGGGAAAAAGATGTCTGTTGTCATTTTTATATACAAAAGAGAAAAAAATGGAAGGAAAAATAATGAAGCTGTATTTGATGTTTTTATGAAATACTGAAGTATGCAAGCAATATGAAAATGTCAGTATAAAATGCTGAAGAACAGAAACATAATAATATAATTACACTGTTGTTGGTGATTAATTTAGTCAGACTGTAAATATTTTCTTTTCAATGTTTTGACCTTTTCTCATTTTGCAAAATAGTTCCAACCAATTAGATTCCCATTAAACAGGAAAAAAAAGCTTAAGATATTGTTGACCAGTGTTGGGGAGTAACTAGTTACATGTAACAGAATTATGTAATTTAATTACAAAATAAATGTAATTGTAATTAGTTATAGTTAGTGAGAAAAAAAAATGTAATTAAATTACAGTTACTTTTGAAAAATGCCAGTGATTACAAAGGGGATTACATCTGAATTTTTTCACACACTCACCCCCACTTACAGATATAATTGACTGCTTTAAAATTGCATTGACTGCTCTAAAATGAGACACCAAAGTTTCAGGAGTTTAGGACACAGAATAGGACACATGCTTATTTGATAACTGTTTTATTTACTATTTGGGTTTATGCATAAACTATTTTTTAAGATTGTTTTTTCCAAGGCATTGTTAGATGCTAGTGTTTTCTGTCATAACTATGCAAACATTTGATTTCAAACCCAGTATCATAGCTATTAAACTATTTCTTGTTATGATGTTATTTATGTTATGATCTTGTTATGACATATAGCTCAACTGTGCTCACGGAGACCCGAGTTCGATTCCCGTCTCGAGGTCCTTTGCCGTTCCCCTCTCTCCTCCCAGCTCTTTCCTGTCATCTCTCTACTGTCCTATCACAATAAAAGGCATAAAAAGCCCAAAAATATAAGTAAAAAAAAAAAAAAAAAAAGTCTGAATTTGTGGTGGCTGTGCTTTAAAATAAATTATTACACAGCTCAGACTCTTTCGGGGCAAACACAGCTGCTGCCATTTATTTATTTATTTATTTATTTTTGTACATTGTAATGGATTATAAGATAACTAACAAACTAGTACTACTAAATTATTTATGTGATGAAATGTTGTGTAAGAAAAGTGGTATGACTGCATTGTATCCCTAAAATGTCTAATTTGAACTTGCCGTTTGCTAGCAACTGATTTCTTCATGGAAGCTTTGTGTTCAAATATTTCAACTCAGATCAGTGTTTCTTGTCTAATAATTCTGACACAAAACATCTAAACAATCTATCAAGCAGCTGTGTAATAAGTGAGCTAATGTACATTCAGCCAGCTGTTATCGCAAAATAAAGATGTATACTATCCCTTACTTATTATAATCTTAATTCAAGTGATGAAGAATTTTGAAAGTCTGACAGTAATCAGTGTTGAGTGCTACTGTAAGATTAACTCTGCCTGGTTTAAATGTTTCAAAATGATTAACACTTGAAAATATTAGAAATTTAGAAAAGTAATCAAAAATTAATTAAAAGTAATGTTACATTACTTTAATAAAGTAATTGCAAAGTTACACTACTTATTACATTTTAAATCAAGTAACTTGTAATCTGCAACCTATTACATTTCCAAAGTAACCTTCCCAACACTGTTGCTGACACTCATCTTTACTCTTACCCACATTCAAGTGTTCATAAAAAAGAATGCATGAAGCTAGAAAAAAATGTGTTCCTTCTACAAGCAGATACCCTTGGTTTTTTTTTTTTTTTTTTTTTTTTTGATGTTTTGTATGTTCAGATATTCATCTCACAAAATGTGTACAAATTAATACCTAAATAGCAGGGGTGGGGAACTTTGATCCTGGAGGGCCGGTGTCCCTGCATAGTTTAGCACCAACCCTGAAAAAAAATACCACACCTGAAAACCTATAATAATCTTATAATGATCTTGTAATACTGTAAAATTTGTAACTGATGAGCAGGTGCAATGAAACTGGCAACAGCTTTGATGAATCTGACTGTGCAGTAGTGAAGTAATGAGGTCCTTTGCTGGCGGACTGGTGTAAATACAGACATAACAGTTACAACTGTTTTATTACATATTAAAAATATATATATATATTAGGTAGGTATTTAGTTTGTTTCCCATGACATGCTAAATGAAAAGCGCTGAAGACAACACAGCTAATGTGATACATATTTAATGTAGCGATTTTAGCTCAAAGGGAAATGTGTATAAATAATTACAATTAATTATGATTAATTACAATTTTTTATATCAACTGCCAGTAGTAACTGTAGCAGAATTAATTTTTCCATCAACTAATCTGTTCGACCAGCAAACATTCCAGCTGAAGTCCTGTGATCTTTGGGGAATGGAAAGGAAAATGGAATGGAATGAAAAGACAAGGCCGCAAGGCCTGGCATGTGCTTAGGGAAGTCCTGAAGAGTTCTAGGTCATCTTCTTAGGTTCTAAAAGAACCACTGACTGACTGAGGCGAGTCATGAAGATAAATTCCAGGGTTGAGTGGAAATGTCTGGCTCTTTGTGGTCGAGAGCCACAGCTCTGAATGTTGGGGCCTGTCGGCTGTGCTGGCTCAGGCTCCCCGTGGGTTTCTCCACACAGGCAGCAATCGGAAGATGTTGCAGACGAGTGAAGAGAGTGAAGAGAGAGAGGCGATAATCGTTTGATGCCTTTAAGCTCTCTGGAGGCTGCGCCTCGAGGAGGTCCACGAACCAATGGTAACTTTCACCTTCGGAGGGAAAGTTTACGACTCTTTGTCTGTGAGCATGGTATTTTGCATATGTAATTCCATTGGGTGTTGATGCAAAAACTACTAAGGTTTCTTAAAACACTAATATGTTGCATAGGTATCAACATCTAATTTACACCATCTTTTAGATCATCAAAATACGAATTCAAAGAGACCAAACTTGGCATAGGTGGGTTGTACAACTAGTCATCTATCATAACACATGCATAAAACAGTAGAAAGACAAATACAAATACAACAGACAAAATTAAAATACAATGCAGTAATACTGTACACAGTGACCTGGGCGATGTGTGATAGGAAGGTCAAAGAAAGGTTTGTCTGTGAATGAATAGGAAAGGAGTCTATTTCTGTAGGCACTGTGTCTTTCCTATGGGCAAATGTAGCATGGGCAGATGTGCATTCCTCTGGGAAATAAAACCTCTTATCAGATAGTCGTCCTGGCAACTGAGCCCTTTTGGGGTGTTAGTTGCTTTGGGGGGTTGTCTCCAGAGCTCCAGCATATAGCTGGCTTGTTGGATTTAAAGACTATTTGTTAAATTACACTATTTATTAGACTATTTATTAACAATTAATGTATGTCTGATTGGTCCGGATGCTACATTAATTAATCATCTTACAGACTATAACAGCCTTATAACAGCCTTAGCAGAGTATCTAAAATGATGTACAGTCAGGTGGTCATAATATAAACCCAAACATAACAGTCGAAATACCAAAGTAAAGACTTACTGTATATGAACCTGCTTGTTTGATTCAATACATGAATACCTCTACATGAAACTGAGTCAAAATTATTTTTATAATTTACAGAATATGACAATTCTGTCATATTATACATACAACACATAACACTGAAACATAAAATTACATATACTATTAATGTACAATCCAAGTTAATCTTGTTCATTTTAAATTCTAACTGGTTTCCTGTTTGTCTGAGTTGTCACATTTGGCAGGAGTTTTTCTCTAAATTAACATATATATATATATATTTGTATTCAAGCTGTACATTTGTTCAGTTCTGGCATTTACTGGGAATTGAACACATGAGCTCTGTGTTGCTGGAATTCTCTATTGCTTGAACTACAGGAACATATGTTTAATTTATGTAACTGAAAAAACATTAGATATAGTAAAATAATAATAATAATAATAATAATAATAATAATAATAATTAGGTGTGAGTTTGAATCAGCCATCTTCTGGTTTGCTATTTCAGTTTATTTCTGTAATTTAGTTTATTTCTGTAATTTATTTCATTTAGGTGATTCTCACCAGAAAATAAGATTAAAAGCATACATGTAACATCAATCATCAATTTCTTTTAGCAATCACTTTTACAGTCTGTGTATTTTCAACAGTCATACTTTTCTCTTTGTTTTTCTCTTTCCTCTCTTCTGAATCTCAGAGCATCTTCAAACATCTCATTAATGTTCACCTCAATCACCTCAATGGTTTCTTCTAACTGATCTCCACGACCTGCATCTACTCTGAAAACAACGAGAAACACATGCAGTCTGGGACTGGATAAATAAACACTTTCAGGTTTTAATATTTTTGTGAAAATATTCAAGACTATCAACTACAGACACAATCCTGTCTTTGTTTCTCCTCTCGTTCACATTTTTGAGCATCTTGAAACATCTGATTACTGTAGTGTCCTCCTCTATTCTGTTCTATCATTGTGTTAATCTTCTGCAGTAGATCATTCACCTGCTTTCTGTTATTCTGATTTTCTCTATTGACCATCCTTTCAGCAGATCTCCACGAGTGAAGAGAATGATGCAGTATTGTAACACCTCCTTACTAAACAGCATCTTAATTGACTGAATCATCTCCTGATTCTGTTCAGTGAATCTGTTATCTACCCTGAACACAATAAGAAAAGCATGAGGTCCAGGACTGGATAAATAAATGCATCTCATCATCGTCATGAACTCCTCAGTGTTTATTTGTGTGTGAAATATTCCAGGAGTATCAACTACAGACACAGTTCAGTCTTTGTCTATATCTCTGAGCATCTTGAAACATCTGATTACTGTAATGTCCTCCTCCATTCTGCTCTACCATTGTGTCAATCTTCTGCAGTAGATCATTCACCTGCTCTCTGTTATGGGGATCATTATTGTTGAATATGTGAAATCTGCCTCTACACTGATCTCTCATTGTACTGATATGCTCAGTGATTCTCTCTGTTGACCATCTTTCCAGCAGATCTCCATGAGTGAATAGAATGATGGAGTATTTTAACACCTCTTCACCAAACAACATCTTAATCAACTAAATAATCTCCCGATCCTCCTCAGTGAATCTGATATCTAGTCTGCACACAATAAGAAAAGCATGAGGTCCAGGACTGGATAAAGAAACACTTTTCCCTATCTCTGTCATTGACTGCTCATGTTTAATGGACGTGTCAAAGAATGGAGGAGTATCAACTACAGACACAGATCTGCCTGAAACAGTGGTGTGTTTCACTGAACATTCAGGAGTTACTGATTCTGGGCTGAAGTCAAATTCAAACACGTTCCTTCCCAGTATTGTGTTTCCAGCTGCACTTTTCCCACCACCAGTTCTACCCAGAAGAACAATCCTTCTGGATGGGAGACTGGAGACAGGAATATCCTGGATGTTGACAGGAACTCTTTGTATGTTTCGCACTGTATGGAAAAAAAAATAAAAAATCACAGAGTCACTCATTTTACTTTAACATGCACTTTACTATGCTAACTAAATAAAGGAAACAATATCACTTTCTAGTCATGTCAGAAAATGTCCAAGATAGATCTTGTGGAATGTTTGCAAGTACTGTGAGTAGAAAGATGAATGAATGAATGAATGAATGTGATCAATGGCTATAAGTGAACTCTGGGTTTAAGAGTTGAATGTAATAATTTTTTTTAAATGCAAAATTTAACCAGAACACTTTACAGCACTGAAAACAAAGTGTATATGAAATGTACTGTGATATTTATATCTACAAAATTATAATTCCATCATTTCAACTTACACATTCTGTAATCACTAACGTGTTTTTTCTTTTCTTCTTCTCTTTCCTGTCTTTCTTCTTGTTTCTGTTTCTCAAATTGCGTTGGCTCATATTTCATCTGCTCCAGCATTTTACTCTCCTTTTTCTCTCTGTCTTTCATCAGTCTTTTATACCATTCTTCTCTCTCTTTAAACTCTTCTTCTCTTCTCTTTCTCTCCGTTTCATGATTCTGTCTTTCATTCTCAATTCTGTGCATTAGCTTATCTATTTCCATGTTGTATCTGATCTGAAGTTTTTCTTTTTCTTCCTTTACAGTTTCTATTTCTTTCCTCATTTCCTTTATTTTGTTTTTAAACTCCTCTTTTACTCCTTTCATCTTGTCTCTCATCTTCTCCTCCTGTTCCTTCATTCCTCTTTTATAATGATCTTCTCTCTCTCTGAATTCTTCTTCTCTACTCTTTCTCTCTTTGTTCTGATTCTGTCGTTCTTGCTCTATCATCATCTTGATTCTCTCTCTGTCTTCTTCATGTTTCTTCATCAGTTCTTCTCTTTCTCTGTTTATTCGGTCCATCATCATCTTCATCTTGTTTTCTTCTGCTTCATGTTGTGATTGGAGATCTTCTGTCTTTTTCCATTTTCTCTTTCTCTTGTTTCAGTCGCTTATTAAATTCATTCCAATCTCTCTGTTCTTTCTCTTTTTTTTTCTCATCCTCTTCCTCTCTTCTTGTCTTTTTCTCTAGTTTCTGTTTCTCCCATTTTTCTCGTTCTCTCTTCATCTGCTCATGCATCTTTTCCTCACTCTCTTCTTTCTCTTTCATTAGTGTTTTGTATCGTTCTTCTCTCTCATTAAACTCTTCTTCTCTTTTTTTCCTATCATTTTCTATTCTGTTCGTCAGTCGTTCTGTTTCTGTGTCGTATTTGATCTGTAGTTTTTCTTTTTCTGTTTTAACTTTCATTTTTTCTTGTTTCAGTTGCTCAATTTCATGTTTAAATGTTTCTCGTTCTTTCCTCATCAGTTCTTCACTTTCTCTGAGTCTCTCCATCAGGATCTTCATCTGTTGTTCTTGTTTTTCCCTTTCCATCTGTCTGAACATCTTACATGAGTAGAAACTCCCTCCGTTTGCTTTCACCATGTTGTCTATCTTCTCCAGTAGATCAGACACCTGTGTTCGGTCTCCAGTCTGATTATTATTGAACACATGGAATCTGTTTCCACACGCTTCAATCAGCTTCATCAGAGGAGATCCAGGTTTTCCCAAACAATGATCAATGGATTTATTCTTCAGATAGTCTCCTCTGGTGAAAAGCACCATAGTGTACATTAAAGATTTCTCACCAAATGTCTCTTGGAGGATATTCACTGTAGTTGCTTCTTCTTGAGTGAATCGTTCTCCTAAATTGAGCACAATAATAAACACATGTGGTCCAGGCAGGATCATGGAGATGCAGTTGCTGATTTCTCTCTGAATCTCCTCATTACTAAGTTCAGTATCAAACAGTCCTGGAGTGTCAATCACAGTAACATGTCGGCCGTTGATTTCAGATGTTTCTCTCTGACTCTCTTTCGTCACTGATTCTTAAGATGTTTCTGCTGTAAACTCGTTTCTTCCTAAGACTGAGTTTCCAGTTGCACTTTTCCCAACTCCAGTTTTTCCCAGAAGAACAATCCTCAGTTCATCATCTGCATTTTCTCCTGAACCTAAAAATGAAAAACAGAACATATCATACTGAAATAAAAAAAAGACTTTATTTTCTCAAATGACAAGATCTACAAATGAATGTTTGAATATTTAAAATTTTGAATTTTAGAATGTTTAAAAATGCAAATGTATAAAACACTAGTATAAAATAAAATTCTTAAATATTCAGTTTTTATAGCTCTGTAGTTTAAGGCTCAAACTGATTTTCTGCTCATTACCTTGTGACAGTGAATATGTCTCTAGCGTATTAATCTTCTTCTTCATCTTCTCAAGTTTATTCATTTGCGCCTTCAGAAATGTCTCTGTGGAGAAAAACTTGTTGATTCTTGAGCTGAAGATCCTCTGGATCTCCTCCATTTCTGCTTTGTCTTCATTATTAAGTGGAGCGTTAGGAATAATGAGGAGGAAAACATGAACTCCAGGATGACAGAGAGACACACAGTGGAGAGCCTGACACATCACTTCCTCCTCTGAGAGATGAGTGTTGAACAGAGCTGGAAGCTCCACCAGATTGATCAGACGTCCATGAAGCTCCGCGTCTGATCTTCTGTCTGTCTGCTGCAGGATCAGGTCTGATGTGGAGGATTTTAATGTCCCGTCACTCCCGCACACAACCAGATTCAACTTTAAACCCTCTGAAACTGTGAGTAGAAGAAGAATCAAATGAAAAACAAAACTTTAATTTATTACTACAAACTTTGAAATATCATCACACTCACGTCTTTCTGTGGCATGTTTCTCCATTGTTAAATACTGTGGACCAGCACACTCCAGGTGCTGTCCATCATTCACTTTCACAATGTCCTCAAATCTCTGCAGAAGATCATTAGGAGAGCTGCTTTTGTGAAGACTGAAGTGTCTGTTTGCACATTTCTGAATGATTTTCTGTAGGATGTCATTGGTTTCAGGGGGCTCTTGTGTGCTGATCACCATGGTGTGTTGATAAACCCTCTCAGAGAAAGAGTTCAGCACCTTTCACACACTCTTGATCTTCTGCTGAACACTGATCGTGTCTGAGGAGCAGAACGATCACATGAGGTCCTGGATCAGACAGATACACACACTCTATCACTGTCTGTGTGATCTGATCATCTGAGATGTTTGTCTGGAGCAGCTGAGGACTGTTGATGACCATCACATGTCTGTCCTTCAATCTTCCTCCCACTCTCTCAACAACATCTGGAGGAGCTTCACCGCCAAACGCTGCTCGTCCTAATATGAAATTTCCCACTCCACTGTTTTCTGACACACTCTTCCCCAGCAGAACAATCCTCAGAGGAGTCACATCACATATCATCATATATATATCACATCATATATTTTTATAGATACAGTTCAAATGTCGATTAAACAAGTATATAATTAACCAGATAGAGGTTAATTATGTGTTGTATTTCGTTGTGCTAGGCGATATAACTTACTAGTTTATCTGGCACACAGTTGTTGTTGTTGTTTTTTTTTGTGAATCCGCGATACTGGTGCATATATGTGAAAGTGCAAGACGTGTAAGATGATAAACGTGTTTATTGACACACAACCGAAGCGTGCAGAAAATATGCGATCACAGATTCATCTCTCTGTAGCAGCTTAGTTCGCTTAAATTGTCAAGTACACAAAATGTGATTATTTACATAAACAATCACTTGTAGGTCTGAAATGAGAGTCAGCGGCTGAGATAAAATCGCCTGTGTGTCAGTAAATTTGATCCGTGCATTAACGTTAGTGTCATAAACCTGCTGATATTTGTTCCGTTAATGTAAATAAATAAATAAATAAATAAATAAAAAGCTAAGACAACACTCACTCCTCTTGACTGAACAAATTTAGCAGCTTCAGTAAGAGTCAGTTTATTCCATACAGTGAAGATATGCAGTATTTTTTTATACATGTATTTTTTGTATTATTTCTGACTTATTTCTGTACTGGTAAAAACTAGTCGTTATCCAGAATTGTATTATTATTATTTTTGTTATGTTTTAAACATTTAATGTCAATATTTAGTAGGAAATATATATATATATTTTTTTTTTTTTTTTTTTTTTTACTGCAGGACACAAAGCCAGAGGATGTCCACACCAAGGGGATGAAGATGAGCATCTTAACTATTACTGGAAGATGATGTTGTCATCCACTCAAACCTAAAGGTGCCTAGGATGTAGTACTAGAGACGCAGATTGTGTTGGAATATATACATGGCCTTACCACTGCTGTTGCTGTCCTCTTTGGCTTAATTTAGATCATCCAAAAAAATGAAAGTTCTGTCATCATTTACTCACCGCCATGTCGATCCAAACCCATAAGACATTTGTTCATCTTTAATACACAAATGAAGATATTTTTAATGAAACCTGAGATATTTCTGTCCATTCACTGAAAAACTATTCACCTAAAATTCTGATGCTTCAAAATGTTCATAAATAGATTGTAAAACAAATACATAAGAATCGAATGGTTTAAACAAAGTCTTCTGAAGAGACGTGATCACATTACACATCACACATTTCACACTAAATGCTGCTCCATCTCTGCAAGTGCTGTGAGTTTGAGCCTTATATAACATGTATTAAAAAAAACCCAGAAATTGTATTATATTTTAGTTTTCTATACAGTGATAGCTTAAAAGCTATGTCAATTAGCACTGCATTATAAGTACACTCTAAAAAGATGGTTCTTTAAAGGTCTATTTAGAACCAAGTTTAGTTTTTTTTATTTTATTTTATTCCTGGCTTTTTTAAAAAAAAAAAAAAAAAAAAATGTAACTGTCAAAACACCTCATTACTCTTTTTCTGGACATCAACTATCCAGCTACACAGACTATCAACACAGTTTCAACAGGTGAAGTTCTTTCTTACAATGTCTATAAAATTTTAACTTTCATATTGTAACTTGTTTCCCATTACCAATAATGTCTTTTTCTTTTTTTTAGGTTCTTTTTTGTGTGACCAGCTCTGTTCGGTTAAGGATACTCTCTTCTCCAGTAAGTAAGTAATAGAGGTAATGAGTTTATTCATTGTTAGATTTTTCTTAAAATTATTACTTGAGTCTATGCTTAAGTGTTAAAGCTATATAAAACTATCCCAAGATCCCACTTTAAATCACTTTTTCTTTTTTTAATATTTTGAAGGGCATACTGCTTATATGTCAGTTTTTGCTTATGGCCTTCATAAGCATAATTGTTTTTACATAAACACATGGACACTCTTTAACTGTAAACTCAACTGTGTATTTCAGATGCATCATATTCACAACCTCATCATCTGCAGAGAAACTGCCACTCAATCACACCACATTGATGGACTTAAAGGCATCACAGAGGATCCTGAAGATACATTATTCCTGGAAATTTTGTCATTTATTTTCTATTTCTATTTTTACTTTCTGATGTATTTTTTTCATGTTCATTGTCAACTGTCATTTATTATTTGTATTTAGCCAATAACTGTTTTTAGAGCATTTTCATTTTTGCTTCAAGTTCATGTCAATTAAAAAAAATAAAAGTACCTAACTGAAACTACATGCTGTTTTGTTTAGTTTTTGTGTGAGTGTGTAAAACCCTAATACAGGCTAAAATATATTATAGGAAAAACAAAAATGTTAATAGATAATATATGTAAATAATATTAAAAAGTAAAACTAGTATCAAAGGTATAAATATACTAATATTAATGAAAATAAACTATTTTCAAATGTACTATTTTCTAAATCCTATTTCATGCATCCCTACAATTGCGTCTCTTCAGGAGACTTAAATTGCTCAATTCATATTAACTTATATATTTATTTAATTATTTATGATCTCTTTATGAACGCTTTGAAGTTTTGGGTGAACAGCCTTTCAATACAGGGATAGAAGTCTCTCAAATTTCATTAAAAAATAATTTTTAAGTGTGTGTTTTTTTGTTTAAGAGTGTTTTTATTGTAAATAGTCACATCCTAGTTACATCATAGTTTGAGTGGAGAAAAGCTGAATTGTGTTCATTTTGCAGAATGCCAATAAATACTTTCTGTAATGATGACAAAATCTTGTTTGTGTTATATTTACAGTATTGTTCATACTGCATGCATTTGTATTCTTAAAGGATGTGGAGGAGCATACAATGTGGCTTAGAGTCTGGATGTAAGATTTAAAGTTATACATTTAAATAGTAAAAAATGCAGTTGAGTTGGCTTAAAATACTAAAGCAACCGGCTGCAAAGCTTTTTTGAGGTTACTGAACTTCAAGCAAAAAATTACTGGCACAACTTAGTTCTTGAAGTTCAGTAAACTCAAAAAAGCTTTGCAGCTGGTTACCTTAATATTTTAAGTTGAGTCAACTTAACAATTTAAGCTAATCTGCTGCAAAGCTTTTTTGAGTTTACTGAACTTCAAGAACTAAGTTGTGCCAACTCTGACTGGTAGTTCACTCAACTTCACTGAAGTTCACTTAACTTTTATATATGAGTTGGCACAACTTCCCTCATTTAAAGTTGAGTAAACTCAAAATTGCTTTGCAGCAGATTAGCTTAATTTTTTAAGTTAACTCAACTTTTTATTTTTTACAGTGTGGTCTTTCAATATGGAGAAAACATATTCAGTGTTTATGAAGTATATGAAGCACATCATTTCAGGTTATATGTTTTATCTGCTTTCTTTTAATTCTGAGACTTCAATAACAGTCATAAACATGACTGATAATGAATGTTTAAATACTCTTTTATTATGAAATATTCAAGTACAATGAAAAGTGGAAAAGTTTTAAGTACATTTTTTATTAGTAAAACTTACACAAATCATGTCCACGGTTTCAGAACAAAGATACATTTCACCTGTACTAAATGAACTTCAGGTGTTCTTCATATGATCTACATTAATTTATTTAGTAGACGCTCATATCTTAAGTGTAACTGTACAGCAAACTAACCTGCATACGTCCACATATTTCAATTAAACATATTTTCTTTTAAAGCCTTTGTTCACAAGAGATGAGTGACTGTTATTACTGATGTTCATATTCATTAATAGAGTAATCTCTCACCTCTGCTTTCTCTGCTGGCCATGTTGATATTCTGTTCTTTCTTTAGTCATGAGTTGATCATCTTCTCTGACTCCTGACATCTGTGTGTTCATCATCCTGGCATTACATTGTCATTACACCGATTTCACTTCAATGACACACACTATTTTTGATTTAAATCTCAAAAGAACTGTGTAAGCAAAATACAACAATTATAAAAGCTTTACACTTCATAACAACTGATTGAATGCAACTGCTCATTTTGCACTTAAAATATATACAATTTTAGACACAATTTTAGATTGTGTTTTTGTTTCTCTGACACATGAAAGCAAAACCAACCATTTCTGCAGTTTATACAGTTACCATTACATTCCTAATATAACTAAAATCATCATTTTGTGTCGTATATCATATTTACTTATAATTCTACCGACCACAAAGAGTGTCTTTAAAGTAAAACTGATACCTGCATGTCGAGGTTTGTCATTCCCTTCATGAAAGCAGGATGAAACCTGTGTGGGAGGAGTTTGTGACGAAACACTTGTTAATTATTAATATTCATTCTCTGTTTTCATATATCTTGTCACTTTTAAAGTGTTCCCAAATTCAGGATTGAATCAGACCTGCCGAGGCAACTGTGAAAACATTAAAACATTATTTAGGTGACCCTGTTATGCACTTTCAGTTTAGCTGCATTGGAAGTAAGTTGAAGTCGGGTTTGTTATTGCATTTTTCCTCATTAAAACTTAAAAATAAACGCCTTGTGATTTTATTTGCTCATTGCATGTTCTTTCACAGCCGATCAGTACATTTAAACTCATATTATAGACATGAATTTTATCAATTTAGATTAGATTTCTAGGCCTATTAAACACTTAAGATATACTTAGAGTACTTTAAGATACAAACAATGAGCATTTAAAGTCATATGTCCAGCCTACCCTTCAACAAAACAAACATTCACTAAATAATTTCACACTGATCGATTTTGCAACTCACTGAGGCCATCTGCTGGCTAAAACTGTGTAAAGTGTATATTCAGTGTTTTACAAACCAAATGAAAAAGTTGTCTTTAAAGTGTTATATTATCTTACAATTTAATCAAGCGTCGTCAAACCACATTCATTTAAGATTCATTAGTTCATGTTTAATATGCCTGTACATGCTTTAATATATTCTGTAAAAATATTCGTCGGTTTTATTTATTTACTTACGTACGTACGTGCGTGCGTTTGCTTTGGGAACGTCAGTGTTTAGTACTCCTGTTTTCGTACGGACTGTGAAAATTGCAGCACCGCCGGAAGTTCATTCCACGCTTCGACTCGTCCTGCAGTCTGTTTGCCGCGAGACTCCACAATAAAGTGGAATTATCTACGAATTTAACAAATAAATAGTTTTTTCAACACAACACACTAATAATGTCTGACAACGAAGACAAGTGAGTTCCGAACGCGTGTGTTACTGTCTTTATGAGATGTGTACTGTTGTTTAAAGTTTGTGAGTGTGAAAACAACACGATGAGATCATTAGAAATCTGAAGTACATATACTGAACTAAATATATATAAATATGCAGGATTTTTGCGATGTCTTGCCTATCCCGTCCTGGAAACAAATGTCATTTGTTTGTTTAATTTATTTATCTCAGTATGCTGTGTTTTATTGTTGCTCAGTTTTGATGACGGAGATTTCGATGATGTTGAAGATGAAGAACCTCTGGATGATCTGGAGAACGTGGAAGATGTAAGAACACTGTATTCTGATCAGCGATCATTGAATAATATAGAGCAGAAAGTATTTTCATTGTTTTGACCAATAAGATTTGTTTACTTCCATTGCCACATTATGGAATGGATAATTCTCATTGTTGTATTACATGTGTGTTGTATTGTTAATGAAAATAATGTAGTTTTTATAGTTTTTCAACTCAGAATCACATTCCCACTTGGGGTGATTAAGTGCATGTTATAGATCCATTAAAAGTGTTCTTTTTGACCTTATATTCTTGATAAATAAGTCCATTCAGAATTCTAAGATTTTTTATTTTAATGCAGAAATTGTAGAATAAGAATACAAAAGTTTAGTATTTCTAGTACAGATATTATAAATGATTTTCAGTGTGATATCTATTAAGTATTTGCAGTGGAAGTAATTTATTTCAGCTCATAATCTCAATTACGGGTGGCTGTTGAAGTGCATGAGTGTCAGTCTGTCGGATCTCTGTGCGCTGTGTGTGTTTCTCATCTGTGTGTGTGTGTGTTTGCGTTTGTACAGGAGGATCAGGAGAACGTTCAGATCCTGCCGGCGGGTGAAGGACAGCAGGCCAATCAGAAGAGAATCACCACTCCTTACATGACCAAATATGAGCGTGCGCGTGTGCTGGGAACACGAGCGTTGCAGATTGCGTGAGTGACCTCTGACTATTAAAACACATATATATACTTCAGTTTTCACAACACATTCAGTACAGTGCAAAAGTCTTAGGCCACTAGTATTTTCACCAGCTAAAAATGTTTTAAAGTCAGTTATTTCTATCTTTTACTGTAGTGTGTTAGTAGGAAACATCAGTTTACATTTCCAAACATTCTGTTTGCCATTAATTGTAATAATCTAGTGAGATTTTTGTTTGCACAAGGAGTCTGACAACAGCCAGTGCTCCACACTGAGATGTGATCTCACCATCATCCAGTCTTCCTGGAATGACATGAAGAAACAGAATAACTGAAACAGACTAAATCCAGAAGAACTGTGGCAACATCTCCAAGATGTTTCAAGTAACCTACCTGCCAAGCTATCTGAAAAACTCTGCACAAGTGCACATAGGGCAAAAGCTACTTTAAATGCAAAGGACGGTCACATCAAATGCTGATTTATTTTAGTTAATAGAAGTTCATTGATAAAGAAAATCTATTTATGACATTGTTTGTGACAGCATCCTCATTTTATGTGCCTAACTGCCTAAAAATTGTAACAGAACTGTAGCTTTGTAGATATAGGTCTCTTAAAGCATCTTGGAGATGTTGCCACAGTTCTTCTGGATTTAGTCTGTCACCGTTTTTTCTGTTTCTTAAGACAGACTGGATTGAATGATGGGGAGATCACATCTCTTTTTGCACAAGGAGTCTGACAACAGCCTGTGCTCCATACAAAAATCTCACTGGATTATTATAATTAATGGCAAAGTGAATGTTTAGAAATGTAAACTGATATTTCTTACACACTACAGCAACAGACTGACCATTTTTAGCTGATGAAAATACTAGTGGCCTAAGACTTTTGCACAGTACTGTATTTCAGTGAGGGTGTACAGCCAGATGCATAGCCTTTAATAGTAAATTCTTTTTGATAGCGTGTGTGAATGAGTTGTTCTGTCTCTTCTGTTTGTTTTTTGAGAAACTCAGTGGTTTAGTTCAGTGTCACAAACCATACCGTAAACAGCAGTATTGTTTTAGTGTTAATAATAAACTTACAATATTTATTCATATTTTAAGTTTTAGTTTTATTTTACTAATTTCATTGTATGCTTTTGTCATTTTTATTAATTTTTGTTAAACATTTTTTTTCCACTTTAAAATGTAAAATGTTCAAATTTACTTTATTTAATATTTACATTTCATTTCAGTCTCATTTCTTTTAACAATTTTTTTTATTTTTTATTTTTTTTAACCATAAAAACATTAGTACACAAAAACCAAGTGCTTTCTACAATAAACATTGTTTTGAAGCAGCTTTATATTTGTGGTTTATTTGAATGCCCCTAATGCTGCATTAATCATCTGTGACATTACTTCCTGTGTGACAGGATGTGTGCACCGGTGATGGTGGAGCTGGAAGGAGAGACGGATCCACTACAGATCGCGATGAAAGAGCTCAAGTATGACAAAACACAGATTATTGCATTACTGATGTATTAAAGTTTTAATTATTTATGATTAACATTGTAATTACAGATGGTTTTTTACTTGTTTTTAGTTTACATTTAGATTATAGATTTAAATTATTTTAACCTTTAATTATGTTTTATTATTAAAATACCCTGGTTTAGAACCACTTCACAATATACAAACACATAATATTGGATCCCACAGACTTCCACTGTATGGACAAAAGCAATACATTTTCAGAATTTGTATTTTTGTGTGTGGTATGTGTTTTACTGTTGTTTTTTTGCCTGTTGATCAGGAGCAGGAAGATCCCCATCATCATCCGTCGGTATCTGCCAGACGGCAGTTATGAGGACTGGGGCTGTGATGAGCTCATCATTACTGACTGAGAATCTCACACACACACACACACACTCACATGTTCAGATCTGCATCAGATCTGTGTGTTACAGCAGTGTTTACAGCACAGATCTCT
Source organism: Cirrhinus mrigala (assembly GCA_036247105.1). NCBI lineage: Eukaryota > Metazoa > Chordata > Actinopteri > Cypriniformes > Cyprinidae > Cirrhinus > Cirrhinus mrigala. The sequence continues at coordinate 42,150,676 of CM070009.1, forward strand.
TGGCTTCTTCTCTGGTTTATAGTGTGGAGCTTTGTTTCATCCAGCAGTTTGTGTGTTTGTCCACAGGAGGGCAGCACAGACGCATGATAAACACCCAGCGCAAAGGAGGAAGAGTTCACCCTAATTATTTAATGTTCAATTTGTTTTATTCATGCAAAAATTAAACCTTTTTTGTAGAAAAGTATATACTGTGATCTTGTATTTTCATTGTTGTAAAACAATGCAACATTATCAGTAGATTCACACTGATTGTGTTTAGTTTATAGTTTAAACTAAATTTATATAGTAGCTGTTCATTACCACAGAATAAAATGTACATTTAATTGAAAGCTGTTTCTATTAAAATGGTTCATATTTAAAATGAATTGTTTTATTTCTAAATAATACTAATATGAATGGTGAAAACTATGAAAGTTCCCAAGTAAAGAAAACATCAAAAAAAAAAAAAACATTGTTTAAAGTAACGGATGTGTCTTTACGAAATAATACTCAGTGCTTTTTCTAGTTAAAATATTGTTGTAATTACTCTTGATGCAGATATAAAATAAAGTTGTAAGCCCCAAGAAGCAATGGTTTACAGTTAATTTATAACAGCTAAGGGGTGTTTAGGCATGACGTGAAGCTGTTATAAAGCTGGGAATTTAGCTGTTATAAATTCCCTGTATACCACTGCTTCATGGGAATTATTGCTTTTATAAAACGCTTATTCCATATATGTAATTAGGTTTCACAAAATAAAACATAGTAAATAAAGTAGTAATATTAATAAAAACATTATTCTTCTGCCGCCAAACAATGTAGTTCCTCAGAAACGGTTGTGATTGCTGACTTTAACAAAGGTGTATGTTTGTAGAGTAATTTACAACAGCTTCAAACGCGGCTCAGCCAATAAGAATCAAAGATAGGAAATACTCCTTTTATAATATTTTTCCTTAAGTCCGACACATTATTTCCAAAAAATACAAAACGACACTTTAAAACTGGCATATGACGATATTTATACAAAGGAATACAAATATTAGCATCGCCTAACGGCAGATAAAGTTCGCGCCATGAAAAGAGTTTCGCGGAATTTCCTTCGAATTTATCAGTGACGACAATCCAATATCTGCTTGACTGATGCAGCAGTAGGATTTAAATGTAAATGTTAATTCTTTGCGTTTTTAAAACTGCCTGGATCTTGGCTAGATTCTAATGTGAAAATACTTACATATGGCCTATGGATGAACAACTGCTGATTCTTGTTATTGACTTGCAATGTCCGTAAACTGTGGGTGCATCCGAAATAGCATACTGAGTAAGTACTTCTTTAGAATGAGTAATTAGCGACGGTTAGGAAAGTATGTTAGGTAGTCTACAATATGAATATGCAAATCTTGGTAGGCCTAACTGATTACATGTTATCTGGATTACGTAATCAAATTCCCAAAAATAAGTACTTGTAAATTACGTAAATTATATTTTAAAATACACGTAATCAGACTACAGTTACTATTTTATGGATTACATGATAACATATTTACACAATAGCAATAAATTCAGAATTCATTGATTGTTCTACTGCTCACTGCTTATACGGTCAGAAAATCTTCAAGTTTTGCGGACGTTCACACAAAGATCAGTCATTATTCAGTTGACGACACAGCATTTGACCACTGATTTACAAAAATCATTTCTGGTTTAAGAAGTGTTTCAACACTGCATCATTTTATTTGGATTATCACTCCATTTAACCATGTATTTCTATGTCTTTGGAAAACTTTTGTTTTTCAGACACATTGAAATGCACAAATTCACAAACCTTTTGTCATCTGATCCTCTTTTACCTAATATTTTTACTTGAAGAACTGAGATTTTAAAATTAATATTTTAATAATTAAGTATCACATTAGCATGTCCATTGGTTCTCTGACCTTGGTTATGGTCACATGACACTCAGGTAAACAAATATAATAACATTTTTTAGGGTTTTTAAAAATATTTTTAAAGCGATTTAGTTTAATGTATTTTTTTAATGATTTAATTAATTATTAGTTTTACATAACTCAAAAACCCCCTGCAGTTCCTTCACAAACACCAGTTTAGGTAAAACCTTGACGTAATATAATGTTTAATGCACTTCATGTTGTTAATAACAACAAATGGAATACATTTTCTTTCTTTTTGTATTTTTATGTCAATATGGTACAATATTATTCTATTTAAATCAATGTGATAAACGAGTTAGGTCTAAAGTACATTAGTCATGGTGGATAGTAAGGAAGCCTGTAAATTTGGATGCACCTATTGTTTGCTGTGAAGTGTCTGAATCTACTCCAGCTGTATCTGAAATTGCAAACTTCCCTACTATCCATCTTTTTCTTCCCCAAAGAGTGGGTGCGGCAATGTATAAATGTTGTGTGTCCTGCTTCCAGTCTCATTGATCCAGTTATTTTTATCTGTACAAAATAGCTTGTTTAGCTGCTTGATATTGCAAATTGGTGTCTTACCATATTATTTTAATGCATTATCTTAATTATGAACACACATAAGTTGGTAGTGCAAATAGTTTTACCATTTACTGCATGTTGTTATTCTTCTCGTTATTTCCCTATAGTGTCTAAAGAACCGGAAGTTTCACCCATAGACTTACTTTTGCGTTAAAAAAAGGTGCATATAGTAGACGCACAAAAAAGGAATGTGACAATATATTTCCATATTTCCAGTGCCTGAAAAAGAGATAACCTTCTACTTCTGGCAAGATTGTGAAGTGTGCATAAAATGGACACTTTAAATTTATGAATGGCAGTGACACAACGCAGCTGATGCTGGTAGGTTGCACGATAATGACAACATGGTGAATGTAGTAGCTTAAAATTATATTCATACTACACAGATTCCTACTTAGTGGTCATGAAAAGTACTACTACTAAGTACAACTAGTTTGTGAAATTGTATGCAGTCTCCAACAATAAACATAAACAGTATATGCTTTATTACGCATGAACTCAATGTGCTGCGTGTTTCATTTTCAATCCACATCAAGTCTAAAAAGGTGAGCCAATATACAGTATATGCAGCACAGTATTCAGTAAATAGTATGCCCAGATTCACTTCTGAACACACATCGCAGTGCTTCATGGGAAATGAATTTATCCTCATGACTCATGGAATCACAGCCGTATGATGATACAGAAGCAGAAACTTTATTGTCAGATTCTGGTTTGCACACACTGTCTCCCTCTCCATCGTTCTGTCTCTCTGTGTCATGCACACTGTTTAGGAATGTCCAAATCCTGTTGCAGTGAGACCTGCAGTGTGTATGCATGTGTGTGTGTCTTTGTATCCAGTGAAACTGCAGGCCAGACCCCCTCCCTCCCTTCGCTCAGCCGGAGCTGAATGAGTCTCTTTGTTTAACCAAAGTATCACACAGATGATTAAATCAGGGGAATTAGAAATCAGCCTGAACTCTCAGCACACACACACACACACATGCACACATGCAGGGTAGCATTCACACACAAAGTATTAATGCAGAAGTATTTAAGATGTGTGCTGTCATGATATTGGTTTCAGCCAATCAGAATGAACCTACAAGCTTATAAAACCACTGGAATTGTTTAGAATGGAATACTAGCATAATGCATGTATGCATGTACACATACTCAGTATACACTATATTGCTGTCACATGACTTCATTGTGTTGCATGTTAAGGAAATATATCAAGTCAAGCATACTGCTTTATTATATACAGCATGCAGTTTGGCATATGTCTTCAATGCAGAAAAGTAATATATTGTAATAGGCTACTGTATTCTGCTGAAATACATGGGTAACAAATGTAGTATAGATAATAAATAAACGATGAAACATTATTGAACTATGTTCTGAAGAAGTTATTAATTCAATCTTTTAACTTCAAAATACGTTTAGTACTTGTCGTTTCTTTGTAAAGTTGTGAATTTACTACTAACTTCTAAATGAAAACTGATTCTACATATTTTATATCATTATAATAGTGCTAAATAATAGCCTACTGTTGTAGTGTGCTAATCTGAACATAGTCAATAATTCACTGAGTACTAAATATGTGGCATTTAAACAGACTTGATTTGTCGCGTTCCTACAGGTGGAGAAGAGGAAGGTCGAATAAAATAAATATTCAGCTAAGTGTAAAGACGAGGACGCGTTTGTTCAGACTGCAGCTTTATTTAAAGTGAGGGAAGTTAGTCACTGCTCTCTTTTATTTACACTGATAAAGAAAAACAACAACACTTTTACCCACCACAAAATTACACAAAGTTTCCAACATCAGGAAGAAAAACGCTACTGATAAAAAAACGAACAAAAACAACAAATATAAATAATATTCTGTAATATATAACAAGAAAGCTGTTTGTTTGCCGTTTTGGAATAATACTAATAAAGAGGGCCAAAACTATAAAAGTACCAAAGGGGAAAAAACGTCAAATAACTAAATAAAGTTTACAGTAACAGACTGTCTTTACGAAATAATACCGCAATGTTTTATTTCTCGTTAAAAACCTTGAACCGGTCAATGTTCTGAAACGGACATTATTTCCACAAAATACGCCTATTACATTGTCACGTGGGCATAAAAATTATAGGTGTGTTCGACTTCATCCACGGCTACAGACGGCGATCAAGGAGAGTAGCCGAGAGCAGTCGCGGGCGGAGTTGAAAACGGAGCTGTCAAGTCTGCTCTCGTTAGTGACGCTCTCGCGGTGTTTGCATGCGCTATCACAGATAAAGTGAATTAAATACAATATTTATCAAATACACAGACTTTTTAAAATCGTTTTCATGAGCAACAGAAACACGTTTCATATACTGCTTAATACAGCGCCATCTGAACAAGAATAATGATCAACATAAACATATGCTATTTAAATACTAATAAGGTGGGGTTATATATGCTTTTATCAGTGTTTTATGATAAATCTGACTCAATATAACATTGCAACTACAGTAAAAACACTTTTACTGTTCTAAAAACACAGATTTGTCAGCATTATCGGACTCGAGGATGTTAGAATAAACCCAAAACACACGTGACCGTTGTCATGCGGTGAATCTGGCCAATCGTGAAACAGCCATGTGGTCATCAGAGCTCCTGCAGCCGCTTTGAAGAAACTGCGCCGGCTGAATCAGCTCTCGAATCGCTATCGCGGTACTTTGATGGCACACGTGACAGTCACGAGGCGTCGGCGCCGTCTCAAGTCGGACAGAATTTCTAACCGGCATGCACTGCTTCAAGTCAGAATTTGATCGAGCTGCGCAGCTCTGCGTTAAGTCGAACACACCTATTCCTATAGGCTAATGGCTGATAAAGTTGCGCCCTGAAAATAGATCCGCTGATTTAATTCGAATATTTCAGCGATGACGAACAGCAGCCGATGGACTGAGGCACTAGCGGTGTTATCTAAAAAAAGGTAATTCATAAACCGGAAATTTTGTAATTAGGCTAATTCTGATGTGACAGAGACACTGCATTACAGTACTCCGCCTGTGTGTTTGGAGTAATAGGTAAAAACGCGTAATTATCGCGTCCTGGCACTGATATTTACACACGCTGAAAGTCATAAAACACAAATGTCATTAACAAACACTAGACAGTGGTGAAGACTTTTCAGTGTAGTTATGGCAACACAAATAACAAGAGTAACAACAATAGAAAAGATTACAACAAGAAAAACACATCATTATTTGTTGATAAAAACAATATGGCCTTATTTTGGTTAATAAAAAGAGATTATTCATTCATACAAATAAAAAAAAAAAAACATACAGATAATAGCATCAGGTGTAAGTTTGTTTGTGAGTATGTATAGCCTATTTGAGTGAAGTTGGAGTTTTTGAGCGGGTCGATGTATGGTTTAAGTGTTACTGCAAAACCAAACAGAGTTCAGAAACTGCACCAAGTTTTGTTGGATTTTTGTAATGTTTTGGTCTCAGAACTTTGGTAATATGTCTCATTAGGACCACTGGTGTCAAATTTCTGGCTCCTTCATCTAACATTGAGTGAATTTGTGACGGGTTGTGAAGGTTTCGTCAGCCTGAGGCACGTGAGAATATGTTCCCTGCAGATCTTCACACACACAAGTTTCTCTCAGATTTCCGTCTGTGTAGATTGTGGTGCAGGTGAGCGTTTGTCATGATTTTCAGTCACACTTTTATTGGACCCTTCAGCGACTGGATACGAAACCAGAACGTCACGTCACGGTCGAGATAAGGTAGTGTATACAGGCTGCTCCCAGTGCGTTGGGCTGTGTGACTGCGGCACGGAGCCGGGATCTGGAATGGCGGTGTACAAGGGCCTCTGCGAAGGGCCCATGTAGGAGAAGGCGGAGTAGAGACCAGAAGTCTGGCTAGAGTGGGCATAGTACGAGCCCGACGCCTGGTGTTCGGCGTATTCGGCGAACTGGGCTCGGGACGCCAGCGAGGGGAAGGCGGCGCTGTAGTGTGGCAGGTATGTGACGTGCGACCCACTTGCCGCAGCTGCCGCATCACTGGAGAAGTGCGTCTCGCTTTTAATCTGTGTTTTCCCGCCATCCGATCCCAAATGCTGCTGGGATGGCAGCTGCTGCTTGGAAAGCCAGGCGGTGGAGTGACCACTAGCGGCCGCCAATGCGCTGGAGATGCCATAAGTGTATGGCGAAGCCGAAGACCCGGCGCTTGTGCCACTCGAAGACTGCGGGTGCCCATTGGGTGGCAGGTACTGGTCGAACTCGTTCACGTCGAACGGCTCCATGTTGGCCATAACATCATGGCTAATCTCGCCAATATCCACATTTCCAAAATCGATGTGCGGTTTTCCGCTGGCAGATGAGGAGGCGGAGCTTCCGTCTGCTCCCACCCCCAAACCGCTCCTGGAGGCTCCACCCTCACGCTTCCCCTCACCAGATTTACCACCCTGCAGTTCTGTCTTAGGAGTGGTAGGGGGCGTCGGAGGGCTGTGACTCTGACCTGAAGGAACAAATGGATGCGTTTTAGAGAAAGAAGTAATATATTTGATGTATTTGAACGTTTTTGCTCACCAAGTCTGCGTTAATTGCATCAAAAATACTGTAAATGTCTTTATAGTCTCTTTTGATCAATTTAATGCAGTCTTGATGAATAAAAGTGACCCCCAAGGGGGTGTAACTCACCTGTAGCATGAGGATGGTGTCCATCGCCCAATGGCGATCCCGCGGCCCCGCCGTGCGCCACCTCCAGGTGCAGGCTTTTGTAATGCGATTGGCTGTGACTGACCTCGCCCTCAGAGTGGGCGTCAGCCTCAGAGTTGGATCCTGGTTTGCCGTTCTTGCGTCGACGTGGCTGGTACTTGTACTCGGGGTAATCTTTCTTATGCTGCTTCCTCAAACGCTCTGCTTCCTCGATAAACGGCCTCTTATCCGTCTCGTTCAGCAGCCTGAAACACACATATGCGAAAAAAGATTATCTTTTGCACAATATATCATGAGAAAAACATGAATACGTTATAAAATAGCAGAAAATTTAATTGGGAAATGCTTAACAAATGTGACACATAACAGTTCATATAAGTTCTTGTTAGGTTTTAATATAAAAGTTTTTAAAATGTGTGTACTTCAGATTTCTCTTTACCCTTATTTACTCTATGTAAAAAACATAAGTACTGAATAAACTTTAATGACATCTCAGATTACTGAACTGGTAAATACTGAAACTGGCTCAAGTTTCTCTTCTGAGAGTTTAACATGAGCAGACGATCAGTTTGTGTGTCTGATATTCCAGCTGGTGTCTGAACGACCTCTGCAGTTTGATTCTCCACCTGTTATGCTGTCATCTGTAGAGCGAGACGCTTTCATTCAGCGACTGCATCTATAAATCCAGTAGAACTCATTAAAATAAACTATTTTAGAAAAATACACTCCGTAATAGCTGAAGTTGGCCTTCCAGCTCAGGTTAATAGCGCTGTTTACGGACTGTGGCCTGTGTATGTGTGTGTTTGTTCTCTTTTCCACAGCAGCTCCTGAAGGGATTTGTCCCTCTAATCTGGCATGCTGAAGGAATGATTATTCTGAGCTAAAGCCCCTGAGAAACTCAAAGCCAGAGGCCGAGTTAAAAACACCACCAGAGCAGTGTGCAGTTAATATAAGGCTGACAGTGAGGTGTGGCCATCAGATCGACAGCAGAACCTAGGAGAGCCATTAAACTGAAGCATCAATTATTAACTGATAGAATTACAGTAATGAATTCATGGCGCCTGTTTCTTGAGTGGTTTATGACAGGATTGAGAACGTGCAGATGGATTTTCAATTTGCTAATTTTTATTAATTGCTGTTCTTATTTTGTTAATACATTTGTAATTTTACTTCTGCTAGGGTTTTTTTTTTTCATATGTATCTTTTATGATTATTTTTAAATAATGTTTATGTAAAGCATTAGTGGAAACCAAATGTAATAAACCTTCCTTTAGAATACAGAAAATATTAATTAGTGCATTCAGTACCATATATATCAAAATACCATGATACTAATATCACTGCACCATGGTGGCGCCACAGAATCTTTTATAAGGGATATACAGGTAAAACGTTACTTTTTGCTCTCACCTCCAGAGTTTTCCAAGTGTTTTACTGAGCTCGGCGTTATGCAGGTGCGGATATTGGTCCGCCAATTTTCTGCGCGCGGCCTGCGCCCACACCATGAACGCGTTCATCGGCCGCTTCACGTGTGGCTTGCTCTTACTGCCAGAGTTCACGCGTACGGGCATGGGCACAAGCGTCCAGTCGTAACCGTTGAGCACTTGACTGACCGCCTCGCGGATGCCGATGGGGAAACGGTCGTCGTCGTCATCGGACTTCACCGAGACCCCGGCGGAAACGCCGGAGACATCATCACCGACCCCCGGCATCTGAGACGCCTGACCGGTAAGTGGGGAGTCCGCCCCGCCGGGAGCACCGGACGAGTGTCCGGGGGACATGGAGTGGCCGTCGTCCGAGACCCCAGGACTCATTTCCACCTCTGACATACTGTGCTCCTCCGCCGACATAGGTGCTCTCGCTCTGCGGCCACAGGTGTCTTCGGTAGGTCTACTTGTTCTCACAGGGCCCCGGCTTTTTTTTTTAAAGCTTATTTACTAAAAACCGACTTTTTTTCTGTAAAACAGTTGCCAATGCCGTTTTTATTATTAAATAATTATATTAGGTCCTCCAAAGGAATTTTACAATGCTTATTTTTACACGATCTCCGTTCTTTCAGAATGAGTCCATCTGCCGTCTTCCTCGGGATTTAGATCTACTGAAAAACCTGCAAAATACACACAAAAATGCATTTTTATTATCATAGGTTGTTACGATATGTTTACATGTTTTTGTAAAGTATTTCTTTTCAATGTGTAATAAAATGAATATGGAGTTGTAATGGGATATAACCGCACAACCTCTTTGCTGTTCATAACCCAGTACTCATGCGCCTCATGAACAAGATAAACCTGTTCAGGAAAAACTGCTACAAACACTGAGGCTTTGACTTTATTTAGAATTCGTCTTTTTTCCAGCAATCATACGGTGGCGTCAGTTCGCCTCAGTGTGTGTGTGTTATTTTAGCTTCACTTCTGCTAACAAGCTACTGTTGAAGGTTTGGCGGTTTGTTCAAGCTCCCGGGAGAGAAAGTGCTGGAATAATACCGGCTTCATTCCGCCCCGCTGCTGGATAAACACGGAGCGGCGCTGCTGTGGGCAGCTGAATTACACAGTGTTTGTTGGTGAAAGCACAAGCGACGACTTATAACCAGCAGAAAAGTACAGCAAGTCATGGCAGTGTGTTGCTGAAAAGTCAAGCACCGAAGTTAATATACGTGCGACCTTTATGATAAATTATTTATTTTGCGTCTTCTGAATGAAGATCAATCAAAGAACCAGCTTTTCTCTGAAAGTATGAAATGAACACAACAGATAGTGTTTTTTATACTCTAGAGATGCCACTTGTCACGCAGAGCTAAACTTGAATTACTGTTGTCAGAGCGGATCGAATCTCAGCCGAACACAAGAACAACAAACCATCCGAAACCAGTATTAATTAAGATCAGACAAAGGTGACTACTTCTGTGTTAATATTAAATCAGTAATCACATTTGTTAGGCTCACGGGAATACAAACGTTTAATGATTTGTGTCCGATTGACTTGTGTGTTAAGTACTAGTTTCTTCGGGACAAAAATGCACCTCATGAGACTAAATAATTTGTTTTTAGTAGGCTAACACAGGTATCGGCCAATTTCTTTAAGTAATTGTGCTTTTGGGGTTGCTTTATCTTCCGTTCAACTCATTTGTGAGAGAACTTAGGAACTTTCTGTTCATTCATTTAAACAAATCACAACTCTTTGCTAATTTTTTGTCCGCCACTGCTAACTTTATTTGTTCGAATTTGATTCCGTTCATTTTTGGCTAGATTATTTAGGCATATTCTTGACAAGGTTCACACAGTACAGTAGGGCGGATCATTACGCCTGGTTTAGCAATAATTTGCCCCTAATTCACTCATGCCAAAACACCACTCTCCGAAATGGAACAATCACATTCAAATGTAACCAGACATTTAAAAGACGTGCTCAGATTTAACAAAAATTAGATTAAAACTTCCACCAATGAGATACTTTATCAGAATATCGATAATCAGAATATCGATGAGCGTGAAACCTGTTTTCTTTCTTTTGATCCTTTGAAAGGAATGTGACAGACTTTATATATATATATATATATATATATATTTTTTTTTTTTTTTTTTTTTTTTTCTCTTTTCATAATGACACTTAAATCTGATTTGTAGAGCAATTTAGCCAGAAACAGCATTTGCTCAATTATGTGCGAGTAAAACGTTTTTCGAAGCCATTAGCAAATATGTTGGCTGTGTTTTAAAAAGCTCTTAAATAGTTATTAATAATAGCTGCAACAACAGTATGTACATGGATACAAATGCTTCAGATCAAAGTATTCAAACTAGCTATATTTTTTGCCAAATGATTGAAGTGTATGTCAGATTGTTTCGTCAAACACTGATTAAGCAACTTTTCCCATTAAGACAGATTAACCCAGCACGTCTCTGATTTACACATTCACGCAAATCTCGAAATTTATACCTCGTGACACCACCTTAGTTTTAAAGAGTTTCGTGCTCTGAAAATTTGAGCTCTGCAGTATTTTAAACTGTTAATCCAGAAAGAAAGAACTTCTTTAAAATTACACCCTTGTTACCAAAACTCAAACCACAAAAGAGAAAACCCAAATTCACATTTAAATAAGCAGACGCAGAGAAATAAAGTCAAAGCAGGACGCATGTATTATTAACAATACTGATATTAATTTCTCCGTTTAGCGGTTTCTCGATACATTGCATTGCCGTATATTCCCACACAGAGTAAGTGATAGAGAGAGAGGTAATAATGTCAAGCGTCTTACTGCACTGAAGCAGGTCGCCCGCCCAGCGCGAGAGTCCGTCGGTTCAGCCCCCTCGCTCGCGCTCTGAATGCCTGCTCTGTGTCGCGCGCCGGGGCTTAAAGAGCCTCGTTGTGTGAGGAGCGAGAAAAAAATCAATTCGTGGAAAAAAATCTCTTAAAGGAGCAGCAGAGGCCCGTCGGGTCGCGCTCTGATTGGCTGCTGGATTTCGCCCTGAAGTATCTCAGCGGAGGGCGGTGATTTCTGCTCCAAGTCAGTGACAGTAATATTTGGCCTCTTAGTGTCTAATCACACTTTTATTTGTGAGTTTAAAAATTTCATACATTTATACACATATTTGGATCTTTATGTTGTTGATTCAGCTCTCAGTTATAAAGCTTTGGTGTAAAGAAGTTTTATTACAAATAGTTATTGTCATATACCATACGTTCTTAAAAAATAAAGCTTCTTTATTGGCATCAATGGTTCCATGAAGAATCTTTAACATCCATGGAACATTTAAAGGTTCTTAGTCGTGGAAAATGTTCTTAAAAATAGGCTACTAAGATGTTCTTCACAATATGCAATAGCCTAATGGGTTCTTTTTAGAACTGTGCATTAGGAAACAAAAATAGTTCTAATATGGAGTGACTGTGAAGAGTTTGAAGAGTGCAATAATCCAAAATCTGTAGCTGGAATCTGTTCCATTTTAAAATCAAAACTTCTGTTCATTTATGATCATTCAGACATACATGCAGTTTATTATGAGATATCTAATTTCTAAGACATAAAAAAGTTTGCAGTCAAAAATATCCATTTATTTTGTAGCCTCTTCCAATATAAAACTGGAAACAGGGAGAGTTGATCTGATGAAAAGAATACAGTGGGTTGATGAAAAGTGAACAATTAATTAAAGCTGATAATTAAATAAGCCACAAAACGTCAAATTAAAATAAATCATTAGAAAAGAAAAGCGATCTCAATAAAACAGTGAAAAAATAAATAAATAAATATTTAATATGTTTATTAAATAATTAATGTTATATGCCATGTGACCATTAACCGGCACAGAATATAAATTTTGCTTTATTTTATTTTATTCTATTTTAATATTAACGTTTTTTAAGTTTTCAAGTTGCTCGGCTGACAAAAAAAGTCTACTTTTGTGCTGTGACGTTTGTAATGTTATAACGCAGTTTTATGTTTCTGTCAGACATTAAATGACTTTCACAGGTGGTCGCTGGATCCTCATTAGGGTCACTGGGATTTTTGGGTGTTCTTTTAACTGTTTCCGATCACACTGGCGCGTTGTTGACCTGCTTGTGCCGCGGGGTGAACTGGAGGAGCCCTTCCACCCCACCGAGCGCCATCGGACCTGTCAGCAGCTCCGGCAGCTCGACTCTGCGCACCTGCTGTGCGCAATAACGTCCTCTTTCTTACTGGAGCGCGTGCGGAATAGCCTATCTGTGGGTTTAAATTCATCTAGGCCATTCAGTATAATAGGCTGCTACTTATTAGCTGATTTTAAACCTTAGTTTTATGCGCGGAACGGTGTGCGCACATGCAGGCCTGCAGTCGTGACCCGCTCAGCGCTGGAATGAACTCCTGCAGCATCGTGTCGTGCTACGTGTTAGTGTCATAATTGCATCACATAAACACACAGAGAGCGCATTTAACGCGTTTAAACAGAAAATATAGAAAGCCGAGAAGAGACGGGCCAAACGCACACAAACACGCGCGCTGTTCTGGTCAACAATAACCTCTTGTATTTCCATCTCGCGACGCCCCCCCTCCACCCAAGCCAAAAATCATTGCCTTTTTCATTATCCATGAATGTTGACTCTGATAAGGGGATCCTGACCATGAGAGCATCTCTCTGTCTCGGTCTCCGGCGCTCTTTGCGTCCTTTGTTTTATCTCAGGTGAATTGTAATCATGTGATCAAACGAACACCCCCCTTCCATTACCCTCTTAAATGAAAAAATGAGGAACAAAAAGCAGTTCTGTGTATATAAAAAAAGAAAAGAAAAGAGAAAAGACAAGCGTCTCTCCCTTTAGAGCGTCCTTTTCCCCGTGTCGCTTCAAACGTACACATATAGAGGAAAAGCGCAGCCCCGTGTCTCTGTCTCTCGGCGGTATGGATGTACGCGGGAATCACGCGGATCTGAGGCCTGCTGCACACTTTGATGTGAGTTTCTCCCGGTTGCTCTTAGGGAAGTTGGGAAAGGCAGGGAAGCGAGGAGAAAACTCCGTTTACAGGAATATAACTGTGCGCGTCACTTTGTCTACACGCATTTAAAGCATAGCCTAAACATAAAGTACAGACCTGGAGATTAACATTTTCATGGGATCATTATGCAGTTGTTTTGATGTGTGTTGAATTGAGGTGTAGCTCTTGAACTCCGTTACTTTGGCTGTTTGTAGCTTCGTGGAGTGAGTTGTCATTTTTGATGATCGGGATTCTGATTTTCTTTTACGGCGTGCTTGTTCTGCCTTAACGTTTTTGAGCATTGAGAATTTGTTCTATAAATTAATTTGGGCTGTTGTCGATTGTTTATTTTTATTTAGTTTGCATTTTCATAAATTATCAGTGATAATTGGTGCTCAGCAACGGTTTTCGTTTTTTTTTATAAAGACTTTTTAAATAAGACACATTTTATTATAATGACAATAATGATACAAATAATAATAAAGTAATTAATTGCGATAGTTCAGAAATTATTAGTATTATTTACATTCTATAATTCGAATTTAATATTTTAGCTGAAATAAGTCAAACCCGCAGGTGCGCGGGATGTTCGTCATTACCTCGACTAATTAATAAATAATTAACACGCGCCTTTGTCTTGCTTGCAATTGAAATCTTTCAGAATTACAGCAAAATATTGTCAAAATGATTTTCATCTGTGACCATGTATAAGATCAGAATTATCCTGTTTGTTTTTCCATTTTAAAACTTGCTAAATATCGAATAACAATTGTTAAAAACTATTATTTACCTATAAACTAGCTATTATTATTAATATTATTATTATTAATGTTGTTGTTGTTAATTCGTCGTTCTTGTTTTGTAATGATTGTTGTATCTGTGTTTTCATTTTCTGAACGAATCTTAATGACGCGTTTAAATGTAAAGTTTAAAATTTTAAATCAAAGTTTAAAATCCAAATTTGACGCGTTTAAAATTAATTTGAAATGAATTTGTTTAAATCGTTTTTAACGTTTATAAAACTTAAAATAAGTGTGACTTTTGAAGCAGGATAAAGCTCTTATTTATTGTTAACTCGACCGTATTCGTGCGATACAATAATGTAAAGTTTTAGTATCAATTTGTATATATTAAAATTGAGAGCCCGTGACTCATTTAGGCTTGTTAATTAATGATTGAAATCAATCCAAACGCGATGAAAACATTATCTGTGCTGCAATTAAAAACTTGTCTGTCAGCGTTTCTTTAAATTACGGTTTTGACCGAACAAGCTGCAAACTAAATTGAATTATTTATCCTTCTAGTGGATTATTGTTCATTCTGTTGGAAACTGATGTTTTCAGCTAATCTCAAACATTGCTGGCTGTTATTTGTTTCTCTGCACAGTTTAATTGGATAATGAGTGTGTGTGTGGTGGTATGAGTGTGTGTTTGTATGAATATGTCTGTTTTAGTGCAGTCATGCAGCATGTGACAGTGATGCTGGTGCTGGTTGCCATTGGAGACTTAGCTGGGATGTGCAGGGGTCAAAAGGTCAATATGAGGACATGCATGTCTCATGACCGGCTGATGGCTGGCCTTCACAAACACACACACACACACACACCTGATGGCATTGGCTCTGCATGTGTGCCAGTTTCTAGCCTGACAGGAAGTGGAGCGAACAAAAGATGCGAGTGGGCGGAGTTTTTGTCATTTTTCCTCTGAGAACGAAAGGTTTTGCCCTTTTGTCTGCTTTAGTAATGACGGCTGGGGAATTCCTGCATGCGGCAGGAAAGGTCAGACGCTGCTGGAATGATCTCATGCATCCAGGGTTTGGGCTTCTCGTGTTGTTTTCCTGGCTAAACGAGGTGGAACTGGTGAAAATCCCAGTGGAGTTGAGTTCCTGTGGGCGGAGCATCGGCTTCACCTGCACGAGAACGTCACGCCCCAGTGAGACTCACCTGTGTGATACTTTACTCTCTGAGAAACGACTCTAGCACACAAACACACGTTTACTGAACACTTTTACTTCATCTTTAATATGTGTTGCATTTCAGAGACTTTCAGATGCTATTTCTATGTTGGAGTGTGTGTTTAGTGCAGGCTTTATTAAACATCGCTGGTAACACTTTATTTTAAGGACCAATTCTCACTGTTAACATGCATATTACTAGCATGTTGTCTGTTTGTTAGGCACATGTTAATGTCTTGTTCTGCGTGACCATATTTTAGATCCCATAATGCACCCCATACCTAAACTTAACAATTACATTACTGACTATTAATAAGCAGCAAATTATTAGTTTACTGAGGCAAAAGTCATTGTTAATAGTTAGTGAGAATGAGACCTAAATAAAACATGATCACATAGTTATATTTTTCTTTTATATTCTTTTTAAATGTATATTACTAAATACATATTTTAAATATGTATAGTTACTTATTAATATTTATACTTACATGCTTCATATATATTTCACTTTATGTTGTTTTCATTTCATATGTTATATGAAAATATATTTTATGTATAAAACATTTATTTATTTATTTATTTATTTGTTTGTTTGTTTGTTTGTTTGTTTATTTATTCATTTGTTAGTTTGTTTCTTAGGTTTTTTATATTGTGTGCTTAATTAAAAATCATGTTTTAAAATGAATTCTTCTTTTGACAAACAGCTGAGGATTGTTTGTTTGTTTGATTATTAGCAGGCGTAATTATAAATCAAAAATCAAATGTTTTAAAATTATTTTTTCTTTTGACAAACAGCTGAGAAGTGGAATATATAGGTTTTATTAATTTATTTGTTTGTTTGATTGATTGATTGATTGATTTAGCAGGCTTAAGTAAAAATAAGATGTTTTAAAATTTGTCAAACAGCTATAAAGAGGAATATTTATCTATTTATTTATTTATGAAATTATTTCTAGTATGTATAAAACATTTATTTATTTATTATTATTATTATTATTATTATTATTATTATTATTATTATTATTATTTGTTTCTTTTTTATATTGCAGGCTTAATTAAAAATTAGATGTTTTAAAATATTTTTTTTTATTTTGACAAATAGCTGTAAAAAATAATGTTTGTTTATTTGTTTGTTTGTTTGTTTAGCAGGCTTAATTAAAAATCAGATGTTTTAAAATTAATTCTTCTTTTGACAAACAGCTATAAAGAGGATTATTTATTTATTTATGTATTTATTTATTTGCAGGCTTAAATCAAAAGTCAAATGTTTTAAAATTAATTTTTCTTCTGACAAACAGCTGAGAAGAGGAATATATAGGTTTCATTCATTCATTCATTCATTTGCAGGCTTAATTATAAATGGAAAATCTAAATTTTATTTTGACAAACAGCTGTAATTTATTTATTGCATGCTTAATTAAAAATGAAATGTTTTAAAATTATTTTTTCTTTTGACAAATTGTTGTAAAGAGGAATATATACTATGTTAAGATTTGTTTGTTTGTTTATTGCAGGCTTAATTAAAAATCAGATGTTTTAAAATTAAATGTTCTTATGACAAACAGATCTAAGATGCATTAATCTGTCTAATAAATTTAATAAATTTAGATTCTATACTTTTTTAATTCATTATAGTCAAAGTGTGTCTGTAGGTGTTTGTGAATCTGCACCTGTGCTCAGATCCTCCAGGTGTGGAAATACTGTTAGAAGGAGCTGTGTGTGTGAGAGAGACAGGTGAGCAGTGAGACAGGTGTGTAGATCAGCACTCTGATACTCGTTGGCTCATTAAACACATCTGTGACGTACAGTCAGTGTAGGAATATACATTTGCAATGCATTTATTGAGATGAATTGATCCATAGAATAAAAATGTTTCAGATGTTATCTTGACTGTCATATTTGAAACATGCACTTCTGTGACGCTCGCTTGAAACTGTAAGCATTGTGTAAAGCACTGTACGTTTCAACATGAATGGAAATGCATACACTAACTTTAATTCATCATTTGAGTGAAACAGGAAGATTTCTTCTCGTTTTTCCTCGTCAATCCCTCCATTCTGTACATTCTCCCACTCTCTGCTGAATATTAATGATTAAAGCTCATTAACATGTCATCATCTTCAGAGGGTTAATAAAGTCTGGGGGTCTGTGACCCCTGCTGACCCCCTCTCTCTCGCTCTCCACCCATCTTTTAATAAATCGATGCAGCTGCGTAACGCTTAAATGGGTCCCCGTCTCTGGGATGAATCCTGCTTTTGTGTCGTCTCTCTTTCTGCTGGTGGACGGGTGGCAGTGGTGTGGTGGGGGGCAAAATCTTGGACAGGATTCCTCTGCAGCTGGGGAAGAATGGACGGAGAGAGAGAGCATGAATGCTCCATTGTGTGCTCACTTCATATCTGCACCGACTGCCTCCGCCAAGAGTCCAGTTACCCCAATTGTGTTGGAGAAACATCTAAAGGAAGCTGATATGGGGTTTCAGAGGGTTTAATGGGGGTTCGGGGTGGAGGAGGGCGAGAGACAGAGAATTGCTTACCTGGTTTTCAGGTATGCATAAATCCTTCTCAAGCTGTATCCCAGCTAACAGGGAACGTTCTCAAAACGTTCTGATAAGGTTCTCTCAAACTTACGAACAAACGTTTTTGCTTGAACATTTATAGTGTTTTTTAAAGGATTAGTTCATTTCCAGAATAAAAAATTCCTGATAATTTACTCACCCCCATGTCATCCAAGATTTCTTCGGTCAAAACTAAATTAAGGTTTTTGAGGAAAACATTTCAGGATTTCTCTCCATATAGTGGACTTCTATGGGGACCAACAGGCTAAATGTCCAAATTGCAGTTTAAATGCAGCTTGAAAGCTCTACACGATCCCAGCCGAGGAATAAGGGTCATATCTAGCAAAACGATTGGTCATTTTCTAAATAAATAAAAATTTAGATACTTTTTAACAAAAAATGCTCAACTTGCACTATAGCTGCGCGTCTTCGCACATTAAGTATCACATTGGAAAGGCCATGTGAGGTTAGTTCTTCATCTGTGTACTTCAGTTAAAAAAGGTACAGTAGGGTGAAAAACTCAGTCTCATTATCTCCTCCAACTTCAAAATCGTCCGACATCGTTTTACCTTTTTTTGTAAAGGGCGTTTGACTTTCTTTGCATGTTAATTTTTTTTTTTTTTTAAGAAAATGGCCGATCGTGTTGCTAGATAAGACCCTTATTCCTTAGCTAGGATCATGTAGAGCCCTTTGAAGCTGCATTGAATCTGCAATTTGGACTTTCAACTCATTTGCTGCTTATTAAGACCCTGGAATGTTTTCCTCAAAAACTTTAATTTCTTTTCGACTGAAGAAAGAAAGACATGAACATCTTGGATGTTATGGGAGTGAATAAATTATAAGGACTTTTTTTTTTTTTTTTATTCTGGAAGTGAACTAGTCATTTGTGAACAAGTAGTGTTACTACTTATTTCGGAATGCTCAGAGAACATACAAATGTAACATTCTTAACATTCTCATAATGTTAGCAAAACTCTAAAATGGAATGTTTCTTTAATGTTCAGATAAAAAAAAAAAAAAAAACTGGCCATTTTGAACATTTAGAGAACATTCAGAAATGACACTTTTATAACATAAAGAATTAGTTCACTTCCAGAACAAAAATGTACAGATAATTTACTCACTCTCTGGTGTGGAAAACATTTCAGGAATGTTCTCCATATGGTGGACTTCAATGGTGCCCCTGAGTATGAACTTCCAAAATGCAGTTAAAATGCAGCTTCAAAGGGCTCTAAACAATCCCAGCTGAGGAAGAAGGGTCTTATCTAGTGAAACAATTGGTTATTTTCTAAAAAAAAAAAAAAAAAAAAAATTACAATTTCTATACTTTTTAACCTCAAATGCTTGTCTTGTTTAGGTCTGCGATGTGCATGTGTACCCTGTGCACTCCGCTTCAATACAGTTAGGGTATGGTGAAAGACTCCCATCTTTGAACATTCCCAAGTGAATGTACAAAGAAGATCATAATTTTGAAGTTGGGGAAGAAAATAAGATGGGAGTTTTTCAACATACCCTAATGGTCTCGAACTGGAGTGCACAGAGTACACATGTGCATCGCAGAGCTAGACAAGAAGAGCATTTGAGGTTAAAAAGTATATAAATTGTACTTCTTTTTTTTTTCTCAGAAAATAACAGAATACATTTTGGAAGTTCAAACTCGCGGGCACCATAGAAATCCGCTATATGGAGAAAAATCCTAATGATGCCATTAAAGGATTAGTTCACTTCCAGAAAAAAAATGACCCCCCCCCTCCCCTTGTTATCCAAGATGTTCATGTCTTTCTTTCTTCAGTCGTAAAGAAATTATGTTTTTTGAGGAAAACTTTTCAGCAACATTCTTAGAACATGTTGTTTGCTGAGATGTGCTGCTACAGGTGCGGTCACCATAAAAACAACCCAAAATTATGTATTTGGCAGGTGAATTTAACTGCACATGGACTGTATTTGTTCCATGTTTACTAATAATATATCATTGTTCTGTTGAGGTTTAGCAAACAGTGTGAGTGATTGTGAAACAGTGAGCATTACTCACACTATTAGTAAAGTATGCAACGTTACTGTCACATGACCTCATTATGTGTCATGTGAGTGATATTATCGTGCTGAAAATAAATCATGTTATTTAGCTTTTTTAAAATTGAATTAGGTGTAAAAAAAATGCTTAAATTGCAACATGGATTAACTAATTGCTGGATAGGAAGGGAGATTTTAGAAGTCACAGCTGGTGTTTGTTTCAGTTTATTCACACTGGAAATGCAACATCAGCTCAAGTGTGCACTGCATTGTTTATGGGATGCAGTATGCAGTACATACTAGATACTCTAGAGATAATAAGAGTAGTTTGTTGGTGTTCAAATGTAATATAGCCTTATATTTGCATTGTTTATTAGATGTGTCATTTAGACAAATTCATCTCAGATAGAGCAGAAAGACTGCCTTTATAGAGCTCACTGCCTGAAATTTTATCCTACAAAACTGAACTCCTCTTGTGATGTTAGTCAAGGTTTTTTAATGGTCATAATTTAGTTTTTCATGATTGTTTCCACCCTCTTTCTGACCCTGAACAAACAGTTTTTTCCTACTGCACTTTTAAGACTTCTATATAACTCTTAAGTAGAAGTGTTAAAATACATGACATATTTTCATGATGTTCCAAACATGTATGACTTACTTTCTTCTGTGAAAAGATGTTTAGCAGAACAGTGTTCTTTTCCACTCACTGAAAGCACATTAAAGGGACCTGAAAGAAAAAAAGCATACAACAAAGTATTTTCACTTTTTACAGTGTACATAAATTGTGAACATCTGTATTATTTCTGCAAAGTCTATTTATTTTAAATATATGCTAAATATATGTTGTAAACAGTAAAACTCAATTAAATATTTTTGAAAATGTAAATATATTTAGTGTCATTTTCATATACCGTAATATATTTAAAAATGTTTTTCAGGGGCAAGAAAATACATTTCCAGTCTTACAGTAGCCTACATTTAGGCTACATGCAAATGTAGAGATGAAAACTAGATTTGAAATAATTATATAATATTTTTTTTTTTTTTTTTTTTTTTTAGTATATAAATTTAATATTGTATCTATTTATCTATCCGTCTATCTATAAGAATTGCAGGCTATTAACTATTAAGTATTCAGTATTTCAAAAGTTGCATTTACATAAGTTTTAATGTGGCACAAATATATGCAAATAATAATAGCTGGAAAGAACGTGTCAAACATCTCGAACAGGGAAACTTCTTAAGATCATTTAGCTTCTATGTTAGCATAGTATTATATGTGAAACTTAATGTAGTCAGGTTAATATTTTACTTGTATGAAGCCTGTTGATTTCTATGATTCCACTTGATGTCCATTTTAGATTTTATCATGTTTTTGTGTTATTGTGTGTGTGTTGTGCTGGTGGATGGACAGATGAACAGATGGAGAGGGCAGGAATGAGATTTGTGGGTGAGTTTGAGTCACAGCTGATGAAATGCAGAAAATGATGCAGAAGTATTCAGACGACAAAAGACTCTTTCTGTGCGTCTCTCTCGTTCTCAGGACGCTCTCGTAAAGCTCTCTCTCCCCTCGGGCCGCTGTGGGCCTTGTGACTCTCGTCTTGATTTCTGAGGGTCACGCTGGATGGAGGAGCTGCAGCGTTTCTCAGACTCTGGAGATCAGAGCATCTGATTCTCACGGCCTCGCTCCTGCTGATTGATCTGTGATTGATCAGATCTGTGATGAGCAGCGGTCACTCAGATGAGTTTATTCTCACTGATTAATAAACATCAGTGATTTGATCTGGAACTGTCAGTCTTTCCTTTAGCACCAGACAAATTACAATAAAAATGGTTGTTTGTGACATTTGCTAAAATGGCACAAAGACCTGATAACTTACCTAGCATCTGTTGCTAGGGTGTCGCTATGTCGTTTCTAGGGTGTTTGGAGTAGTTGCAGTTTCTAGTTGCAGTGTTGATGTTCTGAGTGGTTGCTAGGCTGTTTTTAGTTGTTGCAAGGGACTTCTGAGTGGTTACTAGGGTGTTTCGAGTGAGTTTTGAGTTTGGTATGGTGTTGTGGTAGTTGCTAGGATATGAGTGGTTGATGGGTCATCTGAGTGGTTGCTAGGGAGTAGTGGGTATTGCTATGGTCTTCCAGGTGATTGTTAGGGTGTGTTTTGGGCAGTTGCTTAGACCTTCTGAGTGGTTGCTAAATCTTGGATAGGTGTTGTGTTATGTTGTTGTTAGTGGTTTCTGTATCGCTGTTAAGCTTAGAAGGGTGTTGTCAGCAGTTGTTAGGGTTATGAGGGTGTTTTATGAACGATTGTGTTCTGTGTGGTTGTCGAAGTTTTGAAGGTGTTGTGAGTGGTTGCTAAGGTTACAAGGGTAATATGAGTGGTTTTTAGGGTGTTCTGTGCAGTAGGTAAGGTTATAAGGGTGTTGTAAGCAGTTTCTAGGGTGTTCTGTGTGGTTACTGAAGTTTTGAAGGTGTTGTGAGTGGTTGTTAGGGTTATGAGGGTGTTCTGAGTGGTTGTTAGGGTGTTCTGTCTTGTTGTGAGTGGTTGCTAAGGTTACAAGGCTAATGTAAGCGGTTGTTAGGGTGTTCTGTGCAGTTGGTAAGGTTATAAGAGTGTTGTGAGTAGTTGTTAGGGTTATAAGAGTGTTATGAGTGGTTGTTAGGGTGTTCTGTGTGGTTGCTAAGGTTTCAAGGGTGTTACAAGCAGTTGTTAGGGTGCTCTGTGTGGTTGCTGAGGTTTTGAGTGTGTTGTGAGTGGTTGCTAAGGTTACAAATGTAATGTGAGCAGTTGTTAGGGTGTTCTGTGCAGTTGGTAAGGTTATAAGGGTGTTGTGAGCAGTTGTTAGTTTTATGAGGGTGTTCTGAGTGGTTGTTAGGGTGTTCTATCTGGTTACCAAGGTTTTGAGGGTGTTGTGAGCGGTTGTTAGGGTTATGAGGGTGTTCTGAGTGGTTGTTAGGGTGTTCTATCTGGTTGCTAAGGTTTCGAGGGTGTTGTGACCGGTTGTTGGGGTTTTGAGGGTGTTCTGAGTGGTTGTTAGTATGTTCTGTCTGGTTGCTAAGGTTATGAGGGTGTTGTGAGCAGTTGTTAGGGTGTTTTGTCTTGTTGCTAAGGTTATAAGGATGTTGTGAGCGGTTGTTAGTTTCATGAGGGTGTTATGAGTGGTTTTTAGGGTGTTCTATCTGGTTGCTAAGGTTTCGAAGGTATTGTGAGCGGTTGTTGGGGTTTTAAAGGTGTTCTGAGTGGTTGTTAGGGTGTTCTGTATGATTGTCAGGTTGTCTGTGTGGTTGTTAGGTGTTTTCTGACTGTCTGACATGAGTCCTTCAGTCTCGTGTCTCTGTAAAATGCTGCTCTGTGGATGTGGTTCTGGTTCCTTTTTATCTATCTGTGGAGGTTTCCCACCTGTTTTCTGATGAAAATTGTGCATCTGATAAATTAGTAAAGCAGCAGATCACACTCTCCTCAACATCACACATGATCTTTGACACTGACTGTTAGAAGCACTAGTGATGACTGACTTAGTTGCTCCCAATGAATCTTTAAAGATCTTTAAAGCAGCATTAAAGTGCTGGTGAAGATCTTTGATTGTGTGTTTGTCAGTGAGATCAAACGGATGACGAATGACTGTCAAATTCTCATGACAAGCGTCTCTGATCATGTGACCTCATGTTATTTACAGGCCTGCAGGAACACAAGCACATTTCACCGCTACTGGAACAGGCGACATGTTTCTCTCAAACAGAAATGCCCCTGAAACAGCGAGAGTAACACTAGAAACCTGAGCCGTGATTTTCTGAGGATCCTGAACGTCTCAGATTCAGTCCAACTGCATCCGGGTCCTTCAGCCAAACAGGTGCCCTTTGTGCTCCTCATTTACAGATGAGTAAACATGTTTTCAATGGTGTGTTTTCAAACACACCAACAAAAAGTTCAGCAACTTTCTTTATTTTTCAACATAATTTTATAAACACATTTTATACTCTCAATCAATAGCATAGTTTGTCAGAAGGACGTGGTGTGTTGATGAAGTTTAGCAGATGTTCATCTACTACGACGCTGAGTCTAAATAACTAGCTGTTGCCTTCGCAATGAACTTATAATCAGAGTTTTATCTCACGATCGACAGAGCTCCCTGCCAGAAGTGATTTGAGTTTGATGGATGTTTCTGTCTGGCCTGAACTTCATAGAGATGTTGCCCAGCTAACAAAAATACATTCTACCATTAAGTTATGAAAACATTGTTTCTGAATGTTCTCTGAATGTCCAGTTTTTTAAAAGTTTTTTCTTTGTTATATGAATGTTAGGTGAACATTCAATTGTATCATTTTGAAAACATTATGGGGACATTACTTTTGAATGTTCTATGAACATTCCGAAACAAGTAGCAACATTTAAAAATGTTGTTGTTTTTGTGCCAGTGTTTTGAGAACTTTGAACAAACATTCTATTAATGTTACTGGGCAAATGTTTGTTCATATCTTTGAGAGAACTTTGAATGTTGAATGAGCATTTGTAAATTAATGTTACTGGAAGAATGTTTGTTCATAACTTAGAGAACATTCAACAACATTCTGAGAACTTTCCCTGTTAGATGGTGTTCACACTCAGATTTAAGTGTCTGTCACTTTCTGTCCTGCTTTCAATCAATGGAGTTTCACTACACTTCCAAAAACCTGTTTCTCTTACAATGTTTAGTTCATATTGAGATTTCATAGTTTCGATTGACGTAATGGCAGTTTGAGAGATGAAAGATCTCATTAGTGTCTCATCTTGTTCTCATGACTGCCTCATTATGATGATTTGATACATGTAGTGTGAGTGTGAGTGTATGTGTGTGTCTGATATGTGTGTGTGTGTGTGTGTGCAGCAGATGTGGTCCTGCGGTTGAGGAAGACTCCGAAGTGCCGTGAGGAAGAGTGTGAGGCTGTAAAGACTGACTGACTTTCCAATCATGTGTTTTTCTGGGAACATTGAATTACAGCGGTGGGGGGCGGAGATGAACGAATGAAAGGAGCCGTTGTTACTGACGGGATGGACAGATGAAAGAGAGAGAAAGAGAGAGAGATGAAAGACAGAGAGGATGAGAAATCACTGTGATAAACACACACACACACACACACACATGTGAGAGATTCATAACAAACTCGTTTACTGCTGTAAAATATGTTGTTTTGCATCTAGTGCACTTTCAGTGAACTTTAAATCTTAAAAATGGATTTATATATATATATATATATATATATATATATATATATATATATATATATATATATATATATAATTAAATAAAAGACAGCTGAAGTGTATTTAAAAAGAGACACAAGATACTTTCATAACTTTCTTAACTTTTAAAAAGTGCAATTTGTAATAATGTTAAATCAAAGGTTTTACTTCACAGTAATGAAGTACTTTAAAATAAAGTACTTAAATTTATATTTAAAATGCACTAAATTGCAACTTCATAACAAATGTTTAATTACAAATATACTGTCATATATGTTAAGTTTCAAGACATATTTTTTTTTTTTTTTGACATATTACGAACATTGTTGACTTTTGTTCCTTTTTGTAAGTTGCTCTGGATAAAACTATCTGCTTAATGCATAAATGTAAACAGATATGGCATTCAAGTATATTTTAGTTTATCATAAATGCTTGTCAGTACATTCAACAGCACTTTTACCATATGTGACCCTGGACCACAAAACCAGTCATACAGGTAAACTTTTTGGACAATATTTGTCTGAGATACAACTATTTGAAAATCTGGAATCTGAGGGTGCAAGAAATCTAAATTTTGCTGTTCGTATGAAGTTCTTAGCAATGCATGTTACTAATCAAAAAAGTTTAATATATTTACAGTAGGAAATTTACAAAATATATTCATGGAACATGATCTTTATTTAATATCCTGATGATTTTTGGTATAAAATAAAAATAAAAATCATTTTGACCCATACAGCATATTTTTGGCTATTATATAATTATGAAATTACATACTGAAGCGAGTCAAAAACAAAGTTCAAATAATTAAATTTAATATAAATTTAACTGTAATACATTTTCATATAATTGAAAATTGAAAGCAACAAAATCAACAAAAAGTATAGTCTAATAAAGTATGTTGTTTACATAATAAGTGCACTATGTTTTGCACAAGCGAGTCAAGTTTATGAGTTTAGGGCTATACTGGTGGACTAGTTTCAGCAGTTGGACTAGTTTTCAGCAGTTGTGTTTTACAGGTAGACTGTGGTGGTCTAGACCAGCATTAAACCAGTATGTAAATGAATGCACGACTGCCCTGCAGTAGCTTTATTTCATATCTCTAGATGAAGATGATTATCTGCGGTGAAATATTGAAAGCTCCCGCTTTTGTCTCGCAACCCTTGATCCTTAACCCTCAAAACCACTGACACTGAACCGGATCTGCGTCACACACACGCGTCAGGCTTGGAGACGACGTTATGATGCTTTGTCATGATCTTTCTGTGTGTGTGTGTGTGTGTGTGTGTTTAGTTGATGGAGCTCCAGCAATACAAAGAATCTCCTCATAACAGACAGAAAAACAAACGTGTCGTCTCTGTCCGTGATTCTTGCTGCTTCATTTAGTTTAGTTTTATTGGACTCTGATGATGTGCTGAGACTCACTTCAGCATCAGATATTCATCTGGTAGATGATACTGATGCTTAACTCTCTGTTTTTTTTTTACGGGAACTAGTTAGAAATGTGACTATAGTATCCAATCTAGTAGGTTGGAAAGTAAAGTTATGTGTGTTTTTGAGTTTTTTTTTTTTTGGTTTTGTTTGTTTGTTTGTTTGTTTTTTAAGCTCAAAATTACATATATATATATTTTCTCCTTTGAATTAAGTTTTTTGATTGATTGATTGACTTGATTTAAGCATAATTTATATTGTTTTAAGCATAAAATTACCTAAATTCGATCAGTTTCACAGAAAACAAAACTTCTTTTCTTGAGTAGTTTTGCATCTCCAGTAAGTGTATCTATATTTAAGAATCATTAAATATTTGTACTGGAGAAAGAAAGAAAGAAAGAAAGAAAGAAAGAAAGAAAGAAAGAAAGAAAGAAAGAAAGAAAGAAAGAAAGAAAAAGCAAGCAAGCTTGGGGGAAAATTGCATTTTTGCAGTAAGTTTATTATATGCAATTTTTAACAATACTGATTTACAGTATACAGAATCAGCATCAAGCAGAATTATTAATATAAAACTAAAACTGAAAAATAAGAACAAAACTAAAAAACGTTAATTTAAAATAAAATGTATATAAAAAGTAAACTAATTTTATTTCAGCTAGTTGTCAAAGCAGTGTTTCTCATTTTCATTTAGTTTAACTTGATGTACTAAAATAACAAACTAAAACTGAATAAAAACTATGGATGCATATTTACAATCAACAATAACGAAACAAAACAAAAAGGACAAAAAACAAACAACAAATTTGCTAAATAACCTAAAATTAACATGAAAGTAGAAAATATACTAAATTAAATCTAATCCAAAGTATTAACAAAAATCATTTTAATTACACTAAAAACAGAAAATAAATTTAAATAAATAAATCTCAATGATACTAAAATAAAACTTGTCTGTGCTGCAGGATTTAATCGTTTCAGTTAAATTTGAGTTCAAACGAGTTTATTGCTCATTTGGGAGTCACTTTGGATAAAAGCTTCTGCTAAATGAATAAAAGTGCCTGTATTTTGAGTGATTTTTTATTTTTTTTTTTTTTTTGCTGTAGTTTCAGTGTTTTGCAGGCAGGAGGCGTTGAAGCACTTCTGACCCACAGGACTTTAATTAATGCCTTCAGTTTAATGACGTTTAAAGCAAAATAGAACTTATCAGGTAAAGTGCACAGACTTTTCCAAGTCAAAGATATACAGATCTAAAGCTGCACGTTTACGTGTTTCCAGAGCGAGGCAGAGATGATGTGGAGACAGGAAGCAGCGTTTGTGAGAATGGGTGGAGGGATATGTGCGGGTGAGGGGGAACGGCTCATAATGAGCAGTGCAGGGGGCAGTAAACGCTGACAATGAGCCTCTGTTACTGACCCACACAATACAGCACTATCAGTTTCATCACGCCTGTCTCTCTCCCTGTCTCTCTCTCTGTCTGTCTCTCTGTCTCTCAGTAATGAGTCTGTCTGCCTCAGGCGTGGATCCGCAAACATCTCTCTCTCCCAGAACCTTCTCCATCAGACAAGCTGCAGAGGTTAATCGATGGGTTTGTGTCCGTGACGCTCAAAAATCATGTGTTTGTGCTGTCGTTCAGGGAGTATTTTGATAAAAATTCTGGTAACTTCAACTTTACACTGAAAAAATGCCAAGTTAAAAACAAAGTTCAGTTGCTGGCTTACATTTTAAAGTGTCATCAAATGGGCTGCAGCGTTTAAAAAAAAAAAAAAAATGTTACTTGAAATAAATGTTAATTGAACAAAAATTAAGTTTAATTAAATATTTTACTTTGTTATTTATTTTTTGGTTGACAAAAATATCTCAAACTAAAACTTAAAAATTAAGCTATACAGATATATTTAAAAAGAAAAGAACAAAAATGACCTAAAACAACAGCGACAAAATTACTAAAACTTTAACTAAAATTAACATGAAAGTAGAAAATATATAATAATATTTAAAATATTAACAAAAACATAATAGTATCTCTGTTATGCTAAAATAACACTGGTTGGCATAATTTTTATTAAACTGATTTAAAATATTGAGTTGAATCTTGTGTAACTTAGAAAATTAAGTTTAAATTGGTTATATTTGTTGAATTACCTAATGACCATATGTTGACATGAATTATTGATAATGTTTTTAACAGTGCAATAATTAAAGATCTTCATCAGGGTGGTGTCTATTTTTCATCTTAATTGTTTGTTTTTAAAAAGGAAAGTGGTAAAACCTATAAATGAGAAGAAAAAATCATATTACAACACATTTAGATTACATATTATGATTCCAGAATGAAAATATATATATATATATATAATAAAAAAAAAATAAGAAAAGTTGTCTTTGAACTTTTATTCTGACCCTTGAGGTCAAAGGTCACAGTTAGGGGCAGAAGTTCAGCAGCCGGTTGCATAACCTGCTTAGACTAGTATTTCAAGTTGTGTTTTTTCTTTGAGACTAGCCATAACCTTTTTCTAAGTCAGTTTTATAAAATAATTAAACATAACTAAGATTAAATATTGGCTGCTGGTCAAACTAGTTCTTAAGACTAGTTAACAGCCTTGTATAATTACACTGTATTTATATAGACATTAGACATTTAGACAATTTATATAACAAGACTATTTTATATGTGGATGCGCTTCTGTCTCTCTGTCTCCCTCTACTGCCGCTAACTGAGATGATCAAAATACTTAATACGGACCAACTGATATTGGTTGGTTAATTAGTAGAAGCAGGTGACACTGGTTACTGAAAAACTCATGATGTGGTTCACCTGTACAAGAGAAGGACTGAGTAAAAGATACTGAGCTGTCGAGGAGTGAGACTGTTGAGAGAGAATGGAGAATAGGGACAAAAAAAGTGGATGATTTTGGTGTGTTTGGTTTGTGTTCAGTAGTTCAGGATCCTCGGAGAACAAGACCAGCGATGCTTTATGAAAAACTAGCAACATCAGAACATGTGAAACTAACCCAGACTGCTGATTAAGTGTTTACATTTTGATTTTGTACAGCCACATGTTTCTCTTTTCTCATTTTATCATCTTATCATTTACAGCACTTTTCCTGATCTGTGAAACGAAGTCAGTTTCACCCTAAAAAGACTAACATTGACTAACGTTCCCATAAAGTTATAAAACAACTTCTCAATGTTCTATGAACGTTCAAAACTTTTTTTTTCCCAACATTTTTTTCTGGTTACGCAGACAACGTTCCATTTTATTTTGAAGTTTTAAAAACATAGAAATGTTACTTTTGAATCTTCTGAATGTTTTGCATGTTTTCAAACAAGCGTTTAAAAAAGTAAAATCAACGTTCAACTAAACATTTCAGAAATAGGACGTTCCACGAACAATATACAAATGTTTTTGTGCTAACCTTTTGAGAACATCATTAAAGACCAGATAAGTTTGAACGAACGTTCTATTAGCGTTACTTGACCAACGTTTTCTGCTGGAAACTTATCCGTTTTTCTACTTTTTTTTTTTTTTTTTTTTTGTAGGCGTATAGATATCAAAAACTGAAATCCACTGGGAAAAGCGTTCTCTTGACTGATTGCGAAGGTTCTCGGATATTCATTTTAATGTGGCGATAAATAAAACTTCGATTAACTCATGTTTAAGGGTTATGTTCAATGTTTTAACACGAGTGATGTGTGGCTGATCTGAGAGTTTTCGCGTCTTATTCTTACCGTTGCTGTTTGTTTAAACTGATCTCAGAATAGCTTTTACAGGCCGCTTTATTACAGAGCAGTAACCATACTAAGTAAAGACCAGATTGAGCGAATGAATTAAGTCTGATGACGTTGAGTGATTCGGTGATCATGCTATTCTGTGCTGGATCTGATGACGCGGCACCGGAAACGGTTTATGATTGAGCTGCTTTTCTGATTCGGTCAGTGCGAGCTCATTTAAAGAGGCTCTACAGCTTTCCATTGAATCCTGCTTCTGCTCGCTTAAGTTAATTCTTTTGTTTTCATTTGTGCAGTCATTTAATTTTGTTCTCTTGATCTATCTCTACAAAATTTTTAATGTGCTAATATGTATTTTTTTTTCTCTGTAAACTTTTAAAAGCTGCTAAAATGTTTATTTTCTGTAAATGTAAAAGGTTTTTTTTTAATTATCTGTAAACGTTTAAAATGTGCGAATATATCTTAAATATTGCTTTTTATACGTATTCTTTGTTGTTCATTATTGTAGTGTGTGTATTTGTAGAAAGCATTAGTGAGCAGCAGAGGGCGCTGGTGTGTCAATTTTGGTGTGCTTGTGTGTAAAATGCTAGAGTTGTCCTCCATCTGCTGGTGAGATCAGAGAATCACAAGTGATCAGTCATTGTATTTCAGTCCTTCTAGATTTAGTAAACAGCTGTGAAGTTGGATTCAGTCATTTTTTTTTTTTCAGTGTGTTTGTCTGTTTCAGTAAAACAGGTTTTAGTCAAATGATTTACTGAAGCATGGAGGTCATGTGATTAGCGATGAGAGGTCATGTAGTGCTCTGTCTGTCTTTTACGTCACTGCTCATGTGTTTAATATGGGCTTAGACATCCAAACATAGTGCAGTAGAAAGATTTATTTCAGTATCACATTAGAAGGTGCAACACAACAAGATAAAGTGCATTTCAGGAATTTTGACGCTTTCAAGTAAAGTTTCTCCATCAGAACGTCATTTGGAAGATCTTCAAACGGGAAGACGCGTAAAAACCAGCTGAGAAAAGATTCCCATCATGCAGCAGCTTTATATTTACACATCAGATTCGCCCAGAACCATCCCAAGACAAGCACAATCGGAGGAAAGTCTGGGGAAACCAGTGACGAACATAAAAAATGAACATTTCTAATGATCTCTAGTTTTTACATTAAAGACTGGAGCGTTTGTAACTCACTACATCAGCTTCACCATATCCACCTGTCCAAGTCTCACAGTACAGTTCAAGAGTGAAAGTGCTTTTTTCCACAAACACACATCAACATATCACACAATTGCCAAACGGCTCAACTGCATTAAACCTCATTCCCTTTTAAACGCTGGACAAGTCCAACACAAAACCATACGACAACATTATAATGATGTGCAACACACTTAACATGTCAAACAAAACAAAAACAAAAAGACCCAGAATCAGCTGGTTAAGATTGCAATAGGTGCAATATTCCATGGAAGCCTGTTTCCAGCACAGAATTAAAAAAAAAAAAGGTAATTGTGATGGCTCACAATTCAGAATTGTTAGAGATAAACTCAGACTTGCAAGAAAAAAGTCTGAATTGAAAGATTTAAACTCAGAATTGCGAGAAAGACTGAATTGCGAGCTTTAACTCCAGAATTGCAAGGAAGTCTGAATTGCGAGCCTTAACCTCATATTTGCAAGGTTTAAACTCATAATTGTAAGATTTAAACTCAGAATTACAAGAAAGTCTGAATTGTGAGCTTTAGCCTCAGAATTGCAAGGTTTAAACTCAGAATTGCGAGGAAGTCTGAAATGCAAGCTTTAAAGTCAGAATTGCAAGATTTAAACTCAGAATTGCAAGGTAAAATTTAGAATTATGAGATTTAAACTCAGTATTACAAGAAGGTCTGAATTGCGAGCTTTAACCTCAGAATTGCAAGGTTTAAACTCAGAATTGTGAGATTTAAACTCAGAATTACAACAAAGTCTGAACTGCGAGCTTTAACCTCAGAATTACAAGGTTTAAACTCAGAATTGCGAGGAAGTCTGAAATGCAAGCTTTAACGTCAGAATTGTGAGATTTAAACTCAGAATTACAAGAAAGTCTGAATTGTGAGCTTTAACCTCAGAATTGCTATATATAAACACTTTTTTATTCTGTGGTGGAAACAACAGAATTGCGATATATAAACTTGTGCGGGCAAAAAGGTCTAAAATGTATTTTTTTTTCTCGCAATTTTGAATTTTTTTAGAACTGTGAGAAACAAAAGTCTGAATTGTGAAAAGTAGCAATTACCTTATTTATTTATTTATATATATATATATATATATATAATTCTGTAGCATAAATGGGGTTCCATAGTTTTCAGATGCATATTTTAGTAATATTAAATCAGATTTCTGTAGTTCATTAAAAAAAAAAAAAAAAAGTAACACTAGAAAGCTGTCATTGCTTCAAATATAGATTCATAAAAAATATCTGATGAACCGTTGAGGTTGTTTCACCAGGATGGAACTTAATCACAGCTTTCATCTTTCCATCCCTCCAAACATTCAAAGAAATGAAACAGCTGGAAAAAAAATCTATTTAAATAGAACTTTAAATAATAGAATTTGACTTAAAAATATCTAATTAATGTTGCTTTTGCATTCAAGTTTTCAAAACCCGTCTTTTGTTGAACTCACAGTTACAATTTGGAGACTATAAAAGGTAGATCTGGTAGTTTAAATTTAGACCTGCACACACATATCAGTCATCTTATTGCACTGATGTAACCGGATGAACTCTAAGTATTTTGTGTTAATCAACGTTAATGAAGCACATGAATCCATTTTCCATTTTGTCTGAAGACGTGAACAGTTTTTTATGTCATATTTATGGTAACGGTACACGTGAACATCAGAGAGAAACATCAGTCCATCCTGAGCTCGACTCCTTTGGTGATGTTATTTGTGCTTCACTTGATTCAGTCTTCTTGGCATCTTAGTCTTATTTTCTGTCATAAGTGTCACTGAGGATGCGTTTAATCTCCGCTGGAAGCCTCATCAATGACCATTTATGTGACATGACATGAGGTCACGACCTTTAGGGTCACGTGTTCCTTGAGGCCAAACACACCCACTTCCTCCTTTGGGAAGACTGTGATGAGCAAAGTACAAAACCAATGCAGGCAAGGCGATTGATTTAAATATAAATAATAAATGTATTTATTCATATAAATATTGTCACTTATTTAAATACATATATTATTTATATGCAAATGTATTACTTACATTAAGTATATTTATATAAGTAAATTATTTATGTTTATATAATACATTTATATAAATGAATACTTTTAGGATTTATAAATTAATATTTATTTAAAAACTTACTTATATAAATAAATTATTATGTAAATGTAATACATTTGAATAAATATATATGCACTGTAAAAACAACTTAAAGTTGTTTCAACTTAAAAAAGTAAGTGTTCGTGCTGCCCAAAATATCCACGTTTTCATGTAGTACAACTTAACATTTCATGTTCACTAAACTTAAAATTTTAAGGCAGCATGAACACTTTAAGTTGAAACAACTTTTTTTTTAGTTTTTTTTTTTTTTTGTTACAGTGTGTAATATTGCTGTCAAATGATTAATTGCAATTAATCGCATCCAAAATAAAAGTTTTTGTTTGCATAATGTATGTTTGTGTGTGTGTGTGTGTGTACAGTATATATGTTGAAAATATTTACATGTACATTTAAATGTATATATTTATGTTCATATAATTTTTATTATATGTAAATATTTTTAGTATAGAAACAACATACTTTTCTTAAATATATGCATGTATTTGTATTTATTTATATACGCATAATAAATATACACAGTACACACACATATATTATGTAAACAAAAACTGGTTGTGATTAATCGCAATTAATCGATTGACAGCACTAATTTGTAAATATTTGTTTACATAAATGCATATGTATATATAAATAACAAATGTATTTATTTTTTATAAATGTTTTTGAATAAATATAATGTATTTTATGTAACTGAATACAATTATTATTTATACACAAATGTGTTATTTATGTATTTATTTATGCAAGTAAATTATTTAGATTATATTTATATAATACATTATACAAATAATAATTTGCATATAAATGTATTTTTATATTAAT
Source organism: Cirrhinus mrigala (assembly GCA_036247105.1). Classification (NCBI taxonomy): domain Eukaryota; kingdom Metazoa; phylum Chordata; class Actinopteri; order Cypriniformes; family Cyprinidae; genus Cirrhinus; species Cirrhinus mrigala. The sequence continues at coordinate 42,185,327 of CM070009.1, forward strand.
ATGATGTAAAAATGCAATTGAATAATTTACTTGTATAAATATTTATATCAGTGTATATTTATGTATAAATAACATGCATTTTTATAAATGCATTTAAATATTTATATACAAATATATTACTACATTTATTTATATTTAAGTGATATTACTTAAGCATAACACATTTAACTAATTTACTTAAATATTTATATAACTATACATTTATATATAAATAAATGTATTTAAATAAATGCATTTACTCGTGCGAACGTCATATCTCAGACTCGCTCTTGTAAGTCATGGGGTCGAGTGGTATTGCAGTCTGCAGAATGTCAAACTCAATCTGATTGTCCATGTCTAATACGCAAAGCATGTTGTTTCCGGACGTCATTGTGGCCGAATCCTGAAACATTTTCTGGAAGTCTGTTGGAGCGACCACCAGCTCGTTTCGTGGCCGCTCTTCCTCGTCCTCTCCGCAGCACAGCGCCACCTCGTTCTCATAGCAGAAGGCGCTGGGCGAGTGTGGCGGGAGGAGCGTCGGCGCCCTGCTGCGCCTGTCCGGCGTCACGGAGCGGGACGACCCGGACGAACGGCGCCCGGTCAGTTCGCTCAACTCCTTAGCACTGCAAGCTGGTGTCGAGGGAACCTCGTAGGTCTTGTGAAAGTGCGCATAATCGACCTGGTAGCGGTCGCGGTCCTCGAAGATGACCGGCTCGAAGCGGTGACCCCACAGGATCTCGCGGGAAAGGTACGAGCTACGCGCTTGCGTGGTCATGGCCGTCGCCTCCACCATTCCCTCTAGGATCACTACGATCTCAAAATCATCAGATTCGAGATCCGCACGACTCATTCCCCACAGCGGAGAGTCCTCGTCGATTTCGTGCACGATTACTAGCGGCGACACCAGGAATAGGCGGTCTGTACCTTCATCATAGCCCACATTCAAATCGGTCTGTTCCAGCGGGATAAACTCACCCTCCGCCGTCACATAGGGTCGGATAAGCTGAGCACGGACGTGGGCTTCAACAATGTGGCTCCGCCGAAGGTTCCCGACACGCCACATTAAACACAGCTTCCTGTCGCGCAACGCAATCACTGCATTGTGCGAAAACAGCAAGGTTTGGTTGCGCTTCTTCGGACGCGCCATTTTGGCCATAATGGTGCCAATCATGAAAGAGTCAATGATGCATCCAAGGATTGATTGCACCACCACCGTTACAATCGCTACGGGACACTCTTCGGTCACGCAGCGCCAGCCATAACCAATGGTGGTTTGGGTCTCGATTGAGAACAGGAATGCCCCAACGAAACCCTCGACGTGCAGCAAACATGGTTTCCATGGCTTTCCGCTGCTTCCGCGATCTTTATCAAAGTCCCCGTGTGCTAAAGACACACTATAGAAGATCACGCCAAACACGAGCCAGGAGACCAAGAAGGTGGAGCAGAAGATCATCAGCAGGTACCGCCAGCGGATGTCCACGCACGTCGTGAAGATGTCCGCCAGGTACCGCCGCGGCTTGTCGTCCATGTTGGCGAAGACCACGTTGCACTGGCCATTCTTCTTGACGAAGCGGCTCCGTAGCTGGCCGCGGCCGGACGTGGAGATCTTCCCGTTGTAGCCGGTCCTCATCACCGTCGACGCCGTGCTCGGACCCTCTTCTCCACCAGGGGAGTGAAGCCGGCTGGAGCCGTGGCCGTTGTGGAGGCCGAGGGTGGAGATCTTCAATCCCTCCTCATCAGGAGACACGATGCTGTACCTGAGAGAGACAACAAGAGAGTTCGTGGTCAGAAAATGGGTCTATGGGTCTTCAGAGTGCACTTTTTTTTGTTTTGTTTTGTTTTGTTTGTTAACCTGAATTGAATAAACCTTGAGCTGAATCCATCAGATGGATTTAGAGGCTTTTGCATCTGAACTCTTCATTTATACATATATACATCAAAGTTGTCCTAGGACAAGAAGTTTGATCAACTTATTTGATCCACTTCAGATGCTGACTACTGTATATATATATATATATATTTTGAACAACATAAAGTTAGTTTGAATTAGCTTTTATTTCAGTTAGGACATCCTACTGAATTCCATGACAAATTGCACCGTGTCATTATTTACTGAACAAAAATAAAGCCAAGATGGGAAAGCCATGTGTGACAAAGTTAGGACACCCTTATACTGTTAACATTGGAATTAAGAGGGTAAATAACAGTCAAGCACTGCTAATCAAATACCTTTGATTAACTGATCATCAGTAAGTCTGAGCGCCTCTATAAAAGCATAAGCTTTGTCAGTTTGCTGGTCTGGAGCCTTCAGGTGTGTGTTAACACAATGCCAAGGAGGCAAGACATCAGCAATCATGTCAGAAAAGCAATTGTTGCTGCCATCAATCTGAGAAGAGTAATACGGCCATTTCCAATCAATTTGAGGTTTATTCACAAGTGGAAGACGTTTAAAACAGAAACCTCTGCTTCCAGGAGTGGACGTCCTAGAAAATTCACCCCAAGATCAGGCCGTGTAAAGCTCAGAGAAATGGCAGACAACCCAAGAACTACACCTCAGACTCTAGCACAAACACCTCACACCAAAAGACAAGCATGCTGGAGGAGGGCTGATAATTTTGGGCTTGTTTTGTAGCCACAGGACCTGGGCACCTCACAGGCATTGAGTTGGCCATGAACACCTCTGTATATCAAAGTATTCTAGAGTCAAATGCGAGGGCATCTGTCCGGCATCTAAAGTTGGGCCAAAATTGGGTCATGCAACAGGACAATGATCCCAAGCACACCAGCAAATCTACAACAGAATGGCTGAAAAGAAAAGAATCAAGGTGTTGCAATAGCCCAGTCAAAGTCCAGAGCTCATCCTGACTCAAATGCTGTGGTGAGAGCTGTGCATAAGCAAATGCCCACAAACCTCAATAAACTGGAGCAATGTTGAAAAGAAGAGCGGTCCAAACTCCTCCAGAACGATGTGAGAGACTGATAAAGTCACACAGAAAATGAATGCTTGAAGTTATTGCTGCTAAAAGTGGATCTACAGGCAGTTGAATTATAGGGTGTCCTAACTTTGTCACACATGGCCTTTCCCTCTTGGCTGTATTTTTGTTAAATAAATAATGACACAGTGTGATATGTCATGTGGTGATGTTTATCTGAGGATTTATTTTCCAAATTTTAAGACCTGCCAAGGACCAGATAATTTTGTATTATGTCCTGATACAGAAAACCATGGAATTAGAAATAGGGTGGAATAGGGTGTCCTAACTTTTTCACATGACTGTGTATATATATATTCAGTTTTAATATTGTGAATTAGCTTTTATTTATATATTTTCATTGTTCATTTTAATTTCAGTTAAATTCTTAGCTGTTTCATGTGCTTTTATCTTCTTTTAATGCTACTATTTAGAATAATTTGTTTTAGTTTTATTTTTTATTTATAAAAACTAATATATAGTTATTAATATTTTGAGTCTGCCTTTAGTTCAGTTAGAGTTTTTGAACAACATAAAGTTATTTTGAATTAGCTTTTATTTCTATATTTTCATTTATTTATTTATTTATTTAATATTTTCAGGTTTCAAGTTAATTTTATTTTATTGAGGAATATTTTATTTTATTCTGTTTCAGGTGTTCAGGTAAATATCAATTAGCTTTTTAATAGTTTTAGATAACATTTGAACCCTGACTGACACAATTATTGAACTGAATTGAATGAACTTTGAACTGGATTGGTTTAAATAATGATTGTTTTCTGTAGAGCTGCTTTTGAAAATTGAATTTGAACTTGTTTCATAATTGATGAATTTTGCTACACTGTTATTTGCCTTTTTATTTCTGTGAAGCTGCTTTGAAACTATCTGTATTGTAAAGCGCCATAAAAATAAATAAAGGTGTGAAATTTTTTGAGTTTTTGGAGCTACAGGAGGACAGGTGAAGCGCTGTAATCTGATTGGAGCGTTTGTTCTTTCCAGTGACCGCTCTAAAGGACACACACTCACTCCAGATAAACCATGAGTCACTAATGCGTCTCTCTGCAGAAACACATGGATGGAACCTCCTGATCAACTTCCCAAACCTTTACTGAAGGTTCTGTCAGTGGGATCAGGACTGTCTGTTTCTCCATCGTTTCCCTGTCACTTTTTCAGATTTTTGTGTGTGTGAAGGTACGAAGGCCTCAGGTGTGTGTTACCTGGCCCTCATCTGGAATTATGAGGGAAGGCCAGTCATTTAGCCATATCAGGATTGCGGTCAGTAAAGGTTTAGGGATTATAACCTGAGCTCTGTCTCTCTCACACACACTAATAAGCAAATAAATAAACAGTCTGCCAGTGTTACTGGCTCTCAATCATCTGCTGATGTTTGGTGGAGCACATGAGTGGCAGTAAATGTCTGAGCCAGTGAAACATCACATCATGAAACAGTATTTTCAAGCATCACTGTTACTGTTTCTAGTGTATTGAACAAAAGAAGTGTAAAAATCTGTAGTTGTTGAATAAAATTGTTTGGCATGACGTTTATTACTGTTATTACTGTTAACAGCCAAAATAATAGTAATAATAATAATAATAATAATAATACAATTTCGCAATGTTTTCACCAATAAACTGTTTTATAAATAGGTATGAATGCTATATGAACAAACCCCTCAGTAAAAGCCTTCCAAATATAGATAGGAATAAAACTATAAAGTTTGGTGTAAGTGCTGCTGAGGTGGAGAAACAAATGTACAGTCTGTAAAAATATGCATTTTTAACATATTTTTAGAAATACAATTTCGATATAAGTCAGTGTGAATGATATATGAACAAATCCTTCAGCAAAAACCATCATAATATACTGAGGAATAAACCTCCTAAGTTTGGTGTATGTAAGTGCTGCTGAAGTGGAGATAAAAACTCTGAAAACAGCCTTAATTATACAGACGCAAATATATAAATTGCAATTATAAAACCAGCCGAATGACATATGAAGAAACCCTTTAGTATAATCCTTCAGAATATAGAGAGGAATAAATCTGTAAAGTCTGATGTATGTAAGTGCTGCTGAATGGAGAAAAAAAACTAAAAAAAAGACTAAAATCTGTGCACAAATATATAAAGTGCAATAATAAAAGCAGGGAATGATAATATGAACAAATCCCTCAGTAAAGTCCTTTAGAATATAGACAGGAATAAAACCGATACATTTGGGGTATGTAAGTACTGCTAAAGTGGAGAAACAAACTTACAGTCTATGAAGATATGCATTTTACCATGTTTTTAGGGGGGAAAACGTTATATAAATCAGCGTGAATGATCTGTTGACAAACCCCTCAGTTAAATCCTTCAGAATATACAGAGGAATAAAACTGCTAAGTTTGGTGTATGTTAGTGCTGCTGGAGCAGAGAAAAAAGCTCATTTTGAGGAAAAAGACGGAAATCTACAGATGCAAATATATAAAGTCAATAATAAAACCAGCCAAATGACATTTGAACAATCTCTTCAGTATAATCCTTCAGAATATAGAGAGGAATAAATCTGCAAAGTTTGGTGTATGTAAGTGCTGCTGAATGGAGAAAAAAAACTCATTATAAGAAATCAGACTGAAATCTATGTGCAAATATATAAAGTGCAGCAATGAAAACAGGGAATGAAATATGAACAAACCCCTCAATAAAATCCTTCAGAATATAGAGAGAAATAAAACTGTTAAGTTTTGTGTACGTAAGTGCTGCTGAAGTGGAGAAACAAACTTTTAAAGAGACATATTGAGATTTACGCAAATACATTAAGTACAACAAACATAGTTTCCTTCCACTAATATAAAAGAAGACATGATATGGAAGCAAAATAGCCCATAGTCTTGCCTTAAAGAGCAAGATGTTGTCCGTCCTCATCCTCTTTAACTGGTCTAAGATGGTCTTGTTCTAGAGAAGCAGCATTAAATGCACATTATTTGAGAGTTCAGACTGATTCACAAACCAGCTGAGAAAATGACCACAGACTTTTGAACCCTGTAGTTCTACATTTGGCAGCATTTTTCAATTTCTTCCACAGAGTGTATGACTTAAAATGGATATTTAATCCAAAAATGATCATCCTTTCATTCTATACTCTTCCTTATTTCATTCTAAACTTGAATGATGATCTTTCTGAACACTGGAAACAAAACAAACAACACTGGAACCAGTTGACTTGGGTGGTATAGACAAAAAAAAAAAAAATTGTTTCTGCGAACTATTACTTTAATAGAATTATTTCATTACTCCCCAGGTGTGTGTGGTGGTACTGTAGGAAGAACCAAAAGACTTCAGTAACCGAACATGAACACCATCAGATGTTCACAGGGCTCTTGCTGATGGGTAAACCTCTTTTATGCTTTATTATTTGACATTTGCCATGTGTCTCTCAATATTTGTATTTTTCTTGTGTATCACTGCTGCTTTTGAGTCAAAAGACAAACATAGTTCAGAACTCTCATAAAAGAGACACATATACTAACTCATCCAAATGTGTTTTATAATATTAAAAATAATCACAATTGAGTAAACTATGCATATTTTGTGCCGTATTTTGACCCATAAACATGTTTGCTCCCACACATTCTGCTCTTACCTGTTGGCTCTGTTGGTTCCCATGCTGTATTTGATCTTCAGCTTGTGTGTGTGTGTGGGCTGCGTTCCTCAGTGACACGACAGAACAATGTTCTCCGTTTACCCGGAAAGATTTGGGATTGGCATCCTAACACACCTGGATCTATTGTACGTCACACACTGCAGACACAGAGAAACAGAAGCATGTCAGGCTTGATGCTGTGCTGAAAGTTCAAGCTGATGTGATGTGGACAGAAACTATATTTGTGTTCTGGTTTGGATGCTGTGATCTGGGTCAAAGCAGCTGTTAAAATAGCCCAAGCACACACACTCAGATGTAGGCTAACGGCCATCACTAATTTGCATGTTCTCCAAATGTCCACTTCTATCTTTAGACTTTACATGCTAAATAAAATACATTTGGCATGTGCTACATTAGGTGTTGATTTGAACTGAAATAGATCTGACATGAGTGAATTATGCTGAAACAATTTTGGAACAACTTTATTTTGAGTAATCAACTTAAAAGTAAGTAATTAAGTGCAGTTTCTTGGTGAAACGTAGTTTAAATAAAGCTGTCATAAATCAAAAAGAGGTTAGGCTCTTCCTGTTTTTAGAGTGCATTTGCACATTTTGTACGCTGTGTATTTATTGTGTATTTTAATTTGTGTTTACTATTGCTTCATGACACTGTAAATAACAATGAAGTGATCTGATTATGTCTGAAGGGCAGTTTTCTGTGTTTCGTCATCATGCTCTCATTACAGACATCAATCACAAACACGCACCTCCTCTAAGCTACTGTTTGAAAAGATTAGTATGTCTTGTGATGAACTGTAAATTTAACTGACATATTAAATAGTTTGAGGAGAGAGTGGGATTGAGGGAGATGCAGACGTCAACAGGACAGACACATGTGACTCAATAACTGCTCTTTACAATGAAAATGGACTTAACCTTTGTTACACAACATAAACGCACACACACATAATCCCTGATTGCCCGTGTATGTGAAGGAGACATTTCTTTCTTAATTCCTAATCCAGTAAATGATGTCTGAATAATCTCCTCATCTCTCATTTTTAACAGTGATATAAAGCAGATCCAGAGAAATGAGCCCTGAAGATCCTGTGCTGTAATCTGAGACGTCCGTCTGTCTGTGTGTGTGTGTGTGTGTGTGCGTGTGTGTGTGTGAGATTAATATGACTAAAGCATACACATAGACACTGACAGAAGGTGAGTTCAGACTCAAGCAGATTTAATATTATGTATTTACTATTCCTTATGATGAAGCTCTTAATGTGCTTTACTAAGAATATGTCAGAAGAATTTGAAGAAATCACGATTTTGTGTAATTTTATTTTATTCTATTCATAAGTCCCAACAAGTATTTCTTCACCTCTGTCACAATTTTTTTTCATGTTTGATGTCATTTATTAGATCAAGTGTCTGTATCTCAAAGGCTGCAGGATTGTTCTTTACAATAACAGCTGGTGTTTCGCTGATGTTTACATCTATGCATTCAGCAGACACTTTTATCTAAAGTGACTTATACTGCTTTCATGGTATGCATTTATTCAGTTCATATGTGGGAACTGAACCCATGACCTTGTTGGCATTGATGGTGCCATGATCTATTGTTTATAGTTCCACACATTAACTCACATTAACATAACACACCAATGACAAAGTAACACAATACTTTTGTCATCTGAAAAATCTATTGTTACAGCATTAGTTCTGATTTAGTTTGTGCATGTTTCTTTACAATAAATTATAGCAATGACAATAAGTGTGATTTCACTATTTAGATACTTTTGTGGCTACTGTAGTTTGGTATAGTGGCTGAAATAACAGCATTGTGTGTTTTATAGACATTTTACACCCACTTTTGTCAGTTTGAGCTATATTTGTACAATGTGTTCATTTACAAAAAGTGCTATGTATGGGTCAAAATTAATATTTTTTCTTTTATGCCAAAAATCATTAGGATTTTAAAGATCAGGTTCCATGAAGATATTTTGTTAAATTCCTGCCATAAATATATCAAAACTTTGCTTTGCTAAGAACTTCATTTTGACAAATTTAAAGGTGATTTTCTCAATATTTAGATTTTTTTTGCACCCTCGGATTCCAGATTTTCAAATGTCCTATCCTAACAAATCATACATCAATGGAAAACTTATTTATTCAGCTTTCAGATAATGTATGAATCTCAGTTTTAAAAACTTGACCCTCATAAGTGGTTTTGTGTTCCAGGGTCACATATACGGTGGTACTGAATGATTAACATATTAATATGCCGCAGTATTTTCATGGCACTGTGTGTAAATATAATGTTGTTAGGCGGTGTCCAAACTGTAACTATAGTAAAACCGTGGTACATTTCTGTAAGTGTGGAAACATTTTGTCTTTGTCAGTGCATTAAGTGCATTAAGCTCTTATTGATCAGGGGAATCAAATGAAGTCACGCGGCAGATTCTCCAGCACATTTAGCGCTTTCCACTGGAAACTGGCCGAGACACGCGCCCGCGCTGCAAACGAGCTGCGCCACAGAACTCCAGTTTCGCGCGGTTGCAGTTTAAACGGCTTTGTTGGTTATTACTAGAGTGTTCTGTTGAAAACAGTGTAAAACTCATACGAAAACTTTTAATTGATTCGAACTGACCGCAGGAGTTTCATCATGCAGCAGATGTTGGTCTCAAATCTGCGGGATTGAGACTGTGACATAAAATATGACGCGCAGGTACGTTTCCGCGCGCGTGGTAAATCCGGTAAAGCTCCAGATGCGGCGCGCGATCAGTGCGTGATCTCAAACAGAATAATCTCTTTTCATTACAACATCAAGTTTCTTTTCTCTGTTTCAGCCGCATTTATCCTCCCCTCATCTGCCCATCCACCATCGATTTGATCTCTGCTTTAGTCCTTTAAATCTGCACATTGTCACATTGTATTCCAAATAAAAGTTATGAATTATAGCCTAGTTATATTAAGAAATTTAAAACGTACATCAAGTAAACTATAATTTATAACATTAATTTGTGTTTCTACATGACTCCCATTTAAAAATAATAATAAGAAAATAATTTGCATAGCATCACATTGTCGTAAATTACGCAGATTGTTTGACCACATATATGCAGCGACATACCCGGTATAATAATTTCTCATGAATGTTGTATGGAAATAAACAAGGGGAAAAACTTTAACAGCGATCAAGACATTTGTATTGTATTACATACAAGAAAATATAAAGAATGACTTACCTTAGGAAAGCAAATATTTAATCTGTAAACGTTTTCTTGTACATTTGTCTTCTGTTCGCGGTCACTTGATGTTTTGGCGGTAAGCGCGCACTCCGTTCGCTCGTCCAGTGTTCTTTCTTTCTTTCTTTTTTTTCTATTCTCCGAACACATCCATCTTTAACACGACATTACCATCGGCGTGTCTTCCTAATTCATGTTTTCTTGTAGTTTTCGCAGGTTAATCCCTCCGGTCTCTCCGCTTTGACTTCACTCACGCGGTAATCTCCGAGCGCGCGCGCGCTCTCCTCCTCATCCTCGCGGTCTCGCGCTCATGTGGGTGACCGGCGGATAACGGAGGAGGAGGAGGAGAAAGATGTGAGCCTGTCACTGCGATTATATTCACTTCAGATTGATGTCAAGTGAAATTCCGTCCAAATTATTCCAGACATGATGGATATAAGAACGCGTCTTGTGTTCATGGCCAGTGATCGACATTGATTACTTGTCCTGACTGAATTATCTTTGTTTTTGCTTCTGTCTGTGGGATAACAGACTTTTCATCGTTTTCATTTTCTTCAGCGTCACAGATTTTCTGCTATTTTTAGAAGAAACGTCTCCCTCTTCCTCCTCTTGTCAAAGTATTTTAGCGTCCAAACCCAAATGTTCTCCCGCATCTCTTTCTGTCTCCTCTGGGTAGCATGTTCATGCTCTGGGTGTTCGTAACTCTATGAACACTGATTCAAATTCAGAAAGAATATGACCACAACCACCAACACACTTTTAAAAATAATCTATTTCAATAGTGAAATAAGAGTGATGCAGTCGACCATTTTAGGTTTCCAAAAGAACTAGCCCATTCAGTGAACCGTTCTTAAAATTACATTTTTAGAGCATTTTCATTATTTTAAGAACCTTTATTCACTGTAAAAACCTGAGAGATTCCAAGGATGTTAAAGGTTCTTATATGGAACCATCAATGCCAATAAAGAACCTATTTTTAACATCCTAAAAACATCTACAGAAATGAGAAATTCCAATTGTACAGAAATGAGAAATTCCAATCGAATGTTTACAAGCACAAAACTGCACAGGTTGACCACAACTTCCAACTGTGAACGTCTGTGAAGGCAGGTTTCATGACCTCTGATCTGTATTTCTGTCCTGATTATTTCATTTTAGAGATTTGAGAGCGGCCACTGCATGGTTTCTATGGAGACGTGTGGTTGTTGTGCGAGCTCTTATTTTCGGTGGTGGAGGCCTGGATGAGGAGGTGGGGAAATCTGAGCATATGACAGCCGTGGAGTGACAGTAGGAGTGTGTGTGGGAGAAAACACCGAGAGAGAGATACGAGCTGAGACGAGAGGAGGAGTGAGGCAGGATTTTGTTAGGACATTATGATGGAAAGAGGCCGTATTTAACTGGAAGACAAACAAATAATGCTATTGTTGTATCAACGCACAATACTGAAATACTCAAAGCAACTTTAATATTTATGGATCATATATATATATATATATATAGAGAGAGAGAGAGAGAGAGAGAGAGAGAGAGAGAAAGAGATAACTCTTTAAAAAATCATAAAAAAAAGTTATTTATATTTTTTGTTTAAAATTATTTTATTATTATAACCATTGCTCTACAAAATTTTGTGGGTGAAACCCACTCATTTCCGTAACAGAACAGTGTAGGCCAGGGGTGCCCAAACTCGGTCCTGGAAGGTCCTTTTATGTAAGAACAAGCAGTGTTGGGGAAAGTTACTTTTAAAAGTAATGCATTACAATATTGCGTAAAAAGTAACTAATTACGTTAGTTTATTGGAAGTAATGTGTTACATTACTTATGTGTTACTTTTGAATTAGCCTTTTCAGTAAAAAAAAAAAAAAATAAAAAAAAATGTTATGTTTTATCTAAAGTCATTTTTGCTTATTAGTATGATTGAATTGGATCATTGAAGTATGGGAGAAAAGACACTGGTTAATAATATGGGATAAAATACAAGGATAATTGTGTTAAAGGGGTCATCGGATGCCCATTTTCCACAAGCTGATATGATTCTTTAGGGTCTTGATGAAAAGTCTATAACATGCTTTGGTTAAAATTTCTCAATGGTAGTGTAAATAACACCTTTTTTACCTTGCCAAAATCAGCTCTGCAAAAATCATCCTGTTCTGGTCGAGGTTGCTTTTAAATGTTAATGAGCTCTGCTCGCCCCGCCCCTCTCTTCTCTCTGTGAAGTGACAAGCCTTTTAACTTTAGCCACATTTAGCCGCGTTTAGCCGCTAAACTTGCTAACTAGCACATTATTAGGAAAGGCAATCGCAAAGATTCATAAAAAAAAAAAAAAAACCTTATATTCTGCTGGTGAAGCTGGATCACGAATGATTTGCGCGAACATAGACGGATATATGTAGATCGGGAGGCGCATTCCCTTCACAAACAAACATAATCCACTGCATCTTCAGTGGCTCAGATGAAGGGAGTAAATGACGACCACTATGTTCATTATTGCATCCAGCAACACAACACCTCAATCACTCAATTGGAGATATACTTGTCTAACTTACATCCCTGCTCCGGCATCGAAACAATGGAGGTCGGACTGTTACAGCTGATTTAAGAGGGTCTGAGGTAAGATGCTCATGTCAATCAACTATCGTGGGAGTGGCCTCTGTCGGTGTGACGCCACAAAAAGGAGATATTATTTTTACAGATTAATTAAAAACCACTGCATGGATTTTTATCATTATAGGGTAGATGTGTACATATACAACAACATGTTGAACAACATGTTAAATGTTGCAGGTTTGCACCATCTGTTTGCAGTTTACAGTTATTTATTTTGAGGAATACTGACTCTGTTTTTGTACAAGTGAGATGAGTAAATCTAGTCACATTTAGTCTAGAACTAAAGTAAACATCATGTTTACACCATGCACACAACACATACATTTACTCTTGATTTCTCTTAACATGGGGACAGAAGAGCTGTGAGTCAGTAAATGGGAAAATAAGGTAACTTGCGTTACATATTTGAAAAAGTAACTCAGACATTTTCTTGTAATTTGAAAAGGAATGCGTTACTTTACTAGTTACCAAAAAAAAGTTGATTACATTAAAATCTGATTACATAACGTGCATTACTTGTAACGCATTACCCCCAACACTGAGAATAAGAAGTTTAAATATATTTTAGAAGCCACACTTTTTGCCCAGAATACTTATCGTTTCATATCGTCATGTGGCCACGATAATATCGCGATATCGCGATATTGATAATATTGTTACATCCCCAGTTTATATGTTTTGATAGGCTTTATAACATCCCGCCCATGCAGAAGAGACTCAGACAGACAGAGACAGGTGATCCTCTCTGACTCAAACGGGACGCGACCCAAAACCTCAATACCACACACACACACACAGGGTCGATGGTGGCAGCATGAGGTCAGAAGGTGAAGGACACAGTGTTCATTAATAAACTTAAAGCATTTCCACTTTCATATGAGAGAGACAACTGAACGTGACAGGAAAGACGCGACCACTTATTCCATCTTTAATCATTTTCGCATCGTCAGTGGTTCCGTCACAGGTTCCTTTTGTTTCTATAAACATGAAGGCAACCTTCAGATCACATCTGCTCCTCAAACATGTCTTAAATTACTGTGAGAAAGACGGTGACAAGCACAAGAGAAGAGAGTGATTGTTAGAGGCCAGACTTGTGTGTGTGTGTGTGTATTAATAGCCTGTAATCGCCTCTGGGCGTCCTGATAAATTCCCACGACCTCTGATGGACACCATTGTCTCCCTCCGTCTCTCAGTTTTCCAGGTTTTTCTCTCCCATTATCAACTATCAGCCTGTTTGAATCACGAACACGCCGCTGTTCTCTCTTTCTCTCTCTCTCTCGACCAGTGAACTTTCTCTCTTTCCACTGGTTCAGTAGCTTGTCGGGCGCGTTGTGGCCGTTCGTTCAGTCGTGTGGAAACTCTCGTTTTCTGCCGTTTTGCACACTATACTGCCGTGTTTTGCGGTTATGTAAGGGAAAAAAATCTTTCCTAACTTCCTAATTTGAACGCGAATGGTTCACTGCTCCGCTGTCACACTGAGTTTACACGCAACACTCAATCCAACCCATTCGAAACGTTTAAATAGACCTGAATTGCTGAAAATGAACCCAGTTCGCTGGGAGATCACAGATGGACAACACATTGTCGCTTAATATGAAATAATGGCCAGTTAATCCACTTTTATCTCAAACAAGCTAGCTATAGGCTAGTTATCACCTCTTGAGCACAAGCCATTAATCAAATAAATGTTACATTAAACTATTAACCATTTAACGTTACCAAATAGCCTACATTAAAGTTTTTAGTGCGTGTATGGACCGTAAATAAATAAATAATTTCAAACGTCAGGATCTGGAATGTATATGTGATTCTCTTCTGTTTGTGTAGTGTGTCCTGTGTTATGTCATATAAAGAATGTTTAGTGAGTGTATTGTGTGTTTTTCATCCGTCATCAGTATTTGAGAGAGTACTGCCCTCTAGAGGAAAACACTTGTAGAGTCACTCAACGAGTTCACTTTATACCTCTGTCTCACTTTTAATTATTTTGTTGCTTGCCTAATATTACTATTTTTTTTAATGAAACTTGTTGATTGCTATATGATTGACTGTTGCACTTTTATTTAATTGTACTAATTCTTCAGTATTGCTATTTTGCCTATCCATCTGAGCTTTAGTGATTTTACTTTAAATGCCATATTTTGCATTATTCATATTTGAACTGAAATTGCATGACAATGCAATTCTACAGCCTCAATGAGGGAGAGAGAGATGTATAAGCTGTGATTTGAATGTAGCCAAAGCAGTGGATGTGATCTGTTTCACAGCAGTTTTCCGTCACAAAACGACAAGCTAAAATAGGCCTACATCTACAAAGCCAATTACATCATGATGAGCATCTGTACAAACAACTAATTTTGCATCTGGTAGAAATAGTAGTCTGGTGAGCCAAAATGATATTAAAAAGTTTATTTACTTAAAAATAAAAATCAGAATAAATCAGCTCAGTACTGTTTACATTGATGATTCAGTACTGAAGCGGTAAGTAAATCATTACTACAATAAAACAACATTATAAAATCTGTGAAATCCGCTTTTTCACATGAATTTGCAGTGCTCTCTTTATAGAGTCATTTCAGCGGCGCTGTAGGTATAATTGCTTTTATAATTCACTAAGAGACATGTAACATCTCTGTATATTAATATCTGAGTGCATAGACAGTTTGGTGGTCGTCGTTTTTTTTTAGCTGACGCATTTCCCCTTTAAATGCGCGCGCCGCCGAGGCTGTGACGCGGCTCGTGCACACGCGCGGCGAGGAAACCCGGATCCTGGTCGCGCGGACCGTCAGCCACGTCACCGATCAGCGGCTCGAGAGCACAGTCCAGCGTAGACCATCAGAGAGTTGCAGTAATTAATCACGCATTCTGTTAGGGATATCTAGTAAAATTATTAAGAGATCTATGCTAAAAACCGGATGACGGGCACGCGCTGAGCAGCAGAAAGAAATAGCCTTTTATTTCTGCAGGACGGGCATCTGATCTGAGAACAGCTGCAAAACTCTTTAAATCCATCGCTGATTACTGATCGATAACATGAATATCTTCCGACTGTCTGGAGATATTTGTCATCTGGTCGCCATCATTATTCTGTTCCTGAAGATCTGGAGATCCAAATCATGCGCAGGTACATGCAGAAACACATATATGCATACCAGAGTGATTAAAACTACAGATTTCATTCAGTTATTTTCATCTAGTTGAGCCTATAAAGCGTTAATGTGCGCACTGGTGATTTCAGCATTTTAGAACGTGAATGTGGAGCAGAACCGGAGCGGATCTTCTCTAGAATTTATTCACACATGAAAACGCTTGAAACACTTTATACGCCTGACTGTCGGGATGCAACTGATGTTACGCGTTTGCTCACGAGTTTTTATTGTTTACGTGGCAGCTGGTTGTGTGACCCACATAGCATGCCTTTAAGGTTCTTCAGGGGTTCTTCAGGTTCCTCGAGGAACTCAAGATTCTCTTTTGGCATTTCTGAGTCTGTTGAGGGCTGTTCTGTTCTGTTCTGTTCTTAAGTGGTGTGTGTATGTGTGTGTTTCAGGTATTTCTGGGAAGTCTCAGGTGCTGTTTGCACTGGTCTTTACCACCAGATATCTGGATCTGTTCACATCCTTCATCTCCATCTACAACACTGTCATGAAGGTAAAGACCATGAAAGAGCCCTTTTTATGCCACATGAGAAACAATAAAATGCTTTGGTAAGCTATAATTCTGACATAAAAGCTATAATTATGATATGAAATTATGAGATACAACGTCAAAATTATTACATTCCATCTTATAATTATGAGATAAAAGTCGAAATTATGAGATAAGAAGTCAAAACGATGACATACTGAGTCGTAATTATGATAAAAAACAATGACATTCAAAACTTTTAGATTCAATTTCAGGAAATTCAGAAAAAAATATACAAATTCAGAATTGATATAAAGTAAAACTTAAAAGATACCACGTATAATTATGAGATAAAAGCTCAACATTATTGAGTAGTAAGTCTTAATTGTGAGACTAAAAAGTTTAAATAAGGGTTAAAATCATAATTACTACTATAAAACGAAGTCATAATTATGAAATAAAAATTAAAAATAATGACAAAAACAATAACAGACAAAACTATAGTCATAATTATGAGTTTAAAAAGTTGAAATTATGAGATACAAAGTCAAAATGATGACAGAGTCATAATTATTATATTAAAAATTTGAAATTGAGTTATAATTATAATAAAAACAATGACATTCAAAATTATGAGATAAAATTCTTATTTTATTTAAAGTCAAAATTATAAGATACCAATTATAATTATGAGATAAAAACTAAGTACTAAGTCTTATTATGAGACTAAAAATGTGAAATTTAGGTAAAATCATAATTATAGTTATAATTATAAAATAAAGTCTAAATTATGACATACAAATGCATCATTGTAAAAGTCATTATGACATTAATTCACTATGGCAAAAAATATGAGATAAAAAGTCATAATTATGAGATGAATTAAAATTAATCCATAATTATTATTACATTATAATTATGAGATTTAAAAGTTGAAACCTGAGATATTAATTATGACAAACTAATTAATAACAATGACAAAACCATGGCAAAAACAAAAAACAAACAAAAAAAAAACAATCAATACAAAAAAAGTTTTAAAAATTATGTCATAACATTTTTTTTAAAATTGGTATCTCAATTCCAATGGGTTATCTCATAAAAATATATTTTTGCCAATTTCAACTTTGTACATCATAATTTTAGTATCTCCTAATTTTTTTATGACATAGTTATGATTTGCCACAGCTTCCATGAAAGACAAACACACACAGCTGATCTTGGAACTGTTGTGATAGTTCAGCAGATGTTTGCACAAAATTACTATTATAGCACACCCATTGAAATCCTTTATTATTATATGTTTAAACTCATGCAAAACTCATGGCAAAGCTGTAGGACATAATGTGCAAGATGAACCCACAACTAGTTTCCTGAAGCTGACAAACCACAACACTCAAATTATGTTCCTGCAGCTCAATTGGTAAAACAGGGTGCTTGCAACAGCAGGTCGTGGGTTTGAATCCCAGGGAAAGTCACTGCATCTGAAAGATTTGTGATTGTGATCTGTCTTTCAGGTGGTGTATCTGGTCTTGGCGTACGCCACCGTCAGCCTCATCTACTTTCGCTTCAGGAACTCGTATGACTCAGAGAGCGACTCGTTCCGTGTGGAGTTCCTGCTGGTGCCGGTGGCCGGTCTGTCGTTCCTGGAGAACTATGCCTTCACGCCGCTGGAGGTCAGAGCTCGGCACCGTGCACTTTAGATGTTAACATGAAACAGTGTCATGACAGATCTCTGTGTTTGTGTAGATACTGTGGACGTTCTCCATCTATCTGGAGTCGGTGGCCATCCTGCCACAGCTTTTCATGATCACTAAGACGGGCGAGGCCGAGTCCATCACCACACACTACCTGTTCTTCCTGGGCCTGTATCGCGCGCTGTACCTCGCTAACTGGGTGTGGCGCTATCACGTAGAGGGATTCTTCGACCAGATTGCCGTGGTGTCAGGCGTCGTCCAAACCATCTTCTACTGTGATTTCTTCTATCTGTACTTCACCAGAGGTCAGCAGACATCTCACAACTTTGATTTTATATGAAAATGATTCAATATACATGAAATAATTAGAAGATTAATTGGAAGATGAGTTATTGACCAATGTCATCTATCTATCTATCTATCTATCTATCTATCTATCTATCTATCTGTCTGTATCCATCTAACCATCTATCCGTCCCTCCATCTGTCCATTGACCTGTCCATCCATCTATCTGTATGTGCATCGTTCTATCCATCCATCCGTTTGTCCCTGTCTATCCATCTGTCCGTCCGTCTATCTGTCCGTCCTGTTTGTCTGTCCATATGCCTGTTTGTTCGTCTGTCTATGCATCTGTTTGTCTGTTGTATCTATCTATCTGTCTATCTATCTGTCTGCCTGCCTGTCCATCTATCTGTCCATCCATCTGTTTGTCTGTCCGTCCATCCATCTATCCATCCCTGTTCATCCATATGTTTGTTTGTCTGTCTATCCATCTGTCTGTCTGTTTGTCTCTGTCTGTCCATCTATCCATTTATCCGTCTTTTTATCTGTTCGTCAATCTGTCTATCCGTCTATCTATCTATCTATCTATCTATCTATCTGTCTGTTTGCAGTGCTGAGAGGAAGTGGAAAGATGTCTTTGCCAATGCCGGTGTGAGTTGTTGGATCAGGCCACGCCCCCTCCATTAGGCCACATCCAGTCATGACATCATCACCGGCCGCCACTGTAGTTCTTGTGTTTGAGCTGCATGTGTGGCTGGTGTAATCGTGCCTTACAGTGATCAGATCTGCTGGACTTGTTTCGTCTTTGATGCCTTAATGTGTTTCTCTTCATAAAGACAATGTGCTGAGGATGTGTGTGTGTGTGTATGTGTTTATATATATATATATATATATGTGTGTGTGTGTGTGTTTGTATGTGAGAAACACTCCACATTCTGTAGTTCATAGTTTGCTTTTCTTGTTTATTCTCATAGTCTTTTTTTTTTTCCTGTAATACACAATTTTGTTGTTTATGACCAACTACAAATTGTTTTTCATTCTGTAAAGGGATGTTTGATTGGGATCTGTGAGTGTTTTTGTGCCAATATACCCGTGAAGATCATGAATGTTTGTATAAACCACATTTCAGTCTGAGAAAGACATTAGCAGATGTCTGGCAATAGCATCATGCTTTTTAATGAGCTTATATGAAGATGGACAGTTTTATCTGCCCTGGTTTTTATAAAGCATGTCAATAAAGAGTTTCTGTCTCTGCGGAGCAAATGCTTATATTCTTGAGGAAGAATAAGTACAGAAACGCACACTTGGGTCTGTCTGCGGGTCACAGGTCTTTATTTTCAGTTTATGAAGTGAATCAGACAGTCCTGATGATTGAACAGATTTTATCATTCAAGCAGCTAGAACTTAGAGTGATATTAATCAAATTATTAAGCGTTCTTTTTATTTCATCCCAAAATGAAAAGAAAAAAAAAAACAAACAGATTTTGTGTGAAGATGCATATTTTTATTTTTAAGCACAATTAAAATCATTTACATTCTTATGCTCTGAACATAAAGCAGCATTAATGAAATTCAATATAATTAAATATTTACATTTTAATATATATATACAGGTGTATCTCAAAAAAAAAAAAAAAAAAAAAAAAAAAAAAGGATATTGTGAAAAAGTTCATTTTTTGTTTGTAACTTTTTTCCAAAACTGAAACTTTCATATATTCTAGATTCATTACATGTAAAGTAAAACATTTCAAGTTTTTCTGTTTTAATTCTGATGATTAGAGCTTACAGCTCATGAAAGTCAAAAAAACAGTATCTCAAAATATTAGAATATTGTCTAAGATCAATCACAAAATGGATTTGCAAAGCAGAAAAGTTCAAGTTCTTTAAAGTATGTTTATTTATGCACTCAATACATCAGTAAAGTGTGACATGTAAGTGATCAGCTTGTGGCACTGCTAAGGCACTATTGAGCCTTCAGATCATCTGTATATAGTTGGATTCACTGTTTCTCATCTTTCTCTTGAAAATATCCCATAGATTCTCCATGGGGTTCAGGTCAGGCATGTTGGCTGGCCAGTAAAGCACAGTAATATCATGGTCAGCAAACCACTTGGAAGTGGTTTTTGGGCAGGTGTGGGCAGGTGCTAATGTCCTGCTGGAAAAGGAAATCAGCATCTCCATAAAGCTTGTCAGCAGATGGAAGCATAAAGTGCTCCAAAATTTCCCGGGTAGACAGCTGAATTGACTTTGGACTTGATAAAACACAGTAGAGCAACACCAGCAGACAAGAGTCCTCCAGACTCTGGGATCATGATTTAAACATGAAATGCAAAATTTACTTTTATCTGAAAAGAGGACTTTGGACCACTGAGCAACAGTCCAGTTAATTTTCTCCTTAGTCCAGGTAAGATGCTTCTGACATTGTTTCTGTTTCAGAAGTGGCAAAAGTGACCTTTTGTGACTTACCTTCTTTGTGGAGGGTGTCAATGATTGTCTTCTGGACCATTGCCATGTCAGCAGTCTTCCCCATTGTGGTTTCAAAGAACAAGAGAATTTATACTGTAGGGATGGACATTTAATGAAACTCAAATGTAAATATTCTAAAATTTTGAGATACTGGATTTTTGACTTTCATGAGCTGTAAGCTCTAATCATCAAAAAAAAAAAAAAAAACATTAGAAATGTTTTACTTCACATGTAATAAATCTAGAATATATGAAAGTTTAAGTTTTTTAAATAAGTTACAAACAACAAATTAACTTTTTTCACGATATTCTAATTTTTCGAGATGCACCTGCATATATATATACCAGACTACTGACAAATAAATAGTCTTAATTTAAATAAAAATAAATGAAATTAAAAAAGTACAAAATTAATGCCACTATGTATGTGTGACTTTAAATGAATAAAATATGCTTAATGCTTAAATGAAGTAAAAACTAATGTCACAAAAAATGTTAATGGTCTTAAAATGGCTGCATTTTCTTTATGAAAAAAATAATTTCAGTGCAGTTGTCCTGGACATTGTGCAAAATTATTATTTTTCTTGTCTTTTTTTTAGATTCATGCATTATCTTGTAGTGCAGACATTTGATCACATCTAGAGGAAGTGCATTTTTGCTAAGCATCTGCTTATTCATACTGTATTGCTAAAGGTCTCTGAAGTGGGTGTGTGTTTGTGTTTTTGTGTGTGTTAGCGCAGGAGCGTCTTCTTGTGTTTGTACAGCACTTTAGTTCCCTCTCTCACAGCTCCGCCCATTACTTTAGCAGCAGTTGTGATTGACAGCGGAGTGGAGGCGATGGCCGCTACCCTCTGCACAGCTTTGACCTTCTTCCCTTTGCCCTTCCCCTTCTCCATCACGCCGGACGCATCCACCGCGCCGCGGCCCATGGCCGTCAGCAGCTCGTACCAGAACAGACGCTCCGCCCTCTTTTTTCCCTCCTCATCCTCCTCATGATCGTCCCCCAGAATCCTCTGCTGCATATGGCGTATGGCGGTGTCGGCCTGCAGCAGCATGTCAGCTGTGTAATATGCTCCTGCGTTACGCTCCATCAGCAGATCGATCTTCTTCAGCAGCTCAGTGACCTGTGACCTCTCCTCGAAACCTTTAGTCAAGTCACATTTATTTTTGTAGTGCTCTTCACAATACAGTTTTAAAGCAGCTTCTTGTTAATTAATATCTTAATATTTTCATGCCTTAGTTGCATGTATCAGAGCTGTGCAATAAAATAGTTACATTTTATGACAATGCAAGCCATCAAACAGTTGAGATTTGCTTGTATCTCGCAATTCTATTAATATCTCACAATTCTGTTATGAGTTAATGTCTCATATTTCCGAGTTTGTCTTACAAATTTGCGTTCATATCTCACAACACTTTACTTTTCACTTTACTTTTCTGGTGTTGCATGAACGCGTTTAGCTAGTTTCTGCACTAGTATATTTGCATAAGACGAACTGATTGGCTGATGCCTGCGTTACCGCTTGAAAAGTTGGAAAGTAACGCCTGTGACGCAGTGCAACGGACCTCGGCAACGCTTGATGTCACTCCATTCAAAGTAAAAGAGAGGCATTTATAACTTGCAATTCTGTTTATTTCTTACAGTTCTGAATTTATATCTCACAAATCTGTTTGTCTCACAATTCTGACTTTATATCTTGCAAATCTGTGTTTGTTTCGCAATTCTGAGTTAATATCTTGCGTTAATATCTCGTAATTCTTAGTTTATATCTCACAATTCTCTTAGTGTCACAATTCTGTTTATTTCTAGAAATTCTAGCAATTTTATATCTCGCTATTCTGAGTTATTGTCTTGCAATTTTATGTTAATATCTTGCAATTCTGAGTTTATGTCACAATTTTGAGGTTATATCTCGCAATTCTGAGTTTATAGTTTACAATTCTGAGATATCTCGCAACTCCTCATTAATATCTTGTGTTAATATCTCATGATTCTGAGTTTATATTTTGCAGTTCTGAGTTATCTTGCAATTTTACGTTAATACCTTGCAATTCTGTTTATATCTCACAATTTTGAGATTATATCTCACAATTGTACGTTAATATCTTGTGTTAATATCTCGTAATTCTGAGATTATATCTCACAATTTTTAAGGTTATATTTTGCAATTCTTAGTTTATATGTCACAATTCTGCGTTAATATCTTGTGTTAATATCTCGCAATTCTGTGTTAATATCCTCTGTTAATAACTGCCATTAATGTCTCATAACTTTATAAACATAAGTTTACATCCCACTGCAGAAACAAATTCTTAGAATTAATCCGTAATGTGATGATGGTACCTTTCGTGTTGTCAAACACGTGATAACCGCCCGCGCAGCTGCAAACAAATTCCCATAATTCCTCGCTCTCCTTCAGGAAGTCGTCCGCGGGTTTCGCGCCAAGCGCGTCGACGCACGTGATCAGGACAACGGTGTAGCTAAGCGCCTGCGGTCCGAACGAGGCGCTGATCCAGTCCAGAGCGGTGATGCTTTCGCGCGTCACGCGCCCGGCGCGCAGCACCAGCAGAAATGCTTGCGGCCCGGGCGCGCTTAGCTCCACGCACCGGTTCAGCTCCGCGCGCACTTCATCCGGGCTCAGACAGGTATGGAAGAACCCCGGGGTGTCAATCACCCGTAAGCTCCGCCCATCCACCACGCCCCCTGAACGTTGACAGCTGCTAGTAACGGACACTGGCGACACGTCTGTCCAGAACGCGGATCGACCCAGGATCGTGTTTCCAGATGAACTCCGACCTGAACCCGTCAGACCCAACAAAACCATCCGGACCTCAGCCGAACCTTCTGAAACAACAGACGCAACACGTGATAATATTATTACTGCAAACAGTTTACAAATAGAAGTTTTTTTTTTTTTTTTTTTAATTCAGGAGCGTTTTCATGAACATTGTACAGGATTGCATAGAACTTAATATGATTTTCATCTATAAATAGGAAATAGAAAGTCATTAAAAAGTACTATTATAAAATGTGTAGTGTTTCAAAGTAAAATATATAGGCTAAATACATATAAATTATTATTATTATTATTACTTTAGGTTTTTAAACATAAGATAGAACAGTATTTTATTGTATTTTCCAACTAGTATTTGTGCATTTAAATCAGCTTTAGTTTTTATCTGGAGACCTGCAGAATATTCATGAAATAATAGGAAAATAATAATAAAATAATAAAAAATAACAATAAAGTTAAAATAGAGAAAATGACATAAGACGTCACAAAATGCGGTGCAATGCTATAAAATAAACAGGGAAGGAATAAGACATGTTTACAATGGATCCCTATAATTTCTAGACTTCCATTACATGAATCGGAAAAAAAAAAAAAAATCCCATAGAATAACAAAATAAAAGCAGGATCTTTTAGAGCTTGCATTTCTCAATAAGATATTTACAGTCATTATTTATAGAATTAAAACAATAATGTGTGTAAATTAAAATGTATTACATTAAAATAAGACAGTGTCCCTTTAACAGTCCTGCAATCATGAGTCTAACATGAGTTCTGATAAAAACGCGCCTTCCAGCAGGACTCGGAATCACGTGATCCTGCCTGTTAAACTCCATCAATCCGGATCATTTGACCGCGACTCTATCAATTTATTCCGCTTTTATTTTTCACTCACCAGCAGCTGGAGACTCGGTTTCCTCCGCCATATTCCCACACACGACTGAGACTTAAAGAGGCAAACACACGGAATTCACCTCAAACATCCAGAAACACAAAAACGTCACAAATATATCTCAATAAAACGCGCGTTGATCATGAGGCGAGTCAATCTGAATATTACGCTTATATTTCAGTATGTGAATAGGTGTATATGTAGTTTATAAAGTTCGTACTGTAATCCTTCAAGTGTATTTGGTTTCTAATGTGTTCTGGTAATTACTGGTAATAAAACGTATGTTCTGGAAAACACAAGGTAACATTTGACAGAGAAAACACTTAAAACATGTATATTTATTCATTTAACAAAACATAAGATACAAACAGACTTGCATCTTTATCTTTACAATTGAATTGTACAGTAAATACAGTGAAATGATGCTGCAGATTATATTTATATTTACTATTTATAGTATATTTATAATATTTATATATTTATACATTTATTTTAAAATAAAAAGTAAACAAATAAAATAGAACAGTTACTAAAAATGAATAAAATCATAAAAACAAAGCACTAAAAGTGAATAAAAACTAAAATAAATAATTCTAAAATAAAATAATCAAAATAAAATATTTTACCAACAAAAAATAAAATATATTATAAATCTATTTAAAGCATACTATTCATATTTAATTTATAATGTTATTTTTTAAAATACATTTGATAATATTTTATTATTTTCTATTATTTTTGAGATGCCATGGTGAGCCTTAGTCCAGACTGGGTTTAATTAAACGGTTGATTTGACCCATTCCACCAGACTTCTGACTGGATGTCCTTTGCGGGTTGCGGCACCATCCGCCGCACCCGTCCTGTCATCTTGGTCCTGGTTCTGCAGATCCGGTTCTGGATCGCTCCAGTCCAGCTCCTGCAGGTCTGTCAGACTCCCTCCCAGCAGATCCAGGCTCTGGAACAGGTCCATCATCTCCGTCACCAGGTCCTGACCTTCATCCACAGGCATTATGGGTTGTGAAGCAACCACATCACTGAGTTCAGGACACGAATGCATCTGCCGGAGGCTGTTTCCATGGCGACGGATGCTGTTTCCATGGGAACGGGGGCGTGAGGTGGGCGTCTCTGGACATGTGACACCGTCTGTGACCTCTGTGACCTCCACAGGTGCGGTGACCTCTGACCCCATGACCTCTGATGCAGAAAGAAAAGGTAAAGTGGATTTTTTGTTATTTCGTTTATTTTTAACCATTAACCTTAATAATGATAATTAATTTTGGGTCATTGTTTTTCTGTGATTGAAAACTCATGTAAACGGATCTTTTAAGCATTTCTGTCTTGTTTGCTGTAGAAAGAAACTTTTGGATTTTATTTGTAGATAATAAAGACAGTGATGCTGTGAGATACAATAAATGTAAACATATAAGACACATCGTACATGGCAGGGTTTGAAAATGATTTGATAAAATAGTGAATGAATTATGAATAATGAAAGTAAATGATTTTTAAGAAAATCCTAAAAATGTCCAATTAAAATAAAGATTTTTAAAAAAAAAATAAATCAATAAAAAAACACTGATTTTAAAACAAAAATCTAATAAAACACTTAGTAAAATGCAATCAAAATCATAAAATAATGATTGTCAAATTAAAATAACATATTTAGAAACAAAAAGAATTTAGAAATAAAAAGAAAAAGAATTTACAAAAATTAATGAAATCATAAAGCTGTAAAATAAAAAAAATAAATACAATAAAAAAGCATTTATTAAAAAGGAAAAGGAAATAAAAAATATACAATAAAAACACTAAATGAATAAAATCATAAAATAATAAAATTAATTTAAGTAAAAATATAAAATAAAACACTCAAATGAATAAAATAAAGTTAATTTAAGTAAAAATATAAAATAAAATAAAACACTAAAAATGAATAAAATCATAAAAAACACAAAAACATTAATTTTAGTAATCAGTATAAAATAAAAACAAAATAAATCACTAAAAATGAATTAAACTGTAAAAAAAACAACAACATTAATTTTAGTAATTAATTAAAAATCAAAACAAAATAAAACACTAAAAATGAATAAAATCATAAATAAGAAAAAAAGTAAGAAAAATAAAATAAAGACAAAACAAAACACTAAAAATGAAGTCATAAAACTACATTAAAATTAAAAATTTTATAATAAAATAAAAAACACTCGCTAAATTTTAACTAAATCAAGAAATTGTTAAATTAAAAATAAGTAATTAAAAGTCAAAATAGAACTTAAAATTAATCAAAAGATAAAAATGTACATGATAAAGTCAATCCTAAAAATATAAAAACTAAATATTTTAAAATGAAAACAATTGATTAATGGAGCAGAATGACTGATCTTCATCTCTGTCTCTCCTCTCACCGGTGTGCGTCTGTGCTGCTGTTTGTAAAGCAGGAGGCGTGTCCTCATCAGCAGCTGATCTGATTGGTGGTTGTGAGGTCATGACCCGCCCCAGAGGCACCGCCCCCTCCGAATGTTTGGAGCGCAGCGTGTGAATGACGTCCATCAGCCATCGGCTCTCGTGCCACAGCGCAGACAGACTCTAGAAAACACACACAGCACATGAGAGAGAGCGAGAGTGTGTGTGGTGTGTGTGAGCAGGTAAACACTCACCTGTGCCAGCTGTGTGACGTGCGTGAGTCTCTCCGTGGCCTCCTTCAGCTCTTCAGTGTCCAGCGCTTCTCTCAAAGCCTGCTGGGAAAGACGGACGTCCAGCTCCAGTCTGAGCCACAGCTGACAGTATTGAGACAGCAGATCACGCTCATACGCCCACAGGTGCACTGCAACACACAAACACATCAGCAAAAGCAGTAATATTGTGAAATATTTTCACTATTTAAATATATTTCAAAATATAATTCATTCCTGTGATCAAAGCTGAATTTTCAGCATCATTACTCCAGTTGTCAGTGTCACATGATCCTTCAGAAATCATTCTAATATGCTCATTTGCTTCTCAAAAAACATTTATTATTATTAATAATAATAATGATAATATTTAAATAAGTAGAGTACTTTTTTTTAGGTTTCTCTGATGAAGATCAGTGTTTATCTAAAATAAGAAGCGTTTGTAACTTTATACACCATACTATTTAAAGGCTTGGATTTAGTATACATTTTTTGTTTGTTTTTAGGATAGAAATTATAGAAATTAATACTTTTATTTAGCAGAGATGCTTTAAATTGATCAAAAGTCATGATAAAATATTTATAATGTTACAAAAGATTTCTATTTCAAATGAATGCTGTTCTTCTAAACTGTTCTTCTATTCATCAAAAAAATCCTACTCAGCTATTTTCACCATAATAATAATAATAATAATAATAATAATAAATTATAATTATATCTAATTATATATTAAATCACAGGAATAAATTACATTTTTAAAATATATTCAAATAGAAAGCAGTTGTTTTAAATAGTAAAAATATTTCACAATTGTATTGTTTTTGCTGTACTTTAGATCAAATAAATGCAGGCTTGGTGAGCAGAACAGACTTAAAAAAACATTGAAAATCTTACTGTTCAAAAACCTTTCACTAGTAGTGTATATCACATAATACATCAATTTTTCTGTCAAATATACAGTAAATGGAAGTAAAAACTATATATATTACCATTTTTTTTAAATCTCACCTAAACATTTATATAATGTGTATAATATAATGTTATTGTTCTTAGTAACTCTTTAATTTTTTTTTTTATTTTTATATTTTCAGTTTTTGTAATTTAGTGTGTGTCATTTGTCATAATATATAAATTATTATTTTATTATAATTAATAAAATACTGAACTTTTTATTTTCATATTTTAGTTTTAGTCATTTTACTGGGTGTTATTATTATTATTATTTTAAATATATTTATATAGTTATAAAGTTGCTTTAGTGAAACTATGTTAACGTAAATGAAAAATGCTGCCTTGGCATTAATAGAGAAATAAAATAATTATTTTTCTTTATTTTTCCTTGTTTTTTTCTGGTTTTAGTTAACTATCATAACCCTGCTTTAAAGAAGTCCACTTCCAGAACAAAAATTGACAGATAATGTACTCACCCCCTTGACATCCAAGATGTTCATGTCTTTCTTTCTTTAGTCGTAAAGAAATTATGTTTTTTGAGGAAAACATTTCAGGATTTGTCTCCATATAATGGAATGCAGTTTAAATGCGGCTAACAGCGATATAGGACGATTTCGAAGTTGAAGGAGAAAATACGATCAGAGTTTTTTGACATACCCTAACTGTCATGAACCGGAACAAAAACAGAGTTCAGGCAGAGTAAGACAAGATAAGCGTTTGACATTTAAAAGTATATAAATTGTATTATTTTTATGAAAATTCTTCTTTCTCGACTGGGATCGTTTACAACCACGTTTGGGATCATTTGAAGCCGCATTTAAACTGCATTTTGGAAGTTCAAACTCGAGGCACCATAGCAGTCCATTATATGGAGAAAAATGCTGAAATGTTTTCCTCAAACATTTTTTTTACAGCTGAAGAAAGAAAGACATGAACATCTTGGATGACAAGGGCTCGAGTACATTATATGTGAATCTTTGTTTTGGAAGTGGACTTCTCCTTTAAGAAGCTACATTGAAACCACTATACAAAATAAAACTTATAGTGTAATTAGTTGTAAAATATACAGACAGCCGTATGTCGTTCTGTAATCCCTGAAACACAGCCACAGTATTTTTCCACTGAATTTCTGGCATTCCCAGTGTTTACTATAAGCTCATCAGGATACGTGTACAGTAGAGGTGTTGTCTGACAGTCTCTGTTGGCAGTTACTGACCGAGCTCGAAGATGTGCAGCGGGACGGTGAAGGTGTTCTGAGCTCCCTCTGCTGGACTCTGACAGGATCTGAACTCCTCACAGGACGGGAGCAGGAGAATCACAGACACCTGATCGCCAACCTGCAGCAGCTCCTGCGTGTAGATGCGGTACTCGCACGCCTGCACACACACACACACGACTATATCGCTATATGTGATTTAGAGCTGCTGGAATCACGTTTCGATGGGTCGTGTTGTTACCCGTTCTAGCGGGACGTTGAGTTTGGTCAGCAGTTGAGTCACTGCAGATCTCAGCGCCTTCACAAACTCCTCAACACCTGAGCTGTCAATCACAACGTCATCCCCGCCCTCCTGACCGACACAGGCTCCGCCCGCCGCATGCTTCTGTAGCCACGCCCACTCCTCCCTGCACAAACACGATCGCTGTTAGTCTCTGTTAGTCAGTGTGAATGAATCAGATGTGATGTTCTCCAGTCTGACCGTGAGACGTGCGGCCGGTTTCTGACGCGGCAGTGGCACAGCATGTTGGGTAATCGCTGTGGGACGAGGATGCGGAGCTGATCCACGGAGCTGCAGAGCTTCAGGATGCCCACATACAGACCAGGCTGAGCTCTCTGCTGACTCCTCCTGTGATACGACAGCATCTCCTGGAGACACATGTGAGAAAAAATTATCATTTTTAGCCAAACTGTGCTCTTCCTCCTTGATCAGTGACAGACAAGATCTGACAGCAGAGGGCGACATTTCACCAGAACATCTCACTGTCTGTTTATTATCATTAGTGTTGATGTTTGGTTTGTTTAATGTGTGAGTTGTGTCGATCACCTTGAGTCTGTGTGTCAGCAGCTCTACGGCCGAGGGTTCGGGCAGTAGCGGCGTCTCGCTTTGGTTTTTCTCAAGGCTGCTGACGGGAAGCCAGTGCAGCGGGGGGTCAGACGGGGTCAGTGGGGTCGTGACCTCTTTCAGGGTCACCAGCAGCACATTCCCCTGCTGGTCCTTCAGCGGCTTGAAATATACTTGACCCAAATCCACACATCCCACCGACGCCTACAGACAGACACGACTATCAGGTTATTGTCATTAACTAAAACAATAAATAAAACACACACTTTAATAAAATATAAAAAATGTATATATTATAAATATTTATTAGCTTAAATAAAATGAGCTAAATCTCTTATTAAATCTCTAATAATGTCATGCAAAAAAAGGGAAAATGCAATAAAACTAATTTAAATTATATAATATAATAAATATTATATATATATATATATGAATAATAAATACTATATAAACATTTAAATTTTTTTTAAAAACTACTAAAACTAAAATAAAATAAAAAATGTAAAAATAAAAACTAATTCAAAATATTAATAAATACTATATAGAAATTTTAAAAATAAAACTAATAAAAAACTACTAAACTACTAAAACTAAAATAAAACTGTGAAAAAAATTATAAAAATAAAAAATAATTCAAAATATTAATAAATACTATATAGACATTTAAAAATAAAACTAATAAAAACGGCTAAAATTAACTAAAATAAAATTGAAAAAAAAATGTAAAAATAAAAGCTATTCATAAAAACTTTACAGACATTAAAAATACAAATTAAAAAAATAAAATGAGAGCAGAAAATGTATAAATTAAAGTGTATTCAAAATATTAATAACAACATTATAGATATTAAAAAACTAATCCAAATAAAAAAAAAATTAAATGAGAGCCAAAAATGTATAAATTAAAATTAATTTAAAATATTAATAAACACGACAAAAATAGACATTAAAAAAATAAAATGAATAAAATACTATAAAAGTATTACACATTAAATTAAATGAAAATTAAATTATAAAAATAAAATTCATGAACACTATATAGATTTTTTTAAAAATGAAACTAATACAAAAATATTAAAAACAAAAGTACTAAAACCTTCAATTAAAAGTAAAAAAACTACATCAAAATATTCTACATTAAAGTATACAGACAAAAAAAAAAAAAACAGAAACTACATAATACTACTAAACATACTACTAAACATACATACTAAAATTTAATCTTGAATTAATTCAAAATATGAAAAAAACTATATAGACAAAATAAAAACAAAATTATTAAAAGTTTAACTAAAATTAAAATGATTGAAAATATAAAAATAAAAACACTAAACTATTTTACTGAACTTAAAATTAAATGGAAAAAAAAATTAAAAATATCAATGACAACTGTATAGATTAAAAAATGAAACTAACAAAAAGTAAAAAAAAAAATAAAATAAAATAAATAAAATGAATAACTACTAAAACTTAATCCTAAATTTAAAAACAAAAAAACAAAGAAAACAACAAAATCATTATGGGTTTAACTAAAATTAAAATAAAAATGGTAAATAATAAATAAATAAATAAAATAAATATTGTTAAAAAAATATAAATATAAAAAAAAACTAGTAATTTTTTTTTTTAAATAAAATTAGTACAACTAAAATAAAAATGGAAAATAAAAAAATAAACCAATAGAAATACTAATAAACCCAATAAAAGTATATTAATCAGGCCGTTTTGGGGTGAGCATCACTGGATTCTCTGGTACCTGCAGCTGTGCGACGGCCCGCAGGAAACTGAGTCTGTTCTGCAGCAACGATGAAGACGAGGAGAGCGATGAAGATGACAGGACCTGCAGCAGCCGCGGCACCTGCGTCCACGCACAGGACAGCTGAGACACACAGAAAGGGATATGTGAGCAGACATACCCTACGTCCCAATGTGCGGATAGTTTACACATTGGGATGTAAGCATAGAGACGAAAGACAGGAGAAACCATGCGTTTGATCGCCTCCTGACCTTACAGAACCACAGGAAGTCCTGTGTGACAGACGTGGAGCAGCTCTGGATCTCCACCAGAGGGAGCTGATCGTCAGGCGTCACCAGAACACAGTCCTTCTGATAGAAGACACACGCCAGGTACACACCTCTACAACACATTTAACAAACACCACATACATTACACATCTACAGCAGCAATGAAAAAAGTGTGTAAAGGTGTGAAATCACTTATTTCAATCAGTGGACTTTCCTAGTTTCTGCAAATTGAAGTGTCTAACATTTTTATAATTACATTTAAACACTTTAATAACTGAATGTTCTTCAGGGTTTCTGCTCTTTTTAGCAATTAAGGACAACTGCTTTATAAACATAAAAAATAATAAATTGAACAAAATATAAAATATTATTTTGACTAATAAAAGAATTTTAAAAAATATTATTATTATATAATTATTATTAATAATTATATGAAATCTAAAATTAATGTTAATTGAAATAAAATCAAATAAAATATTTCATAAGATCATAATTCTGCTAGCTGCCAAGAAATCATTCATCATTTTCAATTAAGTACTCAAATTAGAAGTATTTTAAAGTAAATGAAAATTAAGATTACTGAAATAACTCAAATTAAAATAATAATAATTAAACAAAAACTATATGGCCATTAAGAAAACCTAAAAAAAAAATGACAGAACAAAAACAAATTCCTAAAATATTAACTAAAATTAAAATGAAAATGGGGAAAAAATAAAAACAAATTCAAATTTTAATATAAACTCTACAGACATAAGAAAACCTAAAAATGAATTTAAAATATTAATATATAAAGCTATATTAAAATATTGAATATATGAATACGAATATAATAAAAAAATCACAAAAATAACAAAATTGCTAAAGCTTTAACAAAAATGAAAATGAAAAGGGAAAAAAAAAAAAAAAAAATATATATATATATATATATATATATATATATATATATATATATATATATATAATTTTTTTTTTTTTTACTTTTTTTTTTTTTTTTAATATGCATGGCATTAAGATAAAATTAATTTCATTGACTTTACCAAGTCTAGAACAGAAATGAGGCTTTTTCTCATATATTCTCCATTTTCCAATATTTTAAGAATTAAGTTTCTTCAAGGATAAAACTGAATGAATATCTTGATTTTTAGCTGATTTCAAAGCATGGTTTGTCTGATTTAGAGGTGGACAGCAGTGAAGTGTTTTTACTTTTACTCAAGTGCATTTAAAAAGTATCTATTTTATCAGTGTTTTTCTTTAGAAAGCTTTACTTCACTACATTCCAAAGCATAATTTCATACTTTTTACTGCACTGCATTTCATAAATAAAAGTTTTGTTTGTTTGTTTGTTTTTTTACCTTTAATATTTAAGAGCATTAAAAATGTAGCACTTTCTTGTACTCAAGTAAATCTTTGAATTACTTTTACTTGAGTAAAAGTAAGAAAATACTAGTATTAAATGATATTTAATATGAAACGTAGTGCAGTGTTGTGAAGTAAAGTTTTCTAAAGAAAATCACTCTGATAAAGTACACTTGAAAAGTCTTTTTAAAGCAGAGTAAAAATACTTCATCACTGTCCGCCTCTGGTCTAATTTGAAATTTCTGAGCTGAGACAGTAAAGTAATATTTAATTTGTGATTTCTGTAGATGTGAAGTTTGACAGTCTGATGTTTCTCACCTCTGTAAGAGACGAACGAACCTGCTGGAGTGAAAGAGCTGCTTTAGTCCACGAGACATAGACATTCTCTTCCCAGAGCTCGTGTTTTCTGAAACACACACGTTTATCTATCACTACACGTGTCTGTCGACTTTGTTTCAGTGTTTTATATTTGTAAGCGTCTGAGTGTTTGTGTACCGCTGAACATCGGCTCTCTGATCTGCTGTGAGATTTTCCTGACGGCTGCGGCTGGATTCCTGCGTCTCACCGTCACACCGCAGCACGAGCTCCAGCCTGAACACACACACACAACAGTGAAATATTATTACAATTTAAAACAACAGTTTTCCATGTGAATATCTGTTAAAATGTAAATGTACAGCTAAATGTTCAGCATCATTACTCCAGTCTTAAGTGTCACATGATCTTTTGGAAATCATTCTAATATGTTGATTTGGTGATTTTGTGGAAACCGTCATACATTTTATTTTTCAGGATTCACAGATGAATAGAAAGTTCATAAGAACAGCATTTATTTGAAATGTTGAATCTTTTGTAACTTTATAAATGTCTTTATTATCACTCAATTTAATGTGTTCTTTTTTTTCTTTCAAAATAAAACCATACAGGCCCTAAACTTTTGAACCATACTGAACTTGTCAGCAGGTTGGTAGGTAATAAATTGATGATTATACTTTTTATAATGTTTACCCATAAAATGATCATCTGTGCTGATTTATGAAAAAAATATATATGAATAATAATAATAAAAAAAAATGTCCAATCAGCTGAATTCATAAAAGTTCATAAAAAGAATAAAAAGATATTAACGAATAAATTATTATTATTATTATTATTATTATTATTAAATGTTTACCCCAAAAATTTAATCTGTGCTTATTTATGGAACAAAAAACAAAAACTAATTAATAAATTTAAAAAAAATGTCCAATCCAATTCATAAAAGCTCATAAAAAGAATAAAATAAGATTCATAAATAAATTTTTATTATTATCATTATTATTACTAAATGTTTACCCCAAAAAATATCATCTGTGCTTATTTATGGACAAAAAATAAATAAATAAAAACTGAGTTTTCAGTTTCATTGAGTTGAATTCACAAAAGCTTAACAATTCTGTACTTTATTAAAATGTTAACATCCTGTTTGACAGCGTTTTATTTTTTCACCAATTGCGTTCTGTGCTAATATTTCATATTAGTGTTTTATTTTACATTTTTAATTTTCATTTTAAATTTAGTTACAATTTTTGTAACTTTGTTGTGTGTTTTTGACATTTTATTTATTTATTTTAAATAGGTCTATTTTTCAGTTTCAGTTATTTTAGAACATTAAGTTAAACTAAATGGAAAACATTTCTTTGGCAACTATTTAGGGGAAAAAAAAGCATTGGATTTTAAGTATTTTATTTTCTTTCAGTTCACATTTATCAAATTTCAAACAATGGTTTTAGTTTTACTTTCAGTTTCAGTTTAGTTAATTATAATAATTCCTAACTTGAAACCCCTGTAGTAATATTTCTTAAAAAAAAATTAAAATAACCCTAAATATTTCTTTATGAGTGATATTACTGCAGTTCTCATTACTCACTGGATGGGGCGACACATGGTGGACAGCTGCTCACAAACAAACCCCAACCTTTGACGTTATATGCACTGACCCGCACGTAATACTGCACACCCTACACACACACACACACACACACACACACGAGTCAGAAATATCATATCTTCATATGTTATATATTGATGAATGTGTCTGTACACGTCTTACAGTCTGGAGTCCTGTGATGCTGAACTCTGGGTTTCTGGTGTCTGTGATGAATCCGGTGCCACACAGAGGATGAAAACTCGATGAAGAGCTCCACTCAACTACACACAAACACACAGACAGACACACAGGTGAGTGATGACATCATCAGTCACATCACTGCGGTCATGTGATGTCGTCTCACCTCTGTATCGGGTGATGAGGCCGTACGTCTGACCGGCGGGTTCAGTGACTTGTACACAGAGACAATTGTCGGCCGTCACCAGCAGGACGGCGCCAGCGGGCGGCCCGGGCGGAGCTGAGAGAGCAAGAGACAGACAGGTGTAATGAGTCACATGACTTCTTGCTGCGTGTGTGTGTGTGTGTGTGTGTGTGTGTGTGTGTGTTCGTACCAGTCGTGTGAAATCTGTCCCTCATGCGTCGATAAAGTTCCCACCGCTGCGTCCACAGATCTACGTTCCTCTGTGCGTCTGTCTGTGACTGAAGCTCCGCCTTCACTCTGTGCAGAACCTCCGCCCTCCACTCCTCCAGCTTCTGCTCAGCCAATGACACCAGCTCATCCAGCTTCAGCAACCAATCAGAGGCCGAGCTCACTGCGGTGGGACGGTGAGAAACATTTATACTTCATTAAGCCACTGAAGTATGAAATCTGCAGTAGTTTTTTCCTAAATTATTAATTATGACTGTGTTTATTTATTTGCTTATTGATTTAGTTATTTTTTTGATCAAATTCCATGTTTTCATTTGCATTTTTCTGGATTCTGTTTTAATGGTTTAATTTTAATAATCAAAATTATGTTTTTATGTTATTATATTTTACTGAATTCATAAAACTTCAACAGCTAAATTTATTACAAAATGAACTGAATTTTTTTTACCGAATTTTTAATTGTTTAATGACATTTTAATTATCAGAAAACATGTCTAATCAACTGATTCAAAAAGTTTAATACTTATAATGTATAAAATAGTTTTGCTACAATTTATTAAATAATTTATTACAATTTCGAAATAACTGGGTCCTTTCTGTTTTTGTTTAACAAATCTGTTTTTCAAAACAAAAGGCATGACAAATCAATTAAATTAATACAACTTTAACATTTAATTATGTCTTATTAATTATGATTTATTAAATAATTTATTAATTAAAATATATTACATTTATTAAAATGTTAACAACAGTATGTAAAGGTATGTTTAATCAATTGGATAAACAAATGTATTTAATTAAAATTAACAGTAAATAGTTAATATTAAAAAAAATAAAGAATATAAACAATAAATAAAATAAAAAAAAACAATAAATATTAAATGTTTTATTACATTCACAGTTTATTAAATTATTTAATAAATGAGGGTCCTATGAATTTTTTTTTTTTTTTTTCACAAATCAAAAAAGCATGTCTAATTATTTTAATTCATAAAGTGATCATCGGTGCTGATTTATAAAAAAAACATTAATTAATAAATACAAATGTCAAATCAGTTGAAGCCATAAAAGCTTAATAATTCAGTACTTTATTAACATGTTAAAACCCTATATTAAAATGTTTTGTTTTATCAGTTTTATCCACTTTTTTTTTATCCTTTTTATTTTTTTTTTCTTCTAAATTCTATATCTCCATTTTTATGGTTTAATAATTTTATTTTTATAATCAAAAAGCAAAAATACATGTATTGATTTAATTTATTGACATAAAATTTAAGCATTTATTTATTTATTTTTAAAAATTGAATTTTATTACATAATTGAGTAAATTATAGGAGTCAATATTATTTTAGAACCATTAGAATACCATTGCAGTTTTATTCGTTTTTCTTTTTATTTTCAGATTTTATATTAGTGTTTTATTTCACAGTTTCCGTTTTCATTTTAAATTTAGTTAAAATGTTTGTAACTTTGTTGTGTTTTTGTCATTTTTTTTTAATAGGTCTATTTTTAATCAATTTAGTTTTAGTTTCAGTTTCAGTTATTTTAGAACATTAAGTTAAAGTAAATGAAAATGAAAATTTTTTCACAAATAAAAAAGCAAGTCTAATTTAATTCATAAAATAATCATAAAAATACATAAAATGTTGTAAATTGTAAAATGTATTGCTATTATTATTATAAAGACTTTTTATTATTTTATGTATTCATTTATTTATTTTTTTATTTTTACAAAAATAGGGTTCTATAAAGTTTTTTTTTTTTTTTTTACTGTGAAGTTTTTAGTTTTTTACTAAATTTCATATAATAATTTTATACAATATTTTAGTTTATTTTTCAAATCCTCTGGTAATCATGTGTGCGTGCATTTCACTCACAGGTGGGGTTGTGTTTGGCTCCGGCCTTCACCAGCACCTGCAGCAGTGGAGCATTATGGGTAAGAGCAGCCACATCCAGCGGCACCAGCCCAAACTCACTGACGCTGTTCACCCTTCCATCTGTCGATCTTTCTTTGGATAACAGATGCTGGACAGCGAGCATGTCTTCATTCTCCAGCGCGTCCCACAGACATGAGTACTAAACACACACACACACACTCATGTAGACAGCACGACATTCACATTCACTCTTTCTATATGTGTGTTTTTTTTTTTTTTTTTTTACCTCAGCTGGTCCTCTGCTCAGCCGCCTCTTCCAATCAGAAGGCTCCGCCTCACTATGGGAAGCTCCACCCCTCAGTTTGAGTGACAGGCTCCTGTAGATGCGTTTGGGTGAGACGGGGCCGAGGGAACGCCTCCTTTGGGGCGGAGCCATCACGACATCACTACTGACAGAACGACAGGATTCATCATCATCATCATCATCATCATCAGGTGATCACACACACACACAAAGTGTGTCTCAGGCTGCATTTACACTAGTGCATTTTCATTTAAAATGCATATGGTTACGCCTATCATTTACACTACTGGCGTATTCAACCCTCAAAAACTGAGACTTTTAAAAACAATGGCGTGGCTGCCCACATTTGCTCTGTGTATCCTTGACGACCGTGTAAACAATAAAGTCATGCTCGTTGTACCCATAGATATAAATAGGTAGAATCCCAATTTGACCACTTCAAGCATGTAGATGCATCCGCCATGTAAATAATAGGGCATCTACATATACACATCTATGGTGGTACCTGCATGAATGGTCATGTGACATGCGTTTTCAGTTGTGTAGACGGAGATCGTTATTGAAATGCAGTGAAAACGCCAGTGTAGACAAGGATCGTTTTCATTTTAAAACGCCATTCACTGGAACGTTTGCTCCCTGAAAAATCCCACAATGCATCACAACTTCTAGGGAGCATCGGTGCTCACTATGCTCCCTTACCAAAAATAACGTCACATTTCTGAAACGTGAAATATAAACCACACAATCCAATAAAAAGACAAACTGTTTATTTTTGTAACTGTTTCAACATAAACACACATCTGCAGACAGGTAATGAACACATCTAATTAGCATTTATAATTGAATATTTGGCTGAAATGTCGTACGAAAATGTAACGGAAAAATGTGTGTAAAGAGAATAATAAAATATTATCAAAATGAGATCGGTCCTGCTTGTTGTTTATTAGTTCCAGCGATGACGTTCTATAGTGTTGTCCGTTGACGCTGTACGTAGTGATGTCACTGGAATTCTAGTGATCACTGCCCCAAGGTGCACTTAGCAGGCAACTTTCCAGTGACCGGATTCGTGTACACGACCTACTGATTCACGAGTTCCGGAGCTGATTGAAACGCACCCACAGTCTATGTCAGTCTATTTTTCACAGAGGAACTGCTGCACTTTCTCTGATTAAATGTTTATCTGATTATTTTTGCAAACATCACGATGATTCTCATCTTCCTCTTGCATTCACACTCTTCCTGCTTTATATATTGTTCCTCATCACATTTCACAAACACCAAACTACTGTCTGAAACTAAAGAATACACACACACACACACACACATACACACGCCATTATTAATATGAGTTTTTGATGAAACTTTAAGTTAGTTAACTGTTTTTCATTTTCTCATGTTAAATATGAATAATACTATAAAGCCAAACGTTCCGTTGAAAGTTCCGTCATGTTGTTTACATAAGGAGAATATCAGTTTGAATATTGTACATTAAAACTAGGCTTATTTGTGGCTTTATCGAGTTATATAAGTTTATTTGAACGTCGATTGTAGTTTTATATGGTTATTTATGCGACAGCCAGCGGTTATTCATATGAACAACGAAAATATACCTTAACGCGCGATTAATCACATAGTAAGAAAACACGACTGTACGTTTATTTATTTAGCAGATGCTTTTATCTATTAAAGTTACAAATAAAATACCATCAAGGAATGACAGGAATGAAGAGTTTTACCGTTAGAAACGCGCGGATGATTCTCCGTCAATCTCCTCCGATGTTCCCTCAAATCGCGCAGATTATATCATAAAGTTAAACTTGGCGTTATAAATCGCTGTTTAATTTAATCAAAACGCATCTATTCCCGTCATTTAGACCAACTCTATTAATAACACGGATGGAGAGGGTGTGCACGAGCCCGCTAACTCCCTCAGTGTCCCAGCGCGCGCGCACGCGCACACTCAACGGATGTGTGTTTACTTTATCTAGCACGCGCACTGTATAAACGAAGACTAGTCATGCAATTATCGCTACTAAAAGACTTCAATTTATGGTCAGGTTAAAATTGATTAAACATAAAAAAACTACAAAGCTCTCACAATGCCACAATCTCCTCAGACGTCACATGTTTTTGTGCATTCATTGTCATTTCCGTGAAGGTGGCGTGGGATCTCGCAGCCACTCAACCGGAATCTTTTACTGGTTGAAGATCTAGACTAGTGAGAGGGTTGAGACTAGATTGGGTTAGCCTGATCTCTGCTGTTAAAGTATAACTGTAAGTGTCCTATTGTCATCTGGGGAGGTGTTTTGTCTTTTTTGTCTCGAGTGTTTGTCATCATGACTGTGTTAAACGTTCACTGTGGTTTCTGCAGACACTTCTTCTCATCTCATCTCCCACCACACAGGCTAAAAATGACAATAAACTTTGTCTTTCACACACACATACACACACACTCAAACCCACAGAGATTTCAGTGCCCACGCATTTTTCGAACTGCGTTATCTCTACTGAAACTGTTTCTTATTTCATTTCCTTTGACAGGAGCTGAATGAAGCTTTGTCAATAATTGATTGAATGACCTTTGACCTGCGATATAAACAGGAATGGAACAACAGTCCCATAGACCGGACACATCTATATATGAAGCCACATACAGCGCTCATGATGAGAAATGGCTCGTTTAAACACGAACAGGAAGTGGTTTTACTGCTGAACAGAGTTAGCGGCCACACGCATTTAAGCTGCAGTTGCTATAGAGATAAAACAGTGTCCGCCGCTGCTAAACCGCACTAAACTATCTGGCTGAAACTTAGAAAACCCCTGTCAACAAAAACCCTGTGAACAAATAAAAATAAAGTTGAAAATGATGCTAAAACTTTTATTCAAACTGAATAAATTGTACAGTATACAAAATACAATCACATGAGCTGTAAGTCACTTCTGATTTTTGAATCCAATTAAGAAAATAGTTGGATTCAAGCATTTACATGTTTTTTGTTTGTTTGTTTGTTTTCTGTTGTACACCACTTCTTCCAATTTCATGGATTTTTTTTCAGACTGGAGTTGGACTGTATGATGCCGTTTTAGTGCCACGGTAAAAAAAAAAAAATCTAAGATTACAAGAATAAAGTTTGAAACATTTCAAGAATAAAGTTGAAATTACAAAAAAAAAGACAAAATATTTCGACAAAGTCAAAATTATGAGAATAAAGTCACAATGTTTTGAGAATAAATTCAAAATTACGAGAATAAATTTGTAGCAATTACGAGATTAAAGTTATAACATTTTGAGAGCATATTCTAGCCTTTTGTGCATGCAAATAACCCGCATCGGGAGCACCGGGAGATTTTCCAAAGTCTCAGCTTACAAAATCTGTGAAAAACAAACAATATATCTATTACAATAATGTGGCGTGATAGATCGCTGTATTGACATCAGTTTAAGCAGCATGTGATTCAGTCATCTTTCCGATTACAGTGAGACATTCGTTTCATTAAATTAGGCTATAATGTTTTTTTTCATTCCTTCAGATGTTCCTTCACGTTTATATTGTGCTATAAACGTGAAATAAAGATGAAATACACATTTATAATTTGAATTTCGTAATAAAACTGACAGAATTTAAAAGTGTTTGAAAGTGTTATATTAAAAGCAACAAAGCACAAAATTATTGCAATTATATTGATTATTGGTTAGATTATATTGCAACGTGAAATATTATTTCCAAACATTTACTGTTTTATACAAGCTTGTGAATAGTCACTTATATACCTCAGAAAAGACAACAATATAACTTACGTTAATGAGTATGAGACCAGGTAACCCTTTAGACCATTTTATTGTTGTTTTTAATCAAATACATGTGAGGAATGAAAGACTGGACGCCACAGACATTTTTGCGGAGTAGGTGGTGGAATTTTCACATAGAAAACAGTATAATTTAATGAAACTAATGTCTCATTGTAATCAAAAAGACGACTGATTCACATGAATACAGCGATCTTACCCACCTCATTAAAGAGAGTGAAAAACACATTATTGCATTGTTTGTATTTCGCTATAAAACTGACAGAATTTGAAAGCTGAGAATTTGTTTTATATTAAAAATACCAAAGGCACAAAGCTTACTGCTATTATTGGATGGCTGATGCACTAAATAGGCCTAATGAATGCAATCGAAGATGTGAAATATTATTTCCAAGCATACTGTCCCTGTAAGTATGACATATGGTAAGATTTCTGCTAATAATCCCAATTAATCAATTCTGGTTGCCTGGCAACTTCTCCCGGTGCTCCCAATCCGGGCCATTTGCATGTGCAGGCTACACTCAAAATATACTTTAATTGCTATGATTTAATTCTCAAGACATTTCGACTTCATTCTCAAAATTTTAACCTAATTCTTAAAACATTTAGACTTTATTCTCGTAATTTCGACTTTATTCTGGAAACATTTTGACTTAATTCTCGAAACATTTTGACTTAATTCTTGAAACATTTCAACTTTATTCTCGCAATTTCAACTTTATTCTCATAATTTCAACTTTATTCTCAAAACATTTTGACTTTATTCTCAAAACATTTCAACTTTATTCTCGAAATTTCTACTTTATTCTCAAAACATTTTGACTTTATTCTCAAAACATTTCAACTTTTATTCTCGAAATTTCTACTTTATTCTCAAAACATTTCAACTTTATTCTCGTAATTTCAACTTTATTCTCAAAACATTTCAACTTTATTCTCATAATTTCAACTTTATTCTCAAAACATTTTGACTTTATTCTCAAAACATTTCAACTTTATTCTCGAAATTTCTACTTTATTCTCAAAACATTTTGACTTTATTCTCAAAACATTTCAACTTTTATTCTCGAAATTTCTACTTTATTCTCAAAACATTTCAACTTTATTCTCGTAATTTCTACTTTATTCTCAAAACATTTCGACTTTATTCTCAAAGCATTTCAACTTTATTCTCGAAATTTCTACTTTATTCTCAAAACATTTCAACTTTATTCTCATAATTTCTACTTTATTCTCAAAACATTTTAACTTTAATCTCGTAATTTTTAGAAATTTTTTTTTTGCTTTTTTT
Organism: Cirrhinus mrigala; assembly: GCA_036247105.1. Taxonomy (NCBI): domain Eukaryota; kingdom Metazoa; phylum Chordata; class Actinopteri; order Cypriniformes; family Cyprinidae; genus Cirrhinus; species Cirrhinus mrigala. The sequence goes on from CM070009.1 coordinate 42,228,368, forward strand.
TTTTTTTTTTACATGGCATTAAAACGCCATCATAGGATTAATTAAGTTGTTCACATTAAAAAAATTTCAGTCCACTTGAACCATCATTTTCTAATGGATTGTTTGGGTGCAAGCAAACATACATTGTGTAAAACAAAAATAGAGCATGTTAAAATGATTTAAAGTACAGCTTAAAAAGCATGCTAAATATCCAATGCTTTTACCCACATATGCTTCCAGTGTAAACGGCCTAACTCCAATTATACTGTACAATGCAAAAAGACAGAAAAAAAAAATAGTTTTGAGTAATTAAGGATATTCCAAGCAAAAAAAGTGGCAAAAGTTCACTAAGTATAATTCCTTTTTATTCCAGTATTAAGTGATGTTTCTGTCTGTATGTGTATCTGCTTTAATTACCCCATGTGATGATAATTGGTTCTTTTAAGGTTGTGTGGAGCACAATACAATCATAAGCGTCTTCATTCTCGTTTATCTCCACACTCTTCCTCAGCTGGTAGGTTCCATCATGGTTTGGTCTGATTCCTGTAGATTCAACCTCATCTTCAGGCAGAGATTTGTGATATTTCCTAATATTCAGTGTTATGTCTTTGGGGTAGAAACCAGTGGCCATACAGGTGAGTTTCAGCTTGGATCTGTCTCTGATAGTCCCTCTCACAAACACTGGCTTCACTACATTTTCTGGGACGGCTGTACAAAATATGTACAGACTCTCCTCAGTAGAACTGGCAGGGGATCGGTGTACCACAGTCCCACTTTTCCCCCTACGAGTGATCCCCTTGCTTGGAAGCGTATGAACCTCTGGAGGAGCTGAAAACACAGGAGTCAGTTTACCAGTGGGTTATCTGTCTATAACAGCTGTAGATTATCTGTCAACAAACACAAACTCATTTACTCACAGGCATTTCTGAGCTCCCTATTTGCATATTCTCTGAATTTGTTGAGCCAGTCCACACACTCTTTCTCCAGGTAGCCTTTGGTGTACTGGTTTAGGATGGGCGCATTGTCCCATTTTCTCTTGGTTGGTAGAGCTGCGTAAACTGGAGCGACCCACTGAGACTCTTTATCATCAAAAGACAGAAAGTTTTCTCCATCATAGCCATACTCATTAATGCCTTTGGAAAACTTCACTTCATCTCCCTGCCGCTCAATTTCACAACCATGTCTCCAGTGAAGAACATGAAGATCTGAAATAGAGATGAATTTCAAAAAGATGTTTTGAAAAAAGCTAGCACACCAGTTACTGTCATTTTATAGTTCAGTAGTGTTCATCCCACCTAAGCGTTACAAAAGCTCTTAAATCATTTAGAGCCTGATGAACTAGAGCAGTGGTTTTCAAACCGGTCCTGGAAGCACCCCTGCCCTGCACATTTTGTATTTTCTCCCTAAAGCCGGGCTCACACTACAGGATTTTTAAAATCCTAACCGATTATGAAATCTGGTTTCAGCGCACACATAAGGAGAATCTTTGCAGATTATCTTCCCTGAAATCTTAAACATGCACACACTACAAGATTTGAAAATTGTGGCGCATCACACACTACAAGATATTATTAAGATTGTCATGATGGAGGGATCGCCTCACGTGATCTTACGCAACCGATTGTCATTTCAGCAACTAATGTTTACAATTTTTTTTTATTCATTTTGTTTATTTGGATGTCTTGTTATAATTGTATATGTTTTGTTGTAGCTTATAATTAAAAAATAAAATAAAATAAAATAAATAAATGTTAGTTAACCCTTATGTGCTTTAACTGTTTTATATCTATAGATCAACTCACTGTCTGCCGCTGACCGCTTGGTCGTTCATTTAAAAAAACAAAAACTTACATTTAACGAACAAAAAAATGCTCCAAACGTTTTTCTAAATTAACTTATTAAAAAAAATAAACGAAATATAATCACTTTGCCATTACATACAAAACTGAACTATTTTAATTGCTAAAACAGTAGTATAAGCCATTTTGGGAGAAGGGGAAAAAAGATGGGCTCGGGCCGGAATCGGGCCGCATGGAGCATTGCTTTCCTTGCTCCAGACAGTGTTACTACAAAAACATAAGACTCAGTTTCCTCCATCTCCACTATTCAATGGACCGCACAGCAGCTGTACTGCAGTCGTTCATTGGCTGTTGTGAAAGTACTGACGTAATCATAGCCGTGATCATCCCGATTTATAATCCTGAATATCAAACATGTTTGCTATGATCAGGGCGGCCCCGATTTGTGTAAGAGCAGATCGGGAGGTGCAAGATTCGATCTGTGAACGTCTCACTTTAGCAGATAATCCAAGCCGAACATCGGGACCGATCGAGGTGCTCGACAAGATATTTGCTCCGATTCTCGGGAGGGGAAAATCGGGGCAAAATCGGGCTAAAAATCCTGTAGTGTGAAGCCGGCTTTATCAGACACACTCAATTCATGTTGTGCAGTTTCCACTAAGGAGCTGATGAGTTGAATCAGGTGTGTTAGATGAGGGAGACATACAAAATGTGCAGGGCAGGGGTGCTTCCAGGACCGGTCTGAAAACCGCTGAACTAGAGTATCAACAATATTAATGCTTAGAATGAAATAACAGAAAACATTAAGTCTGAATGTTGAATTAGAACATTCTGTCAAACTATAGCCTATAAGTGTAATAATAATATATAGGGGTGAGCGGGGCACAAACTAAGGCAGGGTTAGATGTAACGCATGGTTCAAATATTTCCACACTATATCAGTTTAGATAGTTTATTAATGCTTGGCAAGTCAGCAGAAGACAATAATTAGTTTTATATTCCAGATGCGCTGCTGGGGAACGTTGTAGAAACCACAAAAAACAGACTGACAATCGATGTTTAATGTTGAGAAATTATTATTTCAAGAAATGTAAAGTATTTCGACCAAGTTATGTCTCCTGTTCTGTGAGAGCTGTGTTTGGAGGGAGGGGAGTGTTTTTTTTCTGAATCTCTTAATGTGTTTCATCCACTGATCTATATGTAATTGTAACGGGACTCGTTGGAAGCGTGAATAGATCCAAATGCAAGCTTTATTAAACAGATGGAAGTCAAGACAGGCAGGGTCAGACACCAGCTAGGGATGGGTAGCTCTTAGTGTCGACACACGTTTCGAGTTTTCAACACACTAGTGTTCCGAAGCATTGCTCGAAATGAGGCTGTCACGTGATCTTTGAAAACGAAGCTTCGTTACCTCACTGACACATCACCCTAGGCTCAAATACAAAGCGTATCGATTGCGCTGTCCCATACCCGTTAGTCATTTAGTGCAGTGTTATAACTTTATCGGTCATCATGCATTTGTATTTGTGCATTTTTTTAACAATGTGCATGTTTGTGTTCTATTGTAAAGAACACACAAAAATGGTGCAATTAAAAATTACGTTAGTTTAATCTATTGGCGTATTAAGCCTTTGTCATTTGTATTGTGCAAAATACAATACATTTTGGAAACTCTATCACTGCACAAACACGCCACCTTGCTAATGACATATATGCTTATAAAATTCACAAATAAACCTTACAATAACACCCCAATGAACAAAACATCTAAATGACACATTTTGTGTAAGAATTTTTATTGACCAGCAGATGGCATAGTAGAGAACTGTATCAAAAGCTTCGATGCATCAACGCACTTTGTTGTAAAAGCCTCACTGCTTCAAAAGCCTCGTTTGGCACATCCCTACCACCAGCAAACAGTAACATCCAGGGCAATGAAAAAGCATAATCCAGTTAAACAGGCAGAAGGTCAAAATCCAAAATCAGTCCAAAAGTAACAAATAAACAAGGCTATGAAACTAGGCAAAAACTATGACTATGAAACAAAACCGTGGAATTAACAAAACAAGGCAATGAAAGCTAGGGATGGGTAGATCGACACCTAGTATCGACACACGTTTCGAGTTTTCGACACACTAGTGTTTCGAAACAATGTTCCGAAGCCTTGCTCGAAATGAGGCTGTCACGTGATCTGTGAAAACGAAGCTTCGTTACCTCACTGACACGTCACGCCAGGCTCAAATACAAAGCGTGTGGATCGCGCTGTCCCATACCCGCTATTAATTTAGTGCAATGTTATAATTATATCGGTCATCATGCCTGTATTTGTTTTTTTTTTACGTGGTGTATCGTTGTTAAAGTACTACTATTAAAAAAAAAAAAAAAAAATACAATGACGTGTGATTAAAATGGCTCGTCTGAAGATTAAAACACCTTGATAAAAGGATCAACCATATAATTAACAAATAATTGGATTTGTATTTGTGCATTTTTTTCTCCTTCATTAGTGTTTTTTTTTTTTTTTTTTTACCAAAAACATGTACACACAAACCATGTATATGTCAAAAGACTACATGTGATTGTGATAAACATCAATCAGAGCCTAAAATGCATGTCAAAACACCTACTTACATTTGGTTATATGCAGTTTTCATATTATATCAGATTCAGCTGTCCAGGAACTTCAGGAGTGGGCTCCATATTTTTTCAAAAGTGGACATTCTATTCCTGAGTGAGGAAGTTAACCTCTCAAGTGTAAGAGTGTCTGCTAACAGACTGAGCCAATGAGTAATAGAAATTTGTAATGAGTAATAGAAATATATATATGAAGAGTTCTGATGCAAAACCAGCTAAATCCAGCTGACGTCTTTCTTTAAAAAAAGCATTTTTATCAGTCTCAAATGTATAGGTTTCTATGTAAGTACCGTTACTTCTGATTGGGCTGAGGCTGGTATTTTAGCGAGTTTGAAGAAAAAGTATTTGATGGAGGTATAATATGTGTCAAGAGCATTCAATCAGTATCATTATCTCATTTTTGACCAAGATGGCTTTTATCTGGTTTTGCATCTGAACTCTCTCTCTCTCTCTTTCTCTCTATATAGAATTATTATTATTTATTTTTTTTGCTAATACAGATGAAATAAAATAAATATTTTGATCTCTTTTGGGAAAGATCACCTAGCAGTAATAATAAAGGAGATAGAGAGATAATATTTCAAATCTCTTCTAATTCATCCACAACTTCTGTCCAAAATGTCAGTATTTGTGCATTTTTTAACAATGTGCATGTTGTTTGTGTTCTATTATAAAGAAGACACAAAATGGTGCAATGAAAAATTACATTGGTCTAATTTATTGGCGTATTAAACATTCTATTTAGGAGGTGAAAAGACAGAAGCTTGATGCAACATAAAGTCTTTGTCATTGTTTTGTGTAAAGTACACATTTTGGAAACTCTATCACTGCACACATGTGCACCTTGCTAATGACATATATGCTTATAAAATTCACAAATAAACCTTACAATGACACCACAATGAACAAAATATCTGAATGACACATTTGGTGTAAGAATTTTTATTGACCAGCAGATGGCGGAGTAGAGAACTGTATCAAAAGCTTTGAAGCATCAACGCAGTTTGTTGTAAAAGCCTCACTGCTTCAAAAGCCTCGTTCGGCACATCCCTAATGAAAGCAGGGAAAACGCTTGGTAGAGTCCACACAGCCAGAACAATACTTTGCAAAGGCCTGTTTGGTATGGGTCTCCTTAAATGGCCACCAAACAGGAAGTTACCAAAAAAGCAGCAGAGGAAGCGGAAACAGACAGTCCATGAGCAAGGGCTCCCTCTGCTGGCGTGGCATTACAGTAATGTTCTCTATTATAGATCAGTGGTTTAATCTATTTGCACACACTGTTTTCAACTTAACTGTATAGCTGTGTTTTGCGATCATAACCGTCCCATGTATGGTTGTGATGCGTTCATTGTGAATCTAAAAAAATGGACATTTTTTAATTCTTAAAAAACGCCATTATTTTATTTGAAAAAGTTAATCATTTTATTTTATTGACAAAATATTTTAGTTTGTTGTGTATATTTTCTCATTCAGTGAGATAATATTTTAAGCTGTCATATGGTTACAACATGTTACAACGTGCCCCTCACTTGTTACAATGTACCCCACATACAGGGCATGTTGTCACTTTTCACTTCCTTTCTTTTGAGGTAATTAACGAAAAATGTACACACTGTAATTATGAAACAAATCTACACATTTGTACTAGACAAGTGTGAAAATAGCATGGATAAAAAATTATACTCTGAACCCCACGTGGATTTACACAAACTGAGAGATTCAAAAAGTGTTAGGTTGTGCCCCGCGCTCCCCTAATAGTACTGTACATAACATATATCCTAACAAGTAGGCTAATTGTTAACTAGGCTATTACTTTATTGCAGTTATGTTCAACCAACTTTGCATGTATGGATGACAGCACAAAAGACCATTTTACAAAACAAACAAACAAACTTGTGAGGGAGCATGACCCGGGTTCAAACTATAACTATGCCATTGACAATAATATGATAATATGATGATGCATCTTTTCTTACCTGATTCACTTTGATTCATGCGTTTCATCAGAATGTTGATATTCACATCAAACCACTGTTCTTTGCTTTTTCTGGACTGGGTGCCTTTTTCCCAGTAATCCTCCTGCATTTTCTCTTTCATCCAGGCCTGTGTGGGAATCTTCCTCTGTTCCTTACTATTGTAATAGTCAATCTGTATGTCATCTAACAGACCCATAGCAGTAAATTGATAGATTCCCGGCAGATCAACAGGTTTGGACAAACCCGTATAAATGTAATACAGCGAATGTTTCTCTGCAATAGAAATAAAATATGCGTTAGTGGATTGTTATATAAATACACATTAATTAGCATAGAGCTGTTATCAAAGTTAATCTGTCGTCACAAAGCCGGATTAAATAAAGTGTAAATTTACTTCCACTTTGATTCTCTGATGAAGTGCGAAAAAGATCTTAATTTACCTGCTTTAAGTGAAGGCAAGCTCCAATAAAGAAGAAAAACACAAAGCAGAGGAGAAATCTTCGTAACGACACTCGTGATCATGTTTGAAGTGTTTTTAAGTGTCTGTGAGACACGTTTATTCATCTTATATCATTGAACGCAAAAACTGTCAACAACATCAGAAAGCTTGTTACAGGAAATAGCCGTTGCAGAAATAAATAAATAAATAAAAATAGAACGATGACATCGTTACCTGGGAGGAAACTAAGCAATACTCAGCAGAGAAGCTGGTTTGAGATGCGTCATTCTGATGTTCACACTAAATTCTGGAAAGCTCAGTGGGGTGATATGACTGATAACTCAGCCGATGTTTTTGTTCTTATTGATACATTTAATGGTGATATCGTTAATTCATTGTTTCCCCCCGATGGTAAATGGGTTTGCTAACTGTTAAATAAGAAAAATAACATTTTTATCAATTGCAATTTAACTCCCATGCTACGAATATGTATGTATTTATTTATTTATTTGCTAATATTTCTTTCATACATGCTAAAAACTTGAAAACAAGCCCAAATAACAAGTTAATTATTTCTGGTGACTTCAACAAAGTTCCTAAATTTTTATGGATAGACTACAACGGAAAGTGCGCCCCCTACTCTCAAAGCTGTAATGTCGTTAATTTCTTATGGAAATACTTGTCTTTAGTTGATTCATGGCGTTGCATTAATAGCAATGCGTACAAATATACATAGAGTATCAATAATTGACTTTTTCCTCATGTCACAAAATCTATTTTATTGTATTGTATTTCTATGTTCAAAACATCCCCCATCATTATTCTCCATTTACAGATCATCTGTTAATTGATATGCCCTTTACAGACTTTACAGCCTTTACAGAGTTTGTAACAGTCTTCGTGGCTACTGGAAATTTTCATATAAAGTACTGAAACTTTAGCCACCAATATATTTAATTCAGAGATGTCAGACTTTGTTTTTAAATGGGTGCTATTTAAATTTAAATCCAGACACTTGGCCATTAAACGAAGGAAGTTAAGGAAGGAGACCAGGAGAACCTCCAAAAGATTTGCAATCCATTGTGGTGTACGCCAAGGTTGCCTGATTTCCCCCGGTTTTTATTATTTTATTAATTGCTGAACTTCTCACTGTTCAAATTTGAAACAATCACAGCATTCTGGAATTTATATATATAATAAATTCCAGAATGCTTTGATTTGATTTTGATATATAAGTCAAAATTTAATTCTCAATTGGCTAATGACACTGCATTATTTTTAAAAGATAAAAATCGAGTTAAAAGGCTACTTCCTACAAACCAGCTCAAAAGATGTAGCAGGCATGCCTTCTAGTGGCGTTGGCCCTGAGCTACAGACTACAGCAATAGCAGGATGCCTTTGTCCATATAAGGGGTTTCCTGAACGTCATACGCTTTAACTTCTATGAGTCCTGGGAGAGCGCGCGCTCTAGCGTCCAGTATGAATGAAACCGACATTATATAAGAGCGTTTGCGCAGCAGCCTTGTGGCAAGAACTAGTCCAAGGTGAGCGTTTGTAGTTAAAAAGTGTATATTTTTGTCATTGTTTTTTGAAAATAACTTATTTGTTCTCTAGAGAAGACCATTATTTGTCGGATGGGTCGTGTGAAGCCCTTGGATGCGGCTTAAATGTGGGTTTTGATTCGTTTATTTGCATTAGAGGGAGAAACATGCCTGGATTGTTTTCCCTCCAAAACTTCGGCTGAAGCAAGAAAGTCATATACATCCCAAATGGCATTTGGGTGAGCAAATAATCAGGAAAATCTCACTTTTGGGTGAACTTTTCCCATTTTTTTTCTTATTTAGCTTTTTCATATCTTGCAGTGTGATCACACACATTTAACTGTCTCTACTTGACCACAGTACACAAACAGTTTTATCTTTCCCTAATCTAGATTTAAACCAATTTAAGTGTCCAGTTTTGTCATTTATACGATTCTTTCCTGTTCTTAATTATTATTCTTATTATTTTGTTGCATATTTCTTACCAAAACAAATTCCTAATTCTTGCATTTCTACATCCAGTTGCTTGTTGTCAATCGATCCACCATTTCAGTACCATGTGTTTTCTTCAATTATATTCTACTTGTATCCTATTTAACTTCTGCTAAACATCTTAACATATTTATGCTTTTCTTTACACGCATCTTGAAAGTTAACATAGAATTCATCCAGCATATCTAATAACCTGTTTGAGTATTTTTTTAAACTATTTTTCCATAAAGCTTAACATTTATTTCTTGAATACAATTTCTTTTTACAAACAAACCACTTTATTAGTCCTCTTATTATCCCAGTTTTTGTCTCAATTTACTACGGTCTGACTTTTATGATATGGTTTCATGTTTGACATTTCAACTTCTCTCCCATCATCTGCATACAGTGATCTTCCTCTATTTTAATGTATTTGTTTAAATTTGATCTATTTTTACCTGGTTTTACACTTGACACAATAACAGCATGCTTCCATGAAGCTGGGAGGGTTTCCTGTCCTCCATGCAGTATAATATTTATATATGGACTTTTAATCATAGTGTATCATATCTTGTTTGTTTGGCTTCTCCTAATGTCTTCTGTCTGTTATCCCTCATACTTTTTGTCTTCTGCTTTCTAACTTGTCACTGCTGTTCTTTCTCCATTGCATTTCTTTTGTATTTCTCCCATTTTCTCTAATCGTACCCCATGCTAATGCGTTTCTTCTGCAGTTTATTTACAAATTCTGCAGTGATTTTTATTTTATTTTTCCCATATATCATTTCTCTAATATATGCTTTTTAAATATATACTTTTACAATTACTGTCTCATCCTAAATTTCCATATTGCTAGTATTAATTCCTTGACTTGTACACATTTGTCCACTATGGCTACTTTCTTTATTTTTGATCCAATTCTTTTATGAGCAACTTCTTCAGCTGTACTATTTAATGTGTTATATTTCTTATCACAATTTCTTTATTACAGTTTTTATTTCTGCAACTTTATATCACTTGCATACACTTTCATCTGTACATCTTTTCATCTACTTATTGCATCTTTAACATTTCCTCTTATTTTAAGTCTTATTCCTTACTCATATTGTATTAAGTGCATTAAAATCACCACACCATATTGTTTTACTCTTTCTCATTACCATTACACTAAGATTTTGTCTGTGCTTTCAAAGTATCTGAACCTTGAGTTTCTTATTTCTTTTATTCTAACATCTTCAATATGGGTATTTTCCATTGTTTTTTTTTTTTTTTTTTTTTTGTTGTTTGTTTGGTTTTTTTCTGTCCTTTCTTTTCTGCTGTCAGTCTGTACAGAACAATTGACTACTTCTGATGTGAATGATATTAACTCCACTTTCCCTAAATACCTAAATTGTTTTTTGTTCCACTTTGTGTTGCTGTATTTTATACTTGTCCTAGCACTTTCTTTTGTTCAACCCATCTTAAGAAAATCCATTTGACATTTTTGTATTTTGTGCTTTTATGGCCTCCTTACATGCTAAACATTCCCCAGATCCAGCATTTTACTTACCTCCACAATTACACCATTTTTTGGGCTGTGTTTTATTTCAGATTTCCAATATGTATGGTTTCCAAGACATTCACATATAGATATTTCAACACCTGGCACATATGGTCTTACTGTATAGCTGACAACACCTTTAGCAGGCGTTCAATCTTTATTAATCGATCTTCATTAACTTATACCATCACTTATCTATCTATCTATCTATCTAGCTATCTATCTATTATTTATAAAATTAGATGGTTAAGTAAATTGAAACCCAATCTCAGTTTGGTCCCTGCATTTTATTTATTTTTTTTGCAATTTTATTCATTATCATTATTTCCATTAGCTTTATCTCTTTTATTATCATTTGTTTTTTACCCCCCCGTTCTGTTTCTCTTACTTTACCCACTCATTTATTTAAATCATCTGGCCTGACAGGAGGGACGAGGGGCCCCGGGACACTGCAGCTGTGGTTTTCATTGGTTCTCATCTGAAATACCTTCATTCACCTATTAAAATGCAACACTGCAACTTTAACTTATTATAAGCCCCAAGGTTAGATGTCCAACTCTCTTAGCCATACCATACCTCTGTTGCTAAAAAAAATAATAACCAAATGGGAACCAAACACTAGCATTAGGTGAATGTTCTGTGTTTGCTAAGTTGGTCTCCTTGAACTGAAAACAAGCTTTTCATTTCATTGTTGATTGCTATTGTAATTTCACATGAAATTAAGTAAGACAGGTTTACTGTTAAAAGTAAAACATGGAAGAAAAATTTTAGTTATTAATTAAAATAAATTAAAAAGTTCTAATACATTTTGAAAATATTTTTTTTAGTACATGTAGTACATGAAGAGGTACATTCTGACATACATATATCTGTCACAATTTCTTCAACTTAAGTGAGATTTTAGTTTTGATAGGTTGTCGTGAATATGATATGCCGATAGTTTTTTTTTTTTTTTTTTTTCAAATAAAACGGTAAAGTGCTCATGAAGTGACTCTCTTATATTAAGTTTACTGTAGCAAAGTTGGGAAAACGTATATCATGTATATCATCGTAACTTACTGTATAGCTGACAAACCCAGTGTACACTTTATCAGGTGTTTATCTATCATAAAATTAGATATTTAAGTAAATTGAAACCCAATCTCGGTTTGGTCATTTCATTTTCTTTTTTTTGTTCATTATCATTATTTCCATTAGCTTTATCTCTTTCATTATAATTAGTCCCCCATAACTTCCCTGCAGCATCCCCCCCCCCCCCCCCCCCCCCCAATTCTTTTTCTCTTTCAATTATTTAAATAAAATAAAATGGTAAAGTGCTCATGAAATGACTCTCTTATATTAATTTTACTTTAGCAAAGTTGGGAAAATCTACTTGTAACCAGAGCTGCGTAGATTACTTACAAATTGCAATCTGTTACTGATTCCAAATTACATGGCAAAAAAATATAGTGATGTAATCCATTACATTACACTTTTAGGTAATTTAATCAGACCACTTTTTACCTATTGTGTTTATCACATTGATTTAGATAGGATAATCTTTTACTGTACTGATATAAAAATACAAATGAGTAAGAAAATGTATTTCATTTGTTGTTATTTGTTGTTATTATGAATAATTTATTGCTATTGTGTGAATATGTAATCCATAAAAAAGTAACTGTTGTCTGATTATCAATCTTTTAAAATGTAATTTATTCTAATTACAAGTATTTAATTTTTGGTATAATCCAGATTACATGTAATCAGTTACTACCTAGCTCTATATAAACTACAGTTTTCAACATTTGAAGTGGATCCAAAAAGTTAATCAAAGTTGTCCTAAGACAAGAGCGGGTATTGTTTTAGTTTTAGGACAACTTTGAAAAGTTTTGATCCACTTAAAATGTTGACTACTATATAAAAACAGAACATAAAATACAAATTTTTAAATCATTCAAAGCACACAAAGAAATAAACTAATAAATGTTCTCTCTATTTTTGCAGTAGAATGCTGTCACTAGAAACCCATTAACAATACAATTGAAATTGCCCTGAAGTACTACTGAAATAGAAATATAGTTTTAATTAGTGTATTTATAGTGTAGAAGTTTACAACTTTATTTAGCACAAAAAATAAGAATGTACTACAAATGCACTTGTATTTAAGTATCTTTTTAGTGCATTCAGGTATGCTTTGTTTTTACCTGGGGAGCGAGCGGATGGTTTCATTGTCTCGGGTGGTTAAAAAAGTAAAAGAAAATAACAAATAATAAAAGCTAAAATTGCACCAAATATAATTGGGCGGCCATTAATAAACCTCAGCGGGCTATGTGTAGGAAGCACTGTTATCTGTACATTTATAAGCGTTATAGAGCAGTTTCCAATCTAATTTCACTAGTTTACTCAATTAAAAAAAAAAAAAAAAAACATTTTCTCTCCTGATCCATTTCTATGTAAGATATGCTGGCAGAGTATGGCACTGACCATCTTAATGGTATCTTTTACAAGTTTTTTTAATTGTAGTGTTGTGGATGGTAAAGCAGTTCTAGGCATTGTATGAGCAACAGCTACAGCTGCAGGAGAGGCCGCGGTTGCTTTGACTGCTGCTTCTGGAGAGGTGGTTGCGGCCGCTGCTGAGGAACGGCTGCCACGGCTACCGCTGATACTGAGGAAAAGCCGCCACGGTCGCAACCTCTGCAGAGGAGAGGCCACCACTGGAGAGGTCACCGTTGTAGTGGCTTATACCGCTGGAGAGATCACCGTTGTTTCTGCTACTGCCATTGGAGAGGCTGGTGAGGCCGCCATTAATGCAGCTGCTGCAACCACAGCCTCTCCTGCAGCTGCTGCTGTTTTTGAAGCTGCTGTTGTTACCATGACTAGAACTGCTTTACTAGCAGAAATACAATCTTCAGCACTACAATGCTACATGAAATCTTTCCTATATGACCAATAGTTGTAGTAAATAAAAAAAAAAATAAAATAAAAGTCGAAGTATTTTTAAACTATCAAAAGCTAGTGCGGTGTAAATATCTTTAATATAAGTGATTACACATTTTGTCTTTATTTTAGACATTTTTAGTTAAATATGGTCAAAGTTTTTAATCATATCAGATTATTTAAATTTTTGTTTTTTTTTGTACATTGAGAGAGCGGTTAATATTCAGTTGTCTTCCAGTGCTTCCCACAGGTCCGAAATATATTTGGCCAGGTGGAAAATCCTCCTTTTACCCAAAGCACAAAATGACCATTAAGCAATGTTCTGTGTAAGTTAGTTATTTTTAGGTTATTTAAAAATAACTTCCCTGCAGCATTCTGGGAACGCTATTTTATGGTTGTAAAATGTAAAACCTAAAAAGAATGTTCCTAGAACATTATTATTTGGTTCTACAAAATAACCAAATGGGAACCAAATACTAGCATTAGTGGAATGTCCTGTGTTTGCTATGTTGGTTTCCCTGAACTGAAAACAAGCTTTTCATTTTCATAGTGTTATTGTAATTTCACGTTAAATTAAGTGAGACAGGTTTACAGTTAAAATTTAAACATGGACGAAAAATTTTAGTTATTCCTTAAAATGAAAAGTTCTAATAAATTATATTAGTAGTGCATTAAGATGTACTCTCTAATATACAGTAGTAATATATTTCTGTTACAATTTCTTCAACTTAAGCCAAATTTTAATTTTGATGGGTTGCTGTGAATATATGATGATAGTTTTTCTCAAATAAAATGGTAAAGTGCTCATGAAGTGACTCTCATATTAAGTGTACTTAAGTAGCACAGTTGGGGAACTGCGTAGATTGCCTACAAATTATAATCCGTTACTGATGCCAAATTACATGACAAAACTTACATTATTTAATAATTTAATCCATTGTATTACATATATTAGGTAATATAATCAGGCTACATTTGAATAACTTTTAGATTACTTTTTAAAATATTGTTCATCACATTGATTTAAATAGGATGATGTATTACCATATTGATATGAAAATACAAATGACTAAGAAAATATATTCCATTTGTTGTTATTAACACCATGAAGTGCATGAAACATTATATTAGCGTTGTCGTGTTACCAAAATTTTGACTTCGATACGACACCTGACTAAAATATCACGATACTACTACTGAACCGATACTATGAAAAAACATAGAACAACAGAAAAAGTAATTGAATCATAGGTGATCCAAATGGAGATCATAATTATTTTATCTAAAACAAAGCATTTCATTCCCCTTAAAAAAAAAAAAGAATAAAATAAAATAATAATAATCACATGCCAGTGCCACTACACAGGATTATGGTGAACAACTACCAAATTTACAGGTATGTAGAGATATTTGCCATATTGGTAAGTTAACTAAAAGGATAAAGCCAAGTCTTATTTCATGATATAGTAATTTTATTTCATAACAACTATTTATATCATGACATAATAATTTCTTCTTATTTTATCTTTGTTATTAATAAGAACCTAGATGCAAGTAACAAACTAAAAGACAACTACAAGACAAAAAAGAAGTAAAAAGGGCCCTATTAAATCAGTTTTATTTTTTTGCTAAATTCCGTTTAAATTTTTCTAAACTCTATTTTAATGGTTACATAAAAAAAAATACTAATAATAAAATAAATAATCAAAAAGCATGTCTAATTAATTGAAATCATGAAACCTGCAGAATTTATTAAAATAGCAGTTTATTAAAAGTTTAACAAAAATTGTTTTTAAGGCCCTATGAAATACATTTTATTATTATTATTATTATTATTATTATTTTTTTTTTTTTTCAAATTCAGTTTTGTTTGTGAATCTCTTTCTATTTGTTTTTTATAATTTATATTATTTTTTATTATTTTATTTTTTAATATTTTTTTAATAAAGTCAAAATGTTTTGAGAATAAAGTCAAAATTACGAGAATGCCACAATTATGTAATCGTTCAAATTACAAACAAACAAACAAACAAACAAATAAATAAATAAATCACTTACATTCTGCTGCTTTCTTAAAATTTTCCACCGGCGGCCACTTATTTTACCCATTAAAAAAAAAATAGTAATCCAGAGTACAATGTTAACATGTGTCAGACAACATCTGTATGTGTTACTGACCTAAAACACTGCACAATTCTGAATGTGCTACACAGATGAGTGGGCTGAACAAACCACCTGTAGAAAACACTTTTTCCTGTCTATAAGCACCAGACTCTTTTTTTATGAACACTCCATGTACAAGGACTTAATAAGATAACACAATTTTTTTTTTTTACTTGTGAATGCACTACAAATATTGCACTACTTGCTTTTTAACCTTAAATACCTCTTTTGCACAATATCTTGTACAGTTATTATGTAAAGTACTTTTACAGTTTATCTTTGGTTATGTGTATAGCCAACTATTTATAGTATTTGTATAGTTAAGATTACCGCTTCAGTAAGTTAGGTATGTATAGGTTTTTTGCTCTTACGTTTAGTGTTGTGTGTTTATATTTATGTAGCACCGTGGTCCTGCAAGATGCAACATTTCGCTCCACTGTATGTCCACACATGTAGCACAATGACCACTGTAGCTCCACTTGACTTGACATCATCTGTATAGACCAATAATTTGTTTATAAACATTCGGGATCATGGTTGCAGAAAACCTGGGAGAGATAGCCGATACGGCTAGAGAATTACACGGATACAGTACAAAACGGTTAGATTTAAAAAGTATAGCGATTATATTGATTAGATGTCATTTTCAAAATGTTCTCTGCATATTGCAAGAGCTTGTCACCCAGCAATAAACACTGTTATTCAACGAAATTGACGTTAGATAGTGGGATAGTCTTACAGATCCGAAACAGTGATGACGTTTTTTGTGGTCGGAGCCTATCCACCTTATTTTTCCCATAAGAATGGGTGCAGCCATTTGTACATTTTTTATGTCTGGCTTCCGGTCTCATCCACTTCCAGCTATTTTTAGTGGCACAAAAAGCTCGTTTTGCTGCTTGATATTGCAAACTGCTGTGTCTTACCATATTATTTTAATGTATTTTCCTAATTATAAACACATTGGTTTGTAGTGCAAACTGTTTTACTGCACTTCGATATTCTTCTCGTTATTTCCCTATGGTGGATTATGAACCGGACGTCTAACACATTACCAGAAAACAGCTTACTTCCGCATTGAAAAATAAGGTGGATATGGTGGCAGAAAACTCACTATTTTTTAGTAGTTATAAAGTCCGAATTAGGAGATATAAACCTGAATTTGCGAGAAACAAAAAGTCAGAATTGTGAGATAAATAAATGTTATATAAAAATGTTAATAGTAATAGGTTTAAATAATATGTCATGCTGTAGATGTAGGGTTAATACAATACATCCCCTATGCATATGTAAACATTATGTAGACCTATTGTTTAAGTCCCATTTATGCTTTAAAAGTAGAATAATCATAGCAGTTTTTATCCATAGTCTGTCCGTTTAAACATCTACGTTTAGCTTCAAATGACATCTTTGACAACAGTATACTATAAAACTTATTTGCATTCCGATTTTGACATCAAAAGGCACAAAAATATTTTTTCCTCTTATTCCGTTGTTTTTTTTACAATTACCTCCAATTGTTACCAGTGTTTTTGCAACCACTCTGCGCCCGCAGCTGCAAGTAACGTAACTGTGACGTCTACAAATTGGTCTGTAAAGCTTAAATGACACCTGAAAGCTTAAAAGCTACAGTAAGAGTTAGCCATGAAAAAAAGGGAGCCACATGTACAAAGACAAACATCCAGACTACACAAAGCACAGGTGCTTTAAAGGTTTTTTATTTATTATTGTTAACACTCTATTAGTGCAAGAAATGTTTTGATTTAAAAAAAAAAAAAAAAAAAAAAGAAAAAAGAAACGATGAGAACCATGTAAGAGAATTGTGATCTCTGTTCTCATTAAGAAAAATAGTGATTCACATATTACCCATTCGTGCAGCCATACTAGCACATGCAGAAAACAATCAGACCAATTTAATGGTAACAATTTAACAAATAAAAAAACGATATTATACAGATAAACAAATGAAACAAGCTTGGCTTTATTACATCCCGAATATTACATCCCTTTCTACAAAAGTGCTTTTTGTAAATGATATGATCACAAGATCACTGCTCTGTTTGACAGAAGCCTGCCTAAAACCAGATGATTATGCTGCTTTAAATGAGTTTACCTCCAAAGATCACAAACATTAGCCGTATCCAAAAGTTTTCAGTATTTTGATACAAAAACACACCAGTCTATAGAATGGGTAGTCTTAACTCAAGAAATCAGTGTTTCTTATTAACAATTAAATGTATAACAAATCGAAAATGTTTTACATTTCCTATTAGCAATGTGTCTAAATCCGAAAGGAAATGACATGTACTACAGAAACCCTAAAGGGAAGATGGGAGGACAACAGTATATTTCAATGGCAGTACTTATACCACACATTTTACAAGATTAGATGTTTGTCAGTGGTGCACAGGATCTGCAGATCATTCACCATCGTGCTGTCAGTCACCTCACCTTACTCTGTTTATGTGGTCAGTGAAATTTTATGTAAGGTAATGTAACAGGCAAGAGAGCAAGCGGCTAACAATGCCTCAGTAGAACATGTTGTTTGTTTTCCATGCATTTCCTAATATGGATTCACTGTCCAGGCACATCCCTACTTCACATAATAACTAAAGATCCATAAATATTATCATATTTTTCCTAACACTCACCCTTGTTGAAAAAAGGACAGTTTGTGTTTCTTTCTCCATTGCTGTTTTTTTTTTTTTTTCTGGCAACTTTTATTATTATTATTATTATTATTATTATTATTATTATTATTATTATTATGTTAACTAGAAAATAGAATTTTGAAATTTGTGAATCGATGTGAATCGCTAGAAGACTGAAGTGTGATTCATATGTCAATCTATTATCTGTTATCCCTACTAATTACCCTCCTCCATCCCCAGCTCCACCTCTCGTCCAGTCAGGATGTGGCCTTCTGCTAATACTCTATGAACCAGACTCATTTTTTTTTTCAAATTATGTTGTTACATTAAATTAGAAACATTAATGATTAAACTGTACACACTGCACCTTCAATATCTGAATTCATCTAAATGTGTTACTGACCTAAATATCTAAATTTGCTTTTTTTTTTGGTTGTATTTGTAGTAAAATCATGATTTGCGAGAGTTTTGTTGTGGATCAGAACCTTTTACATCCATTTACTTCAATGAACAAATGAGCATTTAACTGAAACTCACTGAAATAAACAATTACTCATTTACAACAAATACTGAGCATGTGTTGAATCATCCCTTTCAGTGCTGAAATACTAGACAAAATATGATATTATTATGTAACTAGATGAAGTTTGTAGACAATCTTTGATGTTGTCTTGAGAAAGTCTAGCCTGACGCTCTGAAAGTAGTTTGAAGTGGTTTTAAAGTTTTGAGTTCCTGCCGTTTCTCTCTCAGGCACACAAACACACAGATCACTAGTGAGAGCGTTGCTACACGGCTGCTGGAGTTTTCTAAATGGTCGTAGAAAGTTACCAGGGTATTCTTCATGGTTGCTATCCAGTTACTAGAGTACTCTGGATTGTTGCTAGGGTGTTTTGAGTGGTTGCTAGGCACTTGCTGTGTAGTTGCTAGGGTGTTATGGGCAGGGATTCATGACACATCATTGTTTCTCATTGGTCAGATATGATTCACATGATTTATTTGAACCCTTCATGTGTTTTGAAATGTATTTTATTTATTTGATTTTTTTCATTTTTGTAGATGAATATATTTAGTTTTTCTGATCTGATATTCAGATCAACAGTCTCTTACTCATGTGATTAAATACTGAATCATGATGAAAGATGAAAGCAGGAAGATCCAGACCTACAGGAGTAATGATTACTGACTATTGATCGCTAAGATCCTCAGAGGATACGAATGATAATTACAGAAGAATGGTGTGAGTGTGTGAGTGAAGGTGGTTGTGAATGTGTGTAGATGTGTGTTAGTTACAGGATCAGAGAATGACACCGTTCCTCTGTCATAGTCCAGATTCACTCTCACACGATCAAGATCCTGATTAACACCAAAACCAGAACTTGGAAACCATCCGTATGACACACACCAAACATCAGTCTTAAAGAAATCACGTCCCTTCCTCTGGTTTGATGCTGTAGTTACTCCAAGACTCCAGTATAAACTCTGTTTAACCTCCACATCCCAGCAGTGTGTTCCTGAGTTAAAACCCTCTGAACCCAGAACACAGCGAAAATAGTTAAATCTCTCTGGATTATCAGGGACAGGTTGAAATCCACTGTTTGTCACACTGGTCAGATCATCAGACACGACCACCCATTGATTTGCAGTGTTTGGATCCAGAATCACAGGAGCTGATGAGACACAATCAACAGATGCTGTTATTCTGATGTTCATATAATGATCAAGAGTGAACCAAACACAGATGATTATGAATTATGACACTCGTCCTGTTGATCAAACACATCAGACATTTTCCTCTCATCACAAGACAAGTCAAGCTTTATTGTGATTCCACTACATGTGTGGACATACAGTGGAACAAAATGTTGTGTCTTGCAGGACCACAGTTCTACATAAAATATAAATATGAACATACATAAACTAGACGTAGAAACAATTTTTTTTAAACCTATACATGTAAATTTACATATACTATAAATAATTGACTATACATACACATAACCTAAGACAGACTATACAAGTAGTTTACATAATAACTGTGCATGATAATGTGCAGAAGAGGTATTTAAAGGTTAAGAAGCAAATAGTGCATTATTTGTGGTGCATTGAGAAGTAAACATTTGTTAAGTCCTTATTAGGTCCTTGTAACGTGGAGTGTTAATAAGAAAGTGTCTGGTGCATAGAGAGAAAAGAGTGTTTCTACAGGTGGTTTGTCTAGCCCACTCACCTGTGTGTAGCACACTCAAGAGGTACACAATGTTTTCTGTGTAACATGTAGTGTTTATAGGAAAGTGTCTGGTGCATATAGAGATGAAAGAATGTGTTACTACAGGTGGTTTGTCCAGCCCACTCACCTGTGTGTAGCACACTCAGAATTGCACAGTGTTTTAAGTTTTTCAACAGTTCACATTGTGGATAAGGTTTCAGAGGGGGGTGAGGTGGTTGGAATTGAGGGCTCTCACAGCCTGGGGGAAAAAGCTGTTTAGCAGTCTTGCAGAGCAGGCTCTGATGCTCCTGTAGTGTCTTCCTGATGGCAAAAGCTGAAAGAGATGATGGGAGGGATGGGTGGGGTCCTTCACGATACTGGTGGCTTTTCCTGGAGCATCGTGCAAGGAAAATGTCCCGAAGGGAGGGGAGAGGGGTACCGATGATCTTTGCGGCTGTGTTCACTGTCCGTTGTAGGGTCTTGCGGTCAGCAGCACTGCAGTTCCCGTACCAGACAGTGATGCAGCTGGTCAGCACACTCTCAATGGTTCCCCTGTAGAATGTGGTGAGAATGGGTGGAGGGAGACTTGCCCTTTTCACCCGGCGGAGAAAGTGTAGGCGCTGTTGTGCCTTCTTGGAGAGTGACATGGTGTTGGTGGTCCAGGTGAGATCCTCTGTGATGTGCACCCCCAGGAATTTGGTGCTGCTGACTCTCTCCACAGCCGAGCTGTCGATGGTCAGTGGGGGGTGGTCAGCAGAGTTCCTCCTGAAGTCCATCACAACCTCCTTTGTCTTACTCACATTGAGGGAGAGGTTGTTTGCACCACACCATTCAACCAGTTGTGCCACTTCCTCTCTGTAGGGTGTTCCATCGTTGTTGCTGATGAGACTTACCACCGTTGTGTCCTCAGCAAACTTGATGATGTGGTTGGAGCTGAACTTGGCAGTGCAGTCGTGGGTCAGCAGTGTGAAGAACAGCCCTGTGGGGCACCTGTGCTCAGTGTGGTAGTGC
Organism: Cirrhinus mrigala; assembly: GCA_036247105.1. Classification (NCBI taxonomy): domain Eukaryota; kingdom Metazoa; phylum Chordata; class Actinopteri; order Cypriniformes; family Cyprinidae; genus Cirrhinus; species Cirrhinus mrigala. The sequence goes on from CM070009.1 coordinate 42,249,688, forward strand.
TGGAGGTGTTGTGGCCGACACGGACTGACTGAGGTCTTCCAGTTAAAAAGTCCAAGATCCAATTGCAAAGGGAGGTGTTAAGGCCCAGAAGGTTTAGTTTGTTGATGAGCTGTTGTGGGATTATTGTATTGAATGTTGAGCTGAAGTCAATGAACAGCATTCTAACTTAAGAGTATGTGTTTTCTAAGTGAGTAAGAGCCAGGTGGAGGGTGGAGGAAATGGCATCGTCCGTGGAGCGGTTTGGACGGTATGCAAACTGGAGCGGATTGAGTGTGTTGGGGAGGCTGGTGTTGATGTTGTGCATAACTAACCTCTCAAAGCACTTCATCATGATTGGAGTCAGTGCTATGGGATGATAATCATTCAGACAAGACACAGGGGACTTCTTTGGAACTGGAATTATGGAGGTGGATTTGAGACACGTGGGGACGACTGCCTGGCTCAGCGAGGTGTTGAAGATATCTGTTAGGACATCCGTCAGCTGTGCAGCACAGTTCCTCAGTACACTTCCTTACGTTGGCTGGAGACAGACAGAGTGCCTGGTTGTTGGGAGGTGTGGGTAGTTTTTGTGCAGGTGTGTCATTCTGCATTTTGAACTGTGCATAGAACTCAATGAGTGCATCTGGGAGGGTTGTGTTGTCATCACAGGCCTGTGGTAGGGGCTTGTAATCAGTGATGGTCTGAATGGCTTGCCACAGACTCCATGTGTCCTTGCTGTCAGTAAAGTGATTATTTATTTTTTGTGCATACAAGCATTTTGCTTGCTTGATGCCATGGGACAGATTGGCTCTTGCTGTGTTTAAGGCTGCTTTGTCTCCTGATCTGAATGCATCATCTCTGGTCTTTAGCAGCCCACGAACCTCTGCTGTCATCCACTGCTTCTGGATTGCATGTGTGGTGATGGTCTTGGTGACTGTCACATCATCAGTGCACTTTTTGATGTAAGCAGTCACAGTTTCAGTGTACTCATGCAGGTCTGTGTGGTTGTTGTAGGTGGCCGCCTCTCTGAACATGTTCCAGTCTGTGCACTGAAAGCAGTCCTGTAGTGTTGAGGTGGCATCATCTGGCCATACTGTGATCTGTTTTTGAATTGGTTTGGCAAGTTTGAGAAGTGGACTGTATGCTGGGATTAGCCTCACAGAGATGTGGTCCGAGTAACCGAGGTGGGGGCGGGGTTCAGCTTTGTATGCATTTTTTTTTCTGTTGTGTAAACCAAGTCCAGAGTGTTGTTTCCCCTTGTTGCAAAGTTCACATTTTGGTAGAACTTTGGCAAAACTGACTTTAAGTTTGCGTGGTTGAAGTCGCCGGCAATGATGAAAAAGCCGTAGGGGTTATTTGTTTATTTGTAGTTGAATTGAGAGTTTATTTTCCAGCGAGCAAACATTTGAGAGCATGAGTAGTGGAAGAGCTGGTCTGGTGGAGTTAGCCCTTAGCCTAGCTCGTATGCCTTCCGCACTTGCCGCGCTTCTGTCCCCTCTCACACCGCCGGCGCTGCCGCTTTGTGTGGGTAGCGTCAGTAGATGAGACTGTGGTCTCAAGGTTCGGCTTTAGCAGTAAGCAAAGGCCTTGGAGGTTCTCAGTGGCCACCGATGAGATTTGGTGGTTGTATGCATTGCCGATGTCCAAAAGGCTTTGGTGATCATAAATGTATTTTGGAGTGATTTCCTTATGAATTAGTGGTAAACTGTGACTATTTTGAGACGAACAGACGACATTAAAAGACACAAAAGCACCGTTTTTGGGACCCGGAGTAGCCACTGCGTCTGACCGCGCCACCATCTTGGGAAGATTTTTCTGATTTTTTTTCTGATCACTGTCAGCCATTCTCTGTGTGATTTATCAATACTGAAAGTTAAATCAGAAACGGTGAATGATCATATACTGAAGAGATATTTATTTGATTTATGATGTCATTTATATTAAATTATAGTGAGAAGCTGATTTTAATACAAAATGTTGTCTTTGTATAGAACTTTACACAGTGCTGTCATATTCAGATGAGATAAACTATAATAATACAGAAGAGATAAAGTTTATATAAAAGAAATCTGTTAATATGTCCCATCATGCATCATTTCCAGTGTGTGTGTGAGCTCAGATGTTCTGCAGTCAGACTCACTGTTCTGGACGATGTCCTGCATCTTCTTCCAGACTCTGAACGGCAGGTTGCCCAAGTAACGTGGCACATGAATCAAAGCTCCAGAAGGCGTCTGTGGATCCGGCTGTGAGATCTGGACTCTGGAAGAACATTCAGGAGTCAGAACTGCAGTGGATTTGGATCAGAAGCAGAGAGACCAGAGACATCAGCAGATCACTCACCTTTCCATTGAGACTGGAAACTCCTGCAGAACAAACACACAATTGATCATCAACAACTCAATCAATCAATCAATCAATGATTTGAAATCAGACCTTTAGAAAGCAGACATCACTGGCTTTCATCATCTCCTCTGTGTCTTTGATTGTGTGTGAAAGAGCTGAGATGTGTCTGTTGATCTCCTCCAGCTTCTCCTTCATCATCTGCTTCTTCTGCTCCTCTTCCTCCCTCAGTGCAGTGATTGTAGCTTCTTCTTCATCTCTGAGAAACTGATGAAGCTTCTCAAACTGCTGTTTAATCTGATGCTCTGTGTGCTCAGCTTGAGACTGAAATCAAACCACATTCACTTCAATCATCTCCATCAACACACATCAACACAATCACATCATTCAGATCTGAGATAAACTCAGATACAGACATATAACGCATCCAGAAGCAGATTGATGATCGTCATTTACGAAAATAATCAGCTGGAGTCATAACTGTATATAGTGATCCTACAGCTGTAATGAAAATGACTCTGATTCTGTTTCCTCACCTTGATGTGTTCAACTGTTTTCTCAAACTCTCCTTTCATTGTTTCATTGTGTTTTAGTTTCTCCTGTAATGATTTCAGTGCTGTATTGAGCTCCTCCTAGAATTAAACAGAATAAACGGAGAAGACGATACAGTGATATGATCTATGTGACGAGTGGGGCGGGGCTGAGAGCCGTGGGAAAAGAACAAGGCCGGTGGAGTATAATGATAATGAGCGACACCTGCGCCACTCACCGGTCTCGAGTCCAGGCCTGGTCCTCTCTCATCTCATCTTATCTGGAAGATCAGGAGCACTCCTGTGAAGCTTCAGAGAGCTCCAGCCTGGACTCGAGACTGGTGAGTGGGGCAGGTGTCGCTCATTATCATTATACTCCACCGGCCTTATTCTGTTCCCACGGCTCTCAGCTCTGCCCCACTCGTCACAATCATATAATGCGGTGCAAAAGTATTTGCCCCATCCTGATTTCTTCTGTTTTTGTGAACATCTCATACTAAATTAATTCAGAAGTAATTACAGTTTGTAAAAGGAAAAGTTATTTATTGAAGCAAAATGTTTATTCAGTACTAACTGATCCTGTGTGGAAAAAGTATTTGCCCCCATAGTTACTGATTCACCAAATCTGTGAAACTGCATTGATAATGGGGTTCAGATCACTGCAGTCCTGTTCAATCAAATCAACACTTAAATAGGACTTTTCAACAACATGAAGTTGAAAAACTAATTTGTCTTACTTTATGCGATGAAGCCATTACATTGATTGGTCTGAATGTGTGATTGACGTGTGTCCGTGAATCTCTGCACACTACACACAGCAGCTGTTTGTCCTCCAGACAGAAGAGTTTGAGTTTCTCACTGTGTAAACTGCAGATCTCCTCACATCCTGATCTCTTCAGGAACGACTCACACAAGTTTTTTAACACAAGATTAGCAGGAGGTTCATTTTTTGAGGACCTTCTCCTGCAGACAGGACACTCCTGAGTTTTCTTGGTTCTCCAGAACTGTTGAAGACACTCTTTACAGACACTGTGACTACATGATAAAACAACAGGATTCTTGAAGATTTCACAGCACACGGGACAAGAAAGCTCTTCTACAGATAGTGAATCCATTTCCACAGTTTGAGCTCCAGCAGTCCAAACTTTACTTTCACTTTCTGAATGACGGTTTTAAAAATGAATCACAAAGATCTGCCGTCTGTTCATAAAAAAAACGTCCCAAAAACACTTAAAGTGTTTCTCTTTGTTCTTCACTGATTCTTTGTTTTCTTTAGTAAAGACAGAAGAGAGAACGACAGAAAGGAGAAATAATGAGTCTCTTCCTGGTGAGTGTTTTAAGAGGGAGGAGTTTCTGATCACCTTTGGATCCTGGTGTGTTAGGATAGGACAATATTTGGCTGAGATCCAACTATTTGAAAATCTGGAATCTGAGGGTGCAAAAAAAAAAAGAAAAGAAATAAAATAAAAAAAGAAAACACCACAATATTGTGAAAATCACCTTTAAAGGAAAGGAAGGAAGTGACATGGTGACCCATATTCAGAATTTGTGCTCTGCATTTAACCCATCCAAATGCACACACACACAGTAGTGAGTAGTGAACAAACTACTCACCTGGTGGACACACACCCGGAGCAGAAGGCAGCCATGTTGCTATTGCTGTGGCACCTGGGGAGCAGTTGGGGGGTTTATTCACTCCCCCCACCTTCAATCTTTTTTCGGAAAATAAAAAACGTACTATTGAATAACATCGAAAGGTCATGCCGAACGTAGGTGGAACCACAGACCCAGTGTTTACAAAGCGAACGCACAAAGACTAAGAAAGTGCAAGTAAGACAAACATGGAGAAAATAACATGGGGTTTTTCAACATACTCTACCTTTTTGAGCCGGAGTACACAGGCGATGAACTTGTGGTGATTCAAAGACGAGGGAGTTCGGATCATTTTAGCAACTCGGACCTTTGAGTCTTGTTCAGCAAAATGAACAAACCTTTTTCGAGTCATTTCGTTCATTTTAGGAAAATCAGCATCACGTGACAGCCGCATAAGGTGAACGAATGACTCGAAAAACCTGAAGACTCGAAACAGGTGAATTAATTCCTGTACAGAACCTAATAGGATGTTGCGCATACGTGACTGAACGAATCACTCCCTGAGATGACACGTTCTTCCTGAGTCACATTAAAGATTCGCTCAAAATGAACGAATCATTCAAGAACGACCCGTGGACGCGCATCCTAGCGCCTGTGCTACACAAGCTTTTGTGCTTAAAATGTATATACGTTTTTATTTTTTGAAAAAAATGACCAATCGTTTCACTAAATAAGACCCTTCTTCCTCAGCCGGGATCATTTAGAGCTCTTTGAAGCTGCATTTAAACTACATTTTGGAAGTACAAAATCAGTGGCACAATTGAAGTCCATTAGGAAGAAAAATCATGAAATGCTTTCCTCAGAAACCATAATTTCTTTACGACTTTAGACAGAAAGACATAAACATCTTGGATGACAAGAGGGTGAGTAAATTATTTGTAAATTGTTGTTCTGGAAGTGGACTTCTCCCTTAAATATGCATTTTAAAACATTTAGTAGTGCTGTAAAGAAGTACAATCATTTTAATGTATTGACTAATAAACTAAAATACATCAAACTACCTTAAACTTGAGAGTGTTGTCCAACATTACATTTGCTAATATATTTTTGATGTGTATAATAGGTATAATCAGGTATAATATTATGAGCACTGACAGGTGAAGTGAATAACACTGATTATCTCTTCATCACCTGTTAGTTGGTGTGATATATTAGACAGCAAGTCAACATTTTGTCCTCAAAGTTGATGTTTTAGAAATAGGAAAAATGGGCAAGTGTAAGGATTTGAGCAAGTATGACAAGGGCCAAATTGTAATGGCTAGATGACTGAATCAGAGCATCTCAAAAACTGCAGCTCTTGTTGGGTGTTCCTGCTCTGCAGTGGTCAGTATCTATCAAAAGTGGTCTAAGGAAGGAACAGTGGTGAACCAGTGACAGGGTCATGTGCAGCCAAGGCTCATTGATGCCCGTGGGGAGCGAAGGCTGGTTCATGTGATCCGATCCAACAGACAAGCTACTGTAGCTCAAATTGCTCAAGAAGTTAATGCTGGTTCTGATTAAAAAAAAAAACAAAAAAAAATATAGCTGCAAGCAGCAATTGCGGGGCCAAGCACAAAAGAGGCAGAATGAGGAGTTAAGCACGGCAAGGAGCAGCAGACCGACTACAACAGTGAGTAACTTAAGCCATTTTAGGATAATATCAGTTGAAATGGCTGAAAAATCATAATTACAACCAATCGTAATAAAATTTAATGGCTTATCACTTTTGACCAACAGGTGGTGCTGTTTTCAAATTGATGTGACGTGTTCTGTGTGAAATGACAATGACACACACAAAGTTTGCCGTCATTATGTCAAAGCTTTGCAGAGATACAGCCTCAGATGTAGTTTGGCATCTTTCCAGCAAATTTGTTGATGCGCTAAACGAAAACGGTTTCGTATATCGACACGAAATTCATAACTTTTTGCCAGCATAGTCTGAAGATGATCTGAGTCAAATTTGGTGAAGATCGGACTAACAGTCTGGGAGGAGTTCGAAAAAGTAGGTTTTGTACATTAATCAAAATGGCGGACAGGAAGTTTGGCCAATTTCGGCATAATGGGTATCAATGTTCTCGACTTGACCCAAGGAATCTATTGGCATCAGTTTCATTCCAATAGGCTAATGTAAACAGAAGTTATTAGCATTTTTGTAAATTTCATTATTAATGTTTAGTGAATGGCGTATTACTTCTGACCCATAGGTGGCACTGTTACCAAATTGATGTGGCTTGGTCAGAGTGTGGTGACAATAGCACATATAAAATTTGGTGTCAATATGTCAAAGCTTTGCAGAGATACAGACTCGGATGCAATTTGGCATCTTTCCAGTAAATTCGTTGATGCGCTAAACGAAAACGGTTTCGTGTATCGACACAAAATCCATAACTTTTTGTCAGCATGGTCTGAAGATGATCTGAGTCAAATTTGGTGAAGATCGGACTAACGGTCTAGGAGGAGTTCGAAAAAATAGGTTTTGTACATTAATCAAAATGGCGGACAGGAAGTTTGGCCAATATTGGCATTATGGGTATCAACGTTCTCGGCTTGACCCAAGGAATCTTTTGACATCAGGTTCATGACAATAGGCTAATGTACGCAAAAGTTATTAGCATTTTTCGAAATTTCGTTATAACTTTTGACCACAAGGTGGCGCTGGCCCCAAAATTTTTATGTACATTCAGGGCATGGTGCCGAACATTTTTGTAATTAATGTCGAAACGATACGCTAATCCGTTCTTAAGATACAGCATTTTAAAGCTAAATTCAAAATGGCCGACACCCAAAATGGCTGACATGGGAAAATTGGATATGGTTCGACTCGGTATGACACACCGAATCTAAAGAGACCAGTTTTGTGATTTTTGGACAAATCATTCAGACGTTATAAAGAAAAATAGCCATTTTTCGTATCTCCTGACCACTAGGGGGCACTGCACCGAAACACTGCAGGTAGGCTCAGGTCATGCTTGTTATAACACACACCAAGTTTGGTGTCAATATGACAAACTATTACGGAGATATAGCCTCACATTGATTTTTGCTAGCTTTTCGTAGAATTCTTTCACGTGTTATTCGTGAACGGCTGGACGAATCGACTTGAATTCCATAACTTTTTGCCAGCATGGTCTGAAGATGATCTGGATCAATTTTTGTGACAATCGGTGCAACGGCCTAGGACGAGTTCGAAAAAGTAGGTTTTACGAACAATTGAGAATAGCGAAAAAACTAAACCTTACGATTTTTGAATTTTGGTGTCCATTCAACTCGGCATAAGCCAAGGAATCAGAGGAAAAAAGAATTTTTGTTGTGTGCCTTACGGTTCAAACGTTATTAGCATAAATCTTTTGAAAGTTTGGACAAGTGGTGGCGCTAGAGAGTTTGAGTTAGAGACTCCAAACTTGCTATGGTTAATGTTGGGACTGTCCTCTATCAGTGTGCAAAATTATACAACTTTCCCGCAAGCGGTTCTATGGGCTGCCATAGACTTGCGGCGGAAGAGGAAGAAGAAGAAGAAGAAGAAGAAGAAGCGGAAATATAGCTGCAAGCAGCAATTGTGCGGGGCCAAGCACAAAAGAGGCAGAATGAGGAGTTAAGCACGGCAAGGAGCAGCAGACCGACTACAACAGTGAGTAACTTAAGCCATTTTAGGATAATATCAGTTGAAATGGCTGAAAAATCATAATTACAACCAATCGTAATAAAATTTAATGGCTTATCACTTTTGACCAACAGGTGGTGCTGTTTTCAAATTGATGTGACGTGTTCTGTGTGAAATGACAATGACACACACAAAGTTTGCCGTCATTATGTCAAAGCTTTGCAGAGATACAGCCTCAGATGTAGTTTGGCATCTTTCCAGCAAATTTGTTGATGCGCTAAACGAAAACGGTTTCGTATATCAACACGAAATTCATAACTTTTTGCCAGCATAATCTGAAGATGATCTGAGTCAAATTTGGTGAAGATCGGACTAACAGTCTGGGAGGAGTTCGAAAAAGTCGGTTTTGTACATTAATCAAAATGGCGGACAGGAAGTTTGGCCAATTTCGGCATAATGGGTATCAATGTTCTCGACTTGACCCAAGGAATCTATTGGCATCAGTTTCATTCCAATAGGCTAATGTAAACAGAAGTTATTAGCATTTTTGTAAATTTCATTATTAATGTTTAGTGAATGGCGTATTACTTCTGACCCATAGGTGGCACTGTTACCAAATTGATGTGGCTTGGTCAGAGTGTGGTGACAATAGCACATATAAAATTTGGTGTCAATATGTCAAAGCTTTGCAGAGATACAGACTCGGATGCAATTTGGCATCTTTCCAGTAAATTCGTTGATGCGCTAAACAAAAACGGTTTCGTGTATCGACACAAAATCCATAACTTTTTGTCAGCATGGTCTGAAGATGATCTGAGTCAAATTTGGTGAAGATCGGACTAACAGTCTGGGAGGAGTTCGAAAAAGTAGGTTTTGTACATTAATCAAAATGGCGGACAGGAAGTTTGGCCAATTTCGGCATTATGGGTATCAACGTTCTCGGCTTGACCCAAGGAATCTTTTGACATCAGGTTCATGACAATAGGCTAATGTACGCAAAAGTTATTAGCATTTTTCGAAATTTCGTTATAACTTTTGACCACAAGGTGGCGCTGGCCCCAAAATTTTATGTACATTCAGGGCATGGTGCCGAACATTTTTGTAATTAATGTCGAAACGATACGCTAATCCGTTCTTAAGATACAGCATTTTAAAGCTAAATTCAAAATGGCCGACACCCAAAATGGCTGACATGGGAAAATTGGATATGGTTCGACTCGGTATGACACACCGAATCTAAAGAGACCAGTTTTGTGATTTTTGGACAAATCATTCAGACGTTATAAAGAAAAATAGCCATTTTTCGTATCTCCTGACCACTAGGGGGCACTGCACCGAAACACTGCAGGTAGGCTCAGGTCATGCTTGTTATAACACACACCAAGTTTGGTGTCAATATGACAAACTATTACGGAGATATAGCCTCACATTGATTTTTGCTAGCTTTTCGTAGAATTCTTTCGCGTGTTATTCGTGAACGGCTGGACGAATCGACTTGAATTCCATAACTTTTTGCCAGCATGGTCTGAAGATGATCTGGATCAATTTTTGTGACAATCGGTGCAACGGCCTAGGACGAGTTCGAAAAAGTAGGTTTTACGAACAATTGAGAATAGCGAAAAAACTAAACCTTACGATTTTTGAATTTTGGTGTCCATTCAACTCGGCATAAGCCAAGGAATCAGAGGAAAAAAGAATTTTTGTTGTGTGCCTTACGGTTCAAATGTTATTAGCATAAATCTTTTGAAAGTTTGGACAAGTGGTGGCGCTAGAGAGTTTGAGTTAGAGACTCCAAACTTGCTATGGTTAATGTTGGGACTGTCCTCTATCAGTGTGCAAAATTATACAACTTTCCCGCAAGCGGTTCTATGGGCTGCCATAGACTTGCGGCGGAAGAGGAAGAAGAAGAAGAAGAAGAAGAAGAAGAAGAAGAAGAAGCGGAAATATAGCTGCAAGCAGCAATTGTGCGGGGCCAAGCACAAAAGAGGCAGAATGAGGAGTTAAGCACGGCAAGGAGCAGCAGACCGACTACAACAGTGAGTAACTTAAGCCATTTTAGGATAATATCAGTTGAAATGGCTGAAAAATCATAATTACAACCAATCGTAATAAAATTTAATGGCTTATCACTTTTGACCAACAGGTGGTGCTGTTTTCAAATTGATGTGACGTGTTCTGTGTGAAATGAAAAAGACACACACAAAGTTTGCCGTCATTATGTCAAAGCTTTGCAGAGATACAGCCTCAGATGTAGTTTGGCATCTTTCCAGCAAATTTGTTGATGCGCTAAACGAAAACGGTTTCGTATATCGACACGAAATTCATAACTTTTTGCCAGCATAGTCTGAAGATGATCTGAGTCAAATTTGGTGAAGATCGGACTAACAGTCTGGGAGGAGTTCGAAAAAGTAGGTTTTGTACATTAATCAAAATGGCGGACAGGAAGTTTGGCCAATTTCGGCATAATGGGTATCAATGTTCTCGACTTGACCCAAGGAATCTACTGGCATCAGTTTCATTCCAATAGGCTAATGTAAACAGAAGTTATTAGCATTTTTGTAAATTTCATTATTAATGTTTAGTGAATGGCGTATTACTTCTGACCCATAGGTGGCACTGTTACCAAATTGATGTGGCTTGGTCAGAGTGTGGTGACAATAGCACATATAAAATTTGGTGTCAATATGTCAAAGCTTTGCAGAGATACAGACTCGGATGCAATTTGGCATCTTTCCAGTAAATTCGTTGATGCGCTAAACGAAAACGGTTTCGTGTATCGACACAAAATCCATAACTTTTTGTCAGCATGGTCTGAAGATGATCTGAGTCAAATTTGGTGAAGATCGGACTAACGGTCTAGGAGGAGTTCGAAAAATAGCTTTTGTACATTAATCAAAATGGCGGACAGGAAGTTTGGCCAATATTGGCATTATGGGTATCAACGTTCTCGGCTTGACCCAAGGAATCTTTTGACATCAGGTTCATGACAATAGGCTAATGTACGCAAAAGTTATTAGCATTTTTCGAAATTTCGTTATAACTTTTGACCACAAGGTGGCGCTGGCCCCAAAATTTTTATGTACATTCAGGGCATGGTGCCGAACATTTTTGTAATTAATGTCGAAACGATACGCTAATCCGTTCTTAAGATACAGCATTTTAAAGCTAAATTCAAAATGGCCGACACCCAAAATGGCTGACATGGGAAAATTGGATATGGTTCGACTCGGTATGACACACCGAATCTAAAGAGACCAGTTTTGTGATTTTTGGACAAATCATTCAGACGTTATAAAGAAAAATAGCCATTTTTCGTATCTCCTGACCACTAGGGGGCACTGCACCGAAACACTGCAGGTAGGCTCAGGTCATGCTTGTTATAACACACACCAAGTTTGGTGTCAATATGACAGACTATTACGGAGATATAGCCTCACATTGATTTTTGCTAGCTTTTCGTAGAATTCTTTCACGTGTTATTCGTGAACGGCTGGACGAATCGACTTGAATTCCATAACTTTTTGCCAGCATGGTCTGAAGATGATCTGGATCAATTTTTGTGACAATCGGTGCAACGGCCTAGGACGAGTTCGAAAAAGTAGGTTTTACGAGCAATTGAGAATAGCGAAAAAACTAAACCTTACGATCTTTGAATTTTGGTGTCCATTCAACTCGGCATAAGCCAAGGAATCAGAGGAAAAAAGAATTTTTGTTGTGTGCCTTACGGTTCAAACGTTATTAGCATAAATCTTTTGAAAGTTTGGACAAGTGGTGGCGCTAGAGAGTTTGAGTTAGAGACTCCAAACTTGCTATGGTTAATGTTGGGACTGTCCTCTATCAGTGTGCAAAATTATACAACTTTCCCGCAAGCGGTTCTATGGGCTGCCATAGACTTGCGGCGGAAGAGGAAGAAGAAGAAGAAGAAGAAGAAGCGGAATAATAATAACGCCAACGGATACAATAGGTGCCACCGCACCTCTGGTGCTTGGCCCCTAATAATAACGCCAACGGATACAATAGGTGCCATCGCACCTTCGGTGCTTTGGCCCCTAATAACGCCAACGGATACAATAGGTGCCACCGCACCTCTGGTGCTTGGCCCCTAATAACGCCAACGG
>CM070009.1:42262387-42413348 GCA_036247105.1 Cirrhinus mrigala
AAAAAACCAAAAAAAAAAAAAAACACACAAAGCAGAGCACGTCTTCTGGAAAGTATTGACAGCACTTTACTTTCTCCACATTTTGTTATGTTACAGCCTTATTCCAAAATGGATTAAATTCTTTATTTTCCTCAAAATTCTACAAGCAGTACCCCATGACAATGTGAAAGAAGTTTGTTTGAATTTTTTGCAAATTTATTAAAAATAAAAACAGAAGAAAAATATCACACATACATAAATATTCACAGATTTTGCTCATATACTTTACTGAAGCACCTTTGGCACAAATTAAAACCTCAAGTCTTTTTGAGCGTGACGCTACAAGCTTGGCACAGCTATTGTTGGTCAGTTTCTCTCGTTCTTCTTTGCAGGACAACTCACACTCCATCAGGTTGGATGGATTTTTAGATCTCTCCAAAGATGTTCAATCAGGTTCAAGTCTGGGCCACTCAAGCACATTCACAGAGTTTTCCGTAGACACTCCTTTGTTATCTTATCGTGTTTATAGGGTCATTGTTCTGTTGAAATATGAACTATGTATGTCTGCACTATAATGTATGTTTGCAGGTTGCACTGAAAGCTCCTGTCATCAAGTCCAAATTCCTTGTGTGTGTAAGCATACTAATAAAGTATGTAATAAAGCAGTAAAGAAATAAAGCTATTTAGGTTTGTCTAATGATTATGATCTAATGATGTCTAATGATGAGCTTTCAAACCAAACCTACTCTCTTGTTTTCCAGTGTTATCACTGATATACTTTATTGGGAGAGATATATCAGCTCCACTGCATTTGTACCTCACCACAGTTAAAATCACAAATCATTGCATATAATGACAAAAATACTTTTGCAGTTTTCTAGAAAATCACTTAGATTTAAAAGGTCCAGTGTGTAATATTTAGGAGGATCTGTTGACAGAAAGGCAATATAATATACATAACTATGCTTTCATTGATATATAAAGACCTTACACAATGAACTTGTGTGAAAATGAATGTTATTTTATTGCCTTAGAATGAGTCATTTGTTGCGATTTAGCTCAAAGGGAAATGTATATAAATAATTACAATTAATTATGATTAATTACAATTATTTATATCAGCTGCCAGTAGTAACTGTAGCAGAATTAATTTTCCATCAACTAATCTGTTCGTCCAGCGAACATTCAGTATAAGTTTTATATCAACTCTAAGAAATTATATTTTCTTGGGCACAGAAAATAACTTTCTTAAAGTACTGTTGCATTAGAGCATGTAGCTCGGATCGGAATCGTAAAGGGAGATTCATTTGCAAGGCAGAATCAAAATCAAAACTCATGTAATTTGTGCACAAGAGTTTATAAATGAAGGACTAACACATAACTAATCTAAACAAACAACATGAAATCATTCATACATGGGGGAAGGGTCAGTGAGAAGCAGTTAGAGAAACCAGAGAATGTAGCTATGAAAAGAGTCAGTTAACCACCTGAGTGAAACCATCAGTGCTGTCTACAGCTTGTACTAAACCTCTGTTTTGTTTAGTTAAATGTACGATACTTGCACTGCCTTGGTCGATGAACAAGTGTCCGAATGCAGTCTCGGGTGTAAGTCTCGATGGTTTAGAGCAGTGGTGGTTTGGAATCGCAATCACGTTCTTCCGGGTCCGAAGAGTGATGAACTCCAAAGATGTTCTGACTCGATGGTGACTGGGAGTTTCTTCCCATGTGAAAATTGAAGAAGAACCAAGAGCTGAGAAGGACCCAGCTGAAGTCCTGTGGTCTTTGGGGAATGGAAAGACAAGGCCGCAAGGCCTGGCGCAGCTTAGAGTCCCGACGAGTTCTAGCTCATCCTCCTCATCCTCTTAGGTTCTGAAAGAACTCATGTGAGACAAGTGAAGAAAGCTAAAAACACGGAAGAGAGAAATGTCTGTTCGAGGACATTTCATGAGGATGACTTCCAGGGCTGAGTGAATGTGTCTGGCTCTTTGTGGTCAAGAGCCACAGCTCTAGATGTTGGGGCCTGTCGGGCCCGCCGGGCACGCCCTGTGCTGGCTCAGGCTCCCCGTGGGTTCCTCCACGCGGGCAGCAATCGAAAGATCTTGCAGAAAAGAGTGAAGAGAGGGAAGAGAGGGAGGCGGTCAAACGTTTGATGCCTTTAAGGTCTCTGGAGGTCCACGAACCAATGGTAACTTTCTCGTTTGGAGGGAAAGTTTACGACTCTTTGTCTGTGAGCATGGTATTTTGCATATGTAATTCGATTGGGTGTTGATGCAAAACTAGTATACTTGCATAGGTATCAACATCTAATATACACCATCTTTTAGATCATCAAAATACGAATTCAAAGAAACCAAACATGACATAGGTGGGTAAATGAGACTAGTCATCTATCATAACGCATGCATAAAACAGTAGAAAGGCAAATACAAATACAACAGACAAAATTAAAATACAATGCAGTAATACTGTACACAATGACCTGGGCTATGTGGGATAGGAAGGTCAAACAAAGGTTTGTCTGTGATTGAATAGGAAAGAGTCCATCCCTATAGGCATTGTGTCTTTCCTATAGGGAAATGCGTGTTTGTGTCTGTTTGCATTCCTTGAAGCAATAAAACCTATGATATCAGATGGTCACCCTGGCAATGGAGCCCTTTCAGGGTGTTCGTTGCTTTGGGGGGGTTGTCTCCAAAACTCCAGCATATAGCTGGGGTTGTTGGTTTTGAAGATTATTTGTTAAATGTAACAAATAACTGTGTCTGATTGGTCCAGATGCTACACATTTTTATCTACATACTCTGCAGGTGCCCTTACATGGAAGTCGCCAAATTCCACTCCCATGTTTCTACAGTAGCCCTAAATAGACAAACTGCTTTACAGATGCTTTTTGTCACACGAATAAAACACTGACACAATAAAGAACAAGTAACAGTAATTTTCACAAAAACATATTGGTTTTACTGAATTATTAAGTAAATATAATTTCTTAAAGAGCATGTGGGATTTCGAAACATATTTTTTGCAGTTTGCTATCCTTCAATGTGAACAGTCTACAAAGTTGTTAATCAAAAAAGTGCATGATAAATAAAGATAATGTCTCTCAAAAGAAAGTGGATTCTGAATCGCCCTAACAAGTCGTTATATTTTCGAATCTCCTGCCTGTTACCGAAATGCGTCACTCAGTAAAATATTAGCATAATCCCTGCCTGCCCGCCAAATACAAACACTCTGACCTGCCCACAAACACATCCACTAGTTAGTGTGTTTATATCATGTCGAGAAACCGCCAAGTTCCGTGCTGTGAAAGCACGCTTGTTTTGTTTTCATTGCCAAAGGTTGATAATGTGAAGAATCAGTGGTTAAATTTTATTTTTTCCACAAAACCACAGCAATACAATTCAAACCTTTTTTGTGTGCTCGTCATTTAACAGAGGACTGCTTCTCTAATCTTAGGTTTTATCTTCGTTGGCTTCTTTAATTGGACTAACAAGCACCTCCGAGCCACAACCTGTAAGTACGATTGATACATTATGTGTATATATTTTCAAATGAGTGATCAAAATATCAAGCTTTTTTGTGCTAATATGTGATGTATACCTAGTGCTGTTTTAGGTTTCCAGGTAAACCACAATATTACTGTCTTACTAAAATAGTTCTGATAATTCACTGTAAACCCACTATTCCCTAAGAATGTGTCGATGTCGAATGTGTAGACTGTCGTTGGTATTTCGTGGCAGTGGCAGTGAATGAAGAGGTATCATATAAATCACAAGTGCAGTATGGAGAACCTCAAGGCTCAGTACTAGGGCCATTACTTTTTACACTTTACATGTTACCCTTAGGAGATATCATCAGGAAACATTATGTTAGCTTTCACTGTTATGCTGATGATACTCAGCTCTATATTTCTTCACGGCTCTGTGAAACATACCAATTTGAAAGATTAACGGATTGTGTAGTCGAGATAAAAACCTGGAGGCAAGTAATTTCTTACTGCTAACTTCTGAAAAAAAACAGAGGTGTTAATTATTGGACCTAAAACCTCTGCATGCAACAACTTAAAACACTGTCTAATACTTGATGACTGTTCTGTCAATTCTTCGTCATCAGTTAGGAACTTAGGTGTGCTATTTGATAGCAATCTTTCCTTCAAAAACCACATCTCTAGCATTTGCAAAGCTGCATTTTTCCATCTCAAAAATATATCTAAATTACGACCTATGCTCTCAATGTCAAATGCAGAAACGTTAATTCATGCGTTTATGACCTCAAGGTTAGATTATTGTAATGCTTTATTGGGTGGTTGTTCTGCTCGCTTAATAAACAAACTCCAGCTGGTCCAAAATGCAGCAGCTAGAGTTCTTACTAGAACCACAAAGTATGATCATATTAGCCCGGTTCTGTCAACACTGCACTGGCTCCCTATTAAACATCGTATAGATTTTAAAATCTTGCTAATTACTTATAAAGCCCTGAATGGTTTAGCTCCTCAGTACCTGAGCGAGCTCTTATCACATTATAGTCCCTCACGTCCGCTGCATTCTCAAAACTCTGGCAATTTGATAATACCTAGAGTATCAAAATCAACCGTGGGCGGCAGATCATTTTTTTATTTAGCACCCAAGCTCTGGAACAATCTACCCTACAATGTTCGGGACGCAGACACACTCTGTCAGTTTAAATCTAGATTAAAGACGCATCTCTTTAACCTGGTTTACACATAACACATTTCTATAATTTAAATCCGTTAAAGGATTGTTAGGCTGCATTAATTAGGTCAACCGGAACCGTGAACAATTTCCATAACACCTGATGTATGCGTTGCATTGTAAGAAGAATGACATCTACACTAATATTATTCTGTTTCTTTCTTATTCCGAGGTCACCTTAACCACCAGATCCAGTCTGTATCCAGATCAGATGGTGGATCAGAACCCAGAGACGACCTCTACATCTCTGAATGTCAGCAGGGACCACGTCAACTAGATGACCAGAGACGGACCATCAGTGAGGAACTTATCACCTAAACGGCCATCGGCGCAAGACCACGGGAACCAGATGAGTCCTCTGCAATCTGACTTTGCTGCAACATGGAATGCATTATTGATAAACTATTGTCATGTGAATCATGATGAAAGATGAAAGCAGGAAGATCCAGACCTACAGGAGTAACGATTACTGACTATTGATCGCTAAGATCCTCAGAGAGGAAGAAGAATAATAACACCAGAAGAATGGTGTGAGTGTGTGAGTGAAGGTGGTTGCGAATGTGTGTAGATGTGTGTTAGTTACAGGATCAGAGAATGACACCGTTCCTCTGTCATAGTCCAGATTCACTCTCACACAATCAAGATCCTGATCAACACGAAAACCAGAACCTGGAGACAATCCATATGGATCATACCACACACACCAGACATCAGTCCTAAAGAAATCACGTCCCTTCCTCTGGTTTGATGCTGTAGTTACTCCAAGACTCCAGACTGAACTCTCTTTAACCTCCACATCCCAGCAGTGTGTTCCTGAGTTAAAACCCTCTGAACCCAAAACACAGGAATAAAAGTCAAATCTCTCTGGATTATCAGGAACAGGTTGATTGATCCTGATGTTTCTCACACTGGTCAGATCATCAGACACGACGAGACGTGGATTCTCAGTGTTTGGATCCAGAATCACAGGAGCTGATGAGACACAATCAACAGATGCTGTTATTCTGATGTTCATATAATGATCAAGAGTGAACCAAACACAGATGATTATGAATTATGACACTCGTCCTGTTGATCAAACACATCAGACATTTTCCTCCAACCCATTCTCACTCCCGAGGCGTCAAAAACTGCAGAACGGTCAAGCGCCTCTAGCGTCACTATGAAGACGTCAGCAGCGCCCCTTGGCGTCATTATATCGACGAACTGGAAGCTACATTGATTTCAATGGGAAACTTTTGGCGTCAGAACACAGACGCGAAGGACATGAGATGATCGCTATGAAATCACGTTCAGGAAGTCTCATTCAGCACACATCGCGATATTTGCCATCAGTTTACGTGTGCGGCAGGTTGGGTGAGTAGTCGTAAATACGCTGTCTTAATGTTTGTTTTAAAATGTATCCTGTCTTCTTTATTAATCAGATTAGCGGCGAATTCGCTTAATTATATCCGTCTTTGCCTTTCATTGCGTTTAACTAATCGAACACACCTGCTAACTGGAGTGATTAAACTCTGTCACGTGACGTGTCATAGACCTTCGATCAGTTTTATATCAGGTTCAAAGATGTAAGTTGTATTTGTAGTAAAATCATAGTAACCACGACACTTACAACAGTTGTTGCAAGTTGTACTGTGATATTTTAAGTTAAAACACCGTAAACATGACACTTACCATGTTTTTACCACAGTACCTGTAGTTGTACTGTGATATTTTAAGTTAAAACACAGTAAACATGATTCTTTCCATGCTTTTACCTCAGTAACTGCAGTTTTACTGATATTTGACGTTAAAACGTATTAAACATGACACTTACCATGTTTTTACCACAGTACCTGTAGTTGTACTGTGATATATGAAGTTAAAACAAAGTAAACATGACACTTAGCATGTTTTACCACATTAACTACAGTTTCACTGTGAAATTTAACAGTAAACGTGATATTTACCATGTTTTTACTACGGTAACTGTAGTTTTGCTGTAGAATTTGAAATTAAAACAGTGACACCATGTTTTTACCACAGTAACTGTAGTTTTGCTGTGAAATTTAAAACAGTTAAAACAGCAAACAGGACACTTGCCATGTTTTTACCA
Source organism: Cirrhinus mrigala (assembly GCA_036247105.1). Taxonomy (NCBI): domain Eukaryota; kingdom Metazoa; phylum Chordata; class Actinopteri; order Cypriniformes; family Cyprinidae; genus Cirrhinus; species Cirrhinus mrigala. The sequence continues at coordinate 42,269,171 of CM070009.1, forward strand.
CAATAACTGTAGTCGTACTGTGATATTTGAAGTTAAAACAGAGTAAACAGGACACTTGCCATGTTTTTACCACAATAACTGTGGTCGTACTGTGATATTTGAAGTTAAAACAGAGTAAACAGGACACTTACCATGTTTTTACCACAGTAACTGTAGTTTTGCTGTGGCAGCTTCAGGAAAAAAGCACAATAACCACAACACTTATTATGCTTTTACTGCAGTATCTTTAGTTTGACTGTGATATGTATAGTAATAGCACAGTGATCACCAAACTTACTATGGTTTTACCACTGTAATGCTAGTTTTGATGTGCTTTTATGACAGATACCACAGTAATCACTACACTTACTATTCCATGCTTGTACCTTTTAATGTAAAAAAAAAAAAAAAGTAAATATAAGAAAAAAGTGTTTTTTTTTAACCTCCTGCAGTTCATTCATATCAGTTTAGAACTTAAATATGTTGCTCATAGATCATTATTAACATTCTCTATATAATTGTCTTTTCTTTACCATTTTATTTTATTTTTTTTTTAGCTGTGGAGACCTAAAGGAAGCCGTCAGTCCAGTCTTGTTTGTGGAGACGTCTTCATTTAGAAACAGAGAAGACAGAAAGCTGTGGAGGGAGACATTTGCAGTGGTAGGTCTGTGTTCGTTTTACCCTTTTATCAAACATTCCTGCTGTTATAATTTGTACAGCATATATAAGATATATAACATGTTGTTTCTTAAACTTTTGCCTTGTCCAAATACTCACACTTGCAGTTTTGCACCTTGACTAATTATATGATGTATTTCCTGTTTTTGGCCCAAGTGTTGAAGTGAACATGAAAACCACAAGTGTGTGTAGAACTTTTCATTACCTGATGGGACACACTTATAGTGTGGTAAAAATGTGAGTGTTTACAGAGATTTATTTTTAGTTTCAACTTTGCATTTTAAAATAAACTTCTAAATGTCTGTTCAGTATCTCCCTATAACAGATGTCAATTTAATTTGTGGTGCTTCTAATTAAGTGATAAATAAGCAGTAGCAAATGATGTACAAAATAAATATTCTTCTTTTTGCATAAAACATGCAACACTTTGTTTTACTACCAAATTATTTGTAATATCTAATTATTATAATTATTATACATTTTTAACTTACATTGGAAAGTTTTCCGGTTCTCTCGCAAGATCTCACGATTTATTCCAAAACATGATGCACGATGGGATATGCTAAGCCTCCTGAGCAGTATTTAAAATGGTGTGGATTTAGTTTGCTTTAAGGGCACTGCAGTTTGGCATCATTAAGACCTGGGACAGTCTTACGCACGCACTTCCTGCCGCATACATGTGCTATAAAGTGGCCAAGACCGCAAGTGTGGGTAATTGGACTGGCTAAAAGTTTTAAAAATGCCCCATTAGTACATCAGAGTCTTAATAATTCAATAATTCTGCTGAACACTTCTATGATATTGTACAAGTGTACTTGGAGACAGTCCTGCAACGTTTACTCTACTGCTCATTGCCTCAGTCCCTGTACAGTCTCATCTGACACTGTCACTATATTTGTAAATCAGTTGTGCCCCTTTTTGGAAAGCAGTCGATGCCCCACACAGTCAGAAACTTTATATTGTCCATTGACTTCTTAATAAATTACTTCAGATGGGCCCCGTCAGCTCATTGTCCAACATTACATGATGTCTCTCTGCACCTCGTAATTTATCTGTTTCCACGAGTTCAAATGCTAGTTTGATGTGTCCTGTTAGCATGTAAACATGTTTAAAAGAATTCATTAGATATGTAGCTTGATTTTAAGGACTTACTATTAAAAATGGTTACATTTTACATGTAATTTAATTATTTAATTTAACATACAATTACAGAGGCTATTTTTACAGTCTAAAAAAAAAAAAAAGAAAACCCACATTAATGTGTAAACCAACAAGCTGCATGTAATGCAATAGTAATGTAATATAATGTAATTTCTGTCTTCCAGGATTACTCACAGATTGTGCTGTCCTTCTTTTTCAGGTCTCTACAATATCTAAACAACAGCTCCATTATGAACCCTCACAAACCTTCCTAAAAACTAAAAGAGCTATTACTGAGTCTCAGCGAGTCTTGCCATGATCAGCCCTTCCCAGGTACATTTTTTAATCGACATTTACTCAACAAATGCTCTGGTCTGAATCTTATTTTAAATTAACTGAATTATATTTTTAAGAGTAAGTAGAATTTTATTTATTTATTTACTTATTTACTGGGTACAACTTAAAATTGTAGCATGTTGGCAAAGTGTGACTGGAACATTTTTTATCTTAAGTTTTTAAAAACCACACCAACTGTTTTTCAGCAGTGTTATAAAAGTGGTTTAGTTGATGTAAACAGTTTAAATTATTTAATTGTTTTGTAAATGTTGTGTGTAATACATTGTTGATTAATAGTTGATTGGTTTGAAGCAAGGCCTTACACTACACAGACTAAAACACATTTGGGTTTTAAGATGGAAGCAAGAGAGTTCATGAACTTTGGTGAGAGATTCTAGAAGAAAAAGACACATTTACTGCAGCAATAGATGAATTCTAGAGCCAATTCTCCTGTTTCTGAGAACTACACGTGGCACTTTTGCCTCTGTAACACTTTCTTAAGTCTTGCATAATGAAATTCTTTTTGCAGTACTTTAACCAAGTTTTACTTTGTACAGGTGATCTCATCAGCCAAATGAGGGGGTTTGACCAAGTGATGCTCATGAAAGGAGAGAAAGAAGAGGATGTTGTTAATTGTCTTCAAAGAAAAAGCGGCTCAAAATGTCTTAAAACCTTAAAGGTATGTGTACAGTACCTTAAGGGGCAAAGTTGTTCACCCAACATCATGCAGAACATAAGCTGAGCTGACTCCATTAAACAGTTTCATCTAAATTGTTTGTGTTTCTTTTTGTTTTATTTTGACCAGGTCTGGGAACTGCCTGAAAATGGGATGTCAGAAGTGAGAGATCCTCTGGCTGAGAAAAAGCTACACCACATTGGTGCTGGATATGAACCACAAACTGTTTACATACACGACAGAAGAAGATCATGATGGGGAAATGGACAGAGAAGAGCAAGACACCAGTTTAGATGTGATAATGAATCATTATTTTCTCAAACAGTATCAAATGTCTTATATGTACCACATGATCTGTATCAAAGTTGACTGGAATGGATTGTGTGACTTTAAGGACATTTCATCACTTATTTGTGTGGCATCAGCTGCAGTGAACTGATTAATATATGATGTTAATGTATTTTTAATAATCCATTATTATTTTAATTATTTTAATAATCCATATTTTTCTTAAATGTCATTTGTCTTGATGCTACTTTATCAACTTTATGCTGTATGCTTCAATAAAATGAATATGGTAAATACTGTGTATTGAAAATTTTTGGTAAATACATAATTTTACTAGGTCGGCTCATATGTGTATATATGTTTTATACTTGAAAAAGTACATATAATTAATAACCTGATTGTTTTTACTTAAGACATAAACATTTTTTATCAGGTTAATGATATTGGGGACAACAATACACCAAAAAGTTATTATTGTATATATTTAGTGACAAAAATGCCAATTTTTGGTGAAATAAAGGGAATTACAAGATGAATTATTTTGCATTACATTACCATGGGATTTATTGCTACAAACACTTAAGGGGTAACTGAGAATGTACCAGGAACGATCAGCGTGCATCTTGTACTGCATTAAAACCAAGAGCATGCACATTACTGATGCCCGGCCTGTGAGGAGCAAGATAAGGGGGTGAGGACGACATATTTACACTGGTTTTTGCTAATTATTATTTTTTATTATATTGTGATTTTTACTACTGCATGAATTTGTCATTGTGTAATAGTAATAGTGAAATATCACAATGTGTATAGATTGTCTTTGATTACTGCTTAACAATGGGGAATAGAAAATGGCAAGTTGTTGCAGGTTCATCCATTATATTTATTGGTGTTTACCTCAAAAATCTAAGAAATAATCTAATTTTATAATTATTATTATTGTTATTAAAGCATTTCTTTAAAATGATTCTGTTTGATGAGATGGCCTCACAGTGTCCTGTCAAAAGCTATATGAGGCATGATGTAAGAATAGAAGAGGGTGGACTGTGAAAACTGTCAGATGCAAATGTAACTCAACACAGTTTGTTGTTCATGATGAGGAGAACACATGTATGTAGATTTTACTGCCCTTCTACCCCCAGGGGCCCAGTAGCACCCTCTGGAAGAGCCAAAAAATGCATATTTCAAATGGCTGTAAATTAGAGTCCGATTAACGTATCAAAGAGAAAATCGGAAGGATTACTGCTTATGCTATGTTGATTAAATAATGTTGGGCACACTTTTCAGAAATATATGGAAAGCTGTTATAAAGGCATTTTAAATATTGCTCACAGTAAAATAGCAAATTTCAGCCTGCCTCTCAAATATGTCATAGAGATTTGCACAATGAACGTCTTTAGATATCCAGTTTTCCATTAAAGTTATTATTTATTTCATTTAATTAATAAAACGTTTTAAACTACAGTACCCATAAGCCTCTGTCATTCTGTCGATGGAACGGGAAAACATGGCGCTGTTATTTGTAGTTCACTGAAGTTATACTTAGGGTTAGGGTTAGGATCTCGCTGAAGAAGTAATTTCTCTCAACATAGCAATACTTCATTGTTAGCTTAATATATTACTAACGTGATAACATCAGCAAAACATACTTTTGTAACATAATGCGCTGTTTAATAAGGGTTGAAAGATAATCCAATCACAGCGAGTCCTGCGGATGACAAGAGAACTTCACAGCCACTGACATCCCAGCTGAACAGAGGTGTCACACTTACTTGTCCATTTATGGTCATTTATGACAAATTTCTTCTGTTTTTCGGCTGACGGGACAGACTCGGTTAACCATAATTATATTAGCTACCTATTAGATTTTGTTATATTAACGTCTACACCTACATTAATTATTGTTGACAAAAATTGGGCAATACTGATGTGCTGTATCTCATCCCATCCTCTGTTACCAAGCTTGTTTTTGCCACTATGAAGAATAAATAATAAAATAAATAAATAGAATAAGCAGTTAATTATAAAAATGTATTTAATTATTTAAATTTAATTACATATATATACATATTTTATAACAATGTAAATTATTTATTATTAACTTTTAAGAAACTTTTAATTATTAACTTAATACATCCTTGGTGAATAAAAGTATTAATTTCTTAAAAAAAAGAAACAATAAAAATGTACTGACCCCATACTTTTGAACGGTAGTGTATATATATACATATATATATATATATATATATATATATATATATATATATATATATATATATATATGTGTGTGTGTGTGCGTGTGCCAAACAATATTTTTACAAACCACATGCAAAATCTTACAAACCTTTACAAAATATTTTATTGTCTTCTCTTAAAAATAAATAAATAAATAAACTAAAAGGCAAGCAATTATTAAGAAAAACATTGTACATTTTTAACTGTAATACATTTATTGTGACTAAATGCAAAGCAAATTAAAATTGTTAGTGATAATTATAATTGTAAACGATAACAAATAACAAAAACAAAACAGTACATATAGTGTATGTCTTTCAGGGAGCACTGGAAACAAATGCATTTTCTTAAAAACTTAAACTCACAACACATGTAAATGTTTCAAACTAACATCAAAACATATGACAGAATAACACCATGAAGTCATGCATGTCAAGTGTGTCATATCGTCTATAAAACTCCATGAAAATCTATAAAAATCAGCACAGCACCAAATAAACATTACTTGTCTGAACAATGGAAGAAACACCTGCTACATACAAACACAGAAATATACACTTGACAATAGCATCATGAAAAATATCATTTTGTTATAAAACCATTAGGAAGACACCAAGTAAAGTTTATAAGGCTTAAAAAAAAGAGTGCACAAAGCTTCATCAATATGAAAAAGACTATTTTTAACTATTGTTTTCATTACTGGTTCTGTATACTGCATATGGGTTGCTGGAAGGTCAAATGTATTTATTATAAGCTTATAATTAAAACAAAGTTGCATCTTCTGAAAAAAAAAAAAACCCTGCAAAGTCTTAATATTGAGCTGGTGCCATTTCTGTATGTGTGGGGGATAAAAAGTTAAAGAGGGCCTTGTGCATAATGGAGAAGGACAGCATTATCTGCAAGAAACCCTGTAAGACAGAAAGAAAGGAAATATTACATTACATACAATATGTTAGTTTATAACATCTGCATCAAATTTTACATGCATCCATTATTAAAAGTCATTAATAGCAAGCTTCATATCTAATTCTTTTAAACATGTTTACATGCTAACAGGATACATCAAACTAGCATTTCCACTCATGGAAACATAACAAAAATAAATTACGAGGTGCAGAGAGACATCATGTAATGTTGGACAATGAGCTGACGGGGCCCATCTGAAGTAATTTATTAAGAACGGACAATATAATGGACAATATAAAGTTTCTGACTGTGTGGGGCATCGACTGCTTTCCAAAAAGGGGCACAACTGATTTACAAATATAGTGATAGTGTCAGATGAGACTGTACAGGGACTGAGGCAATGAGCAGTACAGTAAACGTTGCAGGACTGTCTCCAAGTACACTTGTACAATATCAGAATAGCAGAATTATTGAATAGCAGAATTATTGAATTATTAAGACTCTGATGTACTAATGGGGCATTTTTAAAACTTTTAGCCAGTCCAATTACCCACACTTGCGGTCTTGGCCACTTTATAGCACATGCATGCGGCAGGAAGTGCGTGCGTAAGACTGTCCCAGGTCTTAATGATGCCAAACTGCAGTGCCCTTAAAGCAAACTAAATCCACACCATTTTAAATACTGCTCAGGAGGCTTAGCATATCCCATCGTGCATCATGTTTTGGAATAAATCGTGAGATCTTGCGAGAGAACCGGAAAACTTTCCAATGTAAGTTAAAAATGTATAATAATTATAATAATTAGATATTACAAATAATTTGGTAGTAAAACAAAGTGTTGCATGTTTTATGCAAAAAGAAGAATATTTATTTTGTACATCATTTGCTACTGCTTATTTATCACTTAATTAGAAGCACCACAAATTAAATTGACATCTGTTATAGGGAGATACTGAACAGACATTTAGAAGTTTATTTTAAAATGCAAAGTTGAAACTAAAAATAAATCTCTGTAAACACTCTCATTTTTACCACACTATAAGTGTGTCCCATCAGGTAATGAAAAGTTCTACACACACTTGTGGTTTTCATGTTCACTTCAACACTTGGGCCAAAAACAGGAAATACATCATATAATTAGTCAAGGTGCAAAACTGCAAGTGTGAGTATTTGGACAAGGCAAAAGTTTAAGAAACAACATGTTATATATCTTATATATGCTGTACAAATTATAACAGCAGGAATGTTTGATAAAAGGGTAAAACGAACACAGACCTACCACTGCAAATGTCTCCCTCCACAGCTTTCTGTCTTCTCTGTTTCTAAATGAAGACGTCTCCACAAACAAGACTGGACTGACTGGACATTTTAAAAAATAAAATGGTAAAGAAAAGACAATTATATAGAGAATGTTAATAATGATCTATGAGCAACATATTTAAGTTCTAAACTGATATGAATAAACTGCAGGAGGTTAAAAAAAACACTTTTTTCTTATATTTACTTTTTTTTTTTTTTTACATTAAAAGGTACAAGCATGGAATAGTAAGTGTAGTGATTACTGTGGTATCTGTCATAAAAGCACATCAAAACTAGCATTACAGTGGTAAAACCATAGTAAGTTTGGTGATCACTGTGCTATTACTATACATATCACAGTCAAACTAAAGATACTGCAGTAAAAGCATAATAAGTGTTGTGGTTATTGTGCTTTTTTCCTGAAGCTGCCACAGCAAAACTACAGTTACTGTGGTAAAAACATGGTAAGTGTCCTGTTTACTCTGTTTTAACTTCAAATATCACAGTACGACCACAGTTATTGTGGTAAAAACATGGCAAGTGTCCTGTTTACTCTGTTTTAACTTCAAATATCACAGTACGACTACAGTTATTGTGGTAAAAACATGGCAAGTGTCCTGTTTGCTGTTTTAACTGTTTTAAATTTCACAGCAAAACTACAGTTACTGTGGTAAAAACATGGTGTCACTGTTTTAATTTCAAATTCTACAGCAAAACTACAGTTACCGTAGTAAAAACATGGTAAATATCACGTTTACTGTTAAATTTCACAGTGAAACTGTAGTTAATGTGGTAAAACATGCTAAGTGTCATGTTTACTTTGTTTTAACTTCATATATCACAGTACAACTACAGGTACTGTGGTAAAAACATGGTAAGTGTCATGTTTAATACGTTTTAACGTCAAATATCAGTAAAACTGCAGTTACTGAGGTAAAAGCATGGAAAGAATCATGTTTACTGTGTTTTAACTTAAAATATCACAGTACAACTACAGGTACTGTGGTAAAAACATGGTAAGTGTCATGTTTACGGTGTTTTAACTTAAAATATCACAGTACAACTTGCAACAACTGTTGTAAGTGTTGTGGTTACTATGATTTTACTACAAATACAACTTACATCTTTGAACCTGATATAAAACTGATCGAAGGTCTATGACACGTCACGTGACAGAGTTTAATCACTCCAGTTAGCAGGTGTGTTCGATTAGTTAAACGCAATGAAAGGCAAAGACGGATATAATTAAGCGAATTCGCCGCTAATCTGATTAATAAAGAAGACAGGATACATTTTAAAACAAACATTAAGACAGCGTATTTACGACTACTCACCCAACCTGCCGCACACGTAAACTGATGGCAAATATCGCGATGTGTGCTGAATGAGACTTCCTGAACGTGATTTCATAGCGATCATCTCATGTCCTTCGCGTCTGTGTTCTGACGCCAAAAGTTTCCCATTGAAATCAATGTAGCTTCCAGTTCGTCGATATAATGACGCCGAGGGGCGCTGCTGACGTCTTCATAGTGACGCTAGAGGCGCTTGACCGTTCTGCAGTTTTTGACGCCTCGGGAGTGAGAATGGGTTGTTTCCTCTCATCACTGTCAGTCATTCTCTGTGTGATTTATCAATACTGAAAGTTAAATCAGAAACACTGAATGATCACATACTGAAAAGATATTCATTTGATTTATGCTGTTGTTTATATTAAATTATAGTGAGAAGCTGCTTTTAATACAAAATGTTGCCTTTGTACAGCACTTTACACAGTGTTCAAATCAGATAAACTATAATAATACAGAAGAAATAAAGTTTATATCTATATAATTTCCCTCAGTGTTTCTCTTGTATGAATCAAAGCTCTGCTTATTTATTAAAAATAAACACACAGTAGGAATTATTATACAGTAATGCAATCAAATAATAATCTTGCTGATATTGTTAACAAAAACTACAACTAAAAATATTATTATTTTTTATTATTATTATTAAAATAAAGCTTAAATAAAACTAATAATTATTAAATGAAAATCTAACAATTAAAATTAAATGCAAATGAGAAAAGTTGTTTTGGCAACTGACATAAATTAACTTGAAGTACTTGAAGCAAAATGACTGAAACTGAAATACAATTATTTATAATTACACTTATTAAATTTGAAGCTAAAATTTAAAAATAAACCCTAATTCAAAATATAGATGCAAAAAGAAAATATATAAACAGAATATTTTGTGTGTGTATAATGATTTTTGTCAGTTTGATCAAATTAACTGTCTTAAAAACAGCTGAAATCACTTCTGTCTTTCATTACACAGAAAATGAAGGTCAAGCACATTGAATTCTGGGATTTCTAAAAATTGATCTGCTGATTTTGGTGCAGTAGATCATCTGTTTATTCACACATAATGCTGAAATCTGTCAATATTCCCCATCATGCATCATTTCCAGTGTGTGTGTGTGAGCTCAGATGTTCTGCAGTCAGACTCACTGTTCTGGACGATGTCCTGCATCTTCTTCCAGACTCTGAACGGCAGGTTGCCCAAGTAACGTGGCACATGAATCAAAGCTCCAGAAGGCGTCTGTGGATCCGGCTGTGAGATCTGGACTCTGGAAGAACATTCAGGAATCAGAACTGCAGTGGCTTTGGATCAGATGCAGAGAGACCAGAGGTTTTAAAAATGAATCACAAATCATTTTTCATCTGCAGAATCATCTGCTGTCTGTTCATAAACAAACGTCCCAAAAATCCTTAAAGGTGCAGTGTGTAATATTTAGGAGAATTTACTGGCAGAAATGCAATATAACATACAAAACTATGTTTTCAGAGGTGTGTAAAGACCTTACATAATAAGCCGTTATGATTTTATAACCTTAGAACGAGCAATTTATATCTACATACACCGCGGGTCCCCTTACATGGAAGTCGCCATTTAGTGCCGCCATATTTCTATAGTAGCCCTAAACGGACAAACTTCTACAGAGCGCGTTTCGTCAGTACGTTGTTATACTTCTTCATTGGTGTTTTAAGAGGCTGCTCGCATCGTCACCACGTTGAAATGCGCGCGAAGAAGTTTCTCTGGCAGTTACATCGTTAAGTAATTATACTGTATATAAATTGCGGGCATCAGGCGGCCGCTAGTAATGTGCATGGCATTGAAACTGATTTCGTATGCACGGTCGCATTTCACTTTCACTTTTCATCATGATGTTTCACTGTAGACTTCTTTTGACACTTTGCAGGACCTCTCAAGCTCCATCAGGTTAGATGGGGAGCATCGGTGCACAGTCATGTTCAGATCTCTCCAGAGATGTTCAGTCTGGTTCAAGTCTGGGCTCTGTCTGGGCCACTCAAGCTCATTCACAGAGTCTCCTGTAGACACTCCTTTGTTATCTTGGCTGTGTGCTTAGGGTCGTTGTCCTGTTGAAAGATGAACCGTCGTTCCAGTCTGAGGTCCAGACCACTCTGGAGCAGGTTTTCATCAAGGATGTCTCTGTACATTGCTGTATTCATCTTTGCTTAGATCCAGACGAGTCTCCCAGTTCCTGCCGCTGAAAAACATCCCCACAGGATGATGCTGCTCCACCATGATTCACTGTAGGGATGGTATTGGTCAGGTGATGAGCAGTGCCTGGTTTCCTCTAGATGTGACGTTTGGCATTCAGGCAAAGAATTTAGTTTCTCATGGTCTGAGAGTCCTTCAAGTGCCTTTTGGCAAACTCCAGGTGGGCTGTCATGTGCCTTTTACTGAGGAGTGTCTTCTGTCTGAACACTCTACCACACAGATCTGATTGGTGCAGTGCTGCAGAGATGGTTGTTCTTCTCTCCACAGAGAAACACTGGATCTCTTTCAGAGTGACCATCGGGTTCCTGTTCACCTCCCTGACTAAGGCTCTTCTCCCCCAGTCGCTCTAGGAAGAGTCCTGCTGGTTCCAAACTTCTTCCATTTACGGATGATGGAGGCCACTGTGTTCATTGGGACCTTCAATGCTGCAGAAATGTTTCTTTACATTCTGTTGTGTACAGAACAATCTATTGACAGAAAGGAAATATAATATATATAACTATGTTTTCAGTGGTGTATAAAGATCTAACACAATGAACCATTACATTTTTATTACCTTTCTATATACACTGCGGGTCCCCTTACATGAAAGTCACCAATTTGTGCTGCCATGTTTCTACAGTGGCCCTAAACGGACAAACTGCTTTACAGACATGTAGAGCTAGATGCTGCTAAAAAGTACACACTGCACCTTCAATATCTCAATTTGTCTGAATGTGTTACTGACCTAAATATCTAAATTCAAACTCTTCCCTTGGCCACTGCCACGTTCGGGCCAATTGCTCAAACCTCCTTAAGTAGCTCTCGATGTCGTCTCCTGGCTGTAAGACAGGCACCGGTGTCTCTGATCGATGTATGGGCACTCTGGGCTGTGCTGGTGCTCTGGTCGAGGTGGTAGATACTCTTGGAGGGCCCGGCGTTGGCAGCTCCCTACGTAGGCTCCCCATGTCACTTGGAGTCGCTACAGATGATCTCACAGTCTGCTGGATCGACTCACGAATCCCCTGTAGCTCTTGCACATATCTCTCCTCCCTCGCTTGCTGTGCCTCGAGGAGGTCTCTCATCAGGCTCACCAGGCCCCCGCTGGGCAATGTGGAAGGACCACTGGTCTGTGCTGGGCCGGGTTTGCTTGACGCTCCAGGAGGCTCTACTGATGATGCCTCCTCTCCTTCCGATGTCAAACTATCCCAGGTCTCGTCCCCTTTAGCCTCCAACTTGGCTTGTGAACGCAGACCAGGCCTTCTGCCTTTTGGGTGCTTTCTTACGGGTAGCCATCCCACTTCTAACACCAAATGTGAAGCTGTAGACTTGTAGCAAGGTCTACTGTGGGTGTTAATGTCCAAAAACAGAGAAAACAAAACAAAAAAAAAAATGATGGCTTAACCCGCATTTTTTTCTTCAGTGTAAACTGGTGTTTTATTTACACGTGCACCAATAATCCAGCAGTCCAGCAGTGTAGATATTTACAAGTGCTCAGTCCAAACCAATGTATATACACAACAAAAAAAAGTACCAAAATAACCCAAAAAATAAAGCAAATAAAAGAAATATAAATATATACAGACTTTTCACTTGTACCTACTAATATACAGAGGGGCTTTGTTTTTAGCTCACGGCACCGTGACGAGGCTCTAGGAGGTCAGTTGAGACGTGACGAGGCTCTAGGAGGTCAGACGGGACCTGACAAGGTTCTGGCATGAAGGCCGTGGCTTGGCGAGAATCTATGCTAGCAGCCATGTTGTGAAGAGGCTCTGTTAGGAGGGCAGCTGTGTCTTGACTTGACTGAGGGAGATCTGCCGTGACTTGACTTGACTCAGGAAGGTCTGCCGTGACTTGACTTGACTCATGAAGAACAGCTGTGTCTTGACCTGGCTTGTGAAAACCAGCTGTGACTTGACTTGGCTCATGAAGATCTGTTGTAACTTGGCTTGGCTCATGGAGATCAGCTGTGCTTTGGCTTAACATATACAACCCAGCTGTAACTTGACTTGACTCAGGAACAACAGCTGTAACTTGGCTTGACTCATGGGGAACAGCTGTAACTTGGCTTCACTCATGGGGAACAGCTGTAACTTGGCTTGACTCATGGGGAACAGCTGTAACTTGGCTTCACTCATGGGGAACAGCTGTAACTTGGCTTCACTCATGGGGAACAGCTGTAACTTGGCTTCACTCATGGGGAACAGCTGTAACTTGGCTTGACTCATGGAGAACAGCTGTAACTTGGCTTCACTCATGGGGAACAGCTGTAACTTGGCTTCACTCATGGGGAACAGCTGTAACTTGGCTTGACTCATGGAGAACAGCTGTAACTTGACGTGGCTCAGGATTCACAGCTGTCACTTGACTTGGCACTGAAAGTGCAGCCCTGACTTGACTTGACATCGGAGGATCAGCCTACACTTGATTTGCTTTGGGTGCGACAGACATGGCGAGGTGAGATTTGGATGAGACAATTTTGGAGTGATGAGGCTCAAGCGTGGCAGCCATCTTGGCCGGGGACTCAGATGGGGCGGCCATCTTGTGAACAGGCTTGGGGATGGCGGCCATCTTGTGGACTGGCTCTGGGGTGGCAGGCATGGCGTGAGCAGGCCCTCTGGCTTGGTAGACATGACGAGTGCAGGCTGTGGCTTGGCAGACGTGACGTGAACAGGCTTTGGCTTGGCAGACGTGACGTGAGCAGGCTTTGGCTTGGCATGAGAGGTCTCTGGCATGATGGTCACAATACCGGACATGAAGGTTGGGGTGTGAAAATGTCCTGATGTGCTGGGTGTTGTAGGGTTGCAGGGCTCCTTATCCGCAATCCTCACAGTAAATGCGGAGCCACTCAGCAACAGGGCATAGTCTATGTACTCCTCAAGGGTTGCAGAACATCTATTGTCTGGCATGAGGTCATATAAATTGTCCCTAAGTCCGTTACAAAAAATACCCTTCAGGGCAACATCATTAAATTCCACCAAATGGCATAACTCACAAAAATCTGCCACATATTCCTCTATAGCCCAATTACCTTGATGCAGGCAGAGGAGGTGTGATGCTGGGTTCATGATTGATCTGTCTTCCAAAAGCTGCTGGATCTGTGGTAGACGAAGTATTCTGGAACGGGACTCTTTGGAAGCATGAGTAGATCCAAGTGCGAGCTTTATTATGCAGATCGTAGTCAAGACAGGCAGGGTCAGATGCCAGCAAACAGTAACATTCAGGGCGAGACAAGAGCGTGATCCAAAAAACATGCAAAAGGTCAAAATACAAGAGGACCGTTCAAAAGTAACAAATTAAACAAGGCAATGAAATAAGGCAAAAACTATGGCAAGGAACAAGGCAAAACTAGAACAATGAAACAATGACCATGGAAAACAACTATGAAACAAGGAAAACGCTTGGTAGAGTCCGCACAGGCAAAACAATACTTCGCGAAGGCCTGTTTGGTATAGGCCTCCTTAAATGGCCACCAAACAGTAAGTAACCATAGAAGCAGCAGAGGGAGCGGTAACAGTCAGTCCATGGGTGAGGGCTCCCTCTGCTGGCGTGGCGTTACACCATCCTTGCACAGACATTGCCCCAGATGACAATGTATCTCATCTGCTCTGCATCCATTTGTTGTTCTGCTGTGACAATGTTGTGAAGTCTGTCTAAAAATGTGATGATGTGGGCCGTGTTGACATGGCGGTGTAGGATCCCATTCTGCGTGATTGCAGCTCACATTGTGATGTTTCCTCCACATTGGCCCGGCACATTCAAAATAGCTCTATGGCCAATGATGTTTCTCCCTCTTCTTCTTACTTTAGTCAGGTTAAACCAGCCTCATCTATGAAAATAAATTCATGTGGGAATGGATCAGCATCAATTAGCAGAACTCTCTGAAAAAAAGAAAAAAAAAAAAACACGCAAAAAGTTTTTGTGTGCAGTGGACAATACTGGAGTGGATATTATTACCTCCACATCTTCATGCCGTAGGTCTTTTACTCTTTCAGAATTTCTTTCAAGTGTCACTCTGTACAATTGGATGTGATGTTTTTTTAAGGATTCGCCTCAGTGTTGTTAGAGGACGTTATTGAAAACTGTGTGGTCATTCAGGATGTTTGTCTGAATTTCTCTGAGATGTATCGCATTATTGGCCAAAACCATGTTTATAATCGCTCTCTCTTGTTCCTCTGTGAATATGGGGCCCCTTCCTCCTCTACGTTCTCGACCCTCAATCCTATGTAGATCAATCAAAATACATGTTACAGTAAATGTCACAAGACAGCACACAACACATTGTCTCAAACATGAACACAGTGAATGGTATCAAATAGTGCTGATGGAGGTCATGTAGTAGACTATATTGTACTGTAGACAGCAGAGAAAAGTTGTTTTTTTTTACCTGTGCTCTTGTAGAAATGTCCGAATTACTGAAGCAACAGTATGTCTGCTGAGGTTGGGCTGAACTCTCTGGCAGCCTCTCTCAATGTCAACACATGGTTTACAACATGGTCAACCAAGGTTGCTCGAATCGCATCTGATAAATTTGGCCCCCGCCTTTGTCCACGTTCTCCAGGTCTCCCTCTTCCTCTCTCAACCCCTCTTCCTCCATGGGCTGCCCCTCTCATCCTAACTCTTCCTCTTGCTGTGACATTGCCTTACATTTTTGTTGAAGACAGGTAAACTCACCTGTTGCCTTTTTATAGTGTTTACACCTGATCGTTGAGTTTCAAGTTAAGCACCTGAGTGTCTGCACATGTGACGGCCGTGTTTGATTAATTGGTTTATAGGGGTGGTATTTTGGAATGCAGTGTCTTGAAAGGGAAAAGAAGTGACATTATGTTAGATTTCTGTATCTAATGTAGAGAAGTGTGTTTAGTGATTGGCAAAAAGTGTGAGACTGAGAATGTGCTGATAGTTGTGCAGATCTGGGCTAAGGTTTTTCTCATTGAGTGTAAGGTTTTAGTAACTGTGTGATATTTTTATACTACTGTAAATGCACCATTTTTGATCCAAACTGATCATAAACTCAATCATATTTTCTACACATTTCTATTAGACTTTTTGTAAATTTGCCATGAATTGTTCAAATGAATCAAGATCTTTGTGTCCATATTTCTTTTTCTTTTCTATTTCACAATGACATTGTAGTGTGTGTGTATGTGGTCTTGTTTTTATATGCAGGTGGGGACCTAAACTTGAATAAACAGACTCATGCAAATGCATTCATTTTTTATGTTCATCATCTGATTTTTTGTTTTGTTTTGTTTGGTACAAGTGTAGCACCCTCACCGCCTGATGAGGGGAAATAAACAGTTAAGAAAAAAAACCACAAGAGACTGAGCTGCTGCGTCTTCTTCTGAAGCTGTGTATTAACTGAGCAGCATGTTTTTTTTGTACTGTTTTTTTGTAGTATTGTTTTTAATTGATCTTATCAGTGTGTAAAACTGTGTTGTAGTGTGTGTGTTTGTGAGGGTTTGTGTGTCTGAGAGGAAAGTTTGTTTGTTTTCAGCAAGATTGAGTTGTTTTGAGTGGAGAGCTTAATTTTGACCTGAATATAGGAAGTTTGGGGAATTGAGTCAGAAGTTATGGATTGTGTGTAGAGTTTTGCAAAAAAAGAGGCATCATTTTAAGAAATGTGTTCATGCAATTGAGAAAAACTGTAATAATGATCCATTCATAAATACAGTCCCTTACCTCCACCTATTGGCCAAACAATATAACTGCACTGACTGTCAGCCTTCACCTGATGGATTACAATTGGTTCAGTTTAACATCAAGTTTTGTATGATTATTAATAAGCCAAAGTATCCTAATGATGGATATTGTTTTGTTTATGCTCAGATTTTAAAGTCCTATTAAAATGCTGCTGTTTATTATTATTAATATTTTTTCGTTATTATTGTTTACATTCTATTATGTTCAACAGCTTACAGCTTGTAATTTATTCACTTTAAGGGGTCTAAAATAAGGAAAAGACCCCCTTTTTTTTTAACTTGAGTGCTTTAAATGTTTTGGATGAAAAAAAAGAGAGAATCATGTGAGAGAAACATGATCTCTATTCCCATGGAGAAAAATTGAGATTCACATTTTACCAAGAAACGTGTGATGTGATCTCTGTGATGTTTGTATTGTCTACTGTATACAGGTCACCAGAGCACCATACAGACTTTATTAGAGAATTTACTGATTTTCTATCTGAGTTAGTGCTGACTGCAGATAAAGTCTTGATTGTTGGTGATTTTATTATCCATGTTGATAATGAAAAAGATGCATTGGGTTCAGCATTTATAGACATTCTCAACTCTACAGGGGTGAAACAACACATGTCAGGATCGACTTACTATCAAAATCACACTATACTTATTATATGATCGCATTGTTTCATGTTTACGCTGTTAATATTCATTCACATGCTGATTTTTTAATCTAGTATTCTATACTCTCTGCTCGTCTTCACATGTATAAACACAGTATAACATGGTTTTACTACAGTAATGTTGTAGTAAATAAAAAAAACAAAGTCGGATCACTGTGAAATCTTTATATTTTATCATACAGAGAATGTAACCAGTCAAAAGATTTTGAACAGTGAGATTTTTAATGTTTTTATTTAAAAAAAGAAGTCTGCTCACCAAGCCAAATAAGGAATACATACATACATACGTACATATATATATATATATATATATATATATATATATATATATATATATATATATATATATATATATATATGTATATATATATATATATATATATATATATATATATATATATATATATATATATATATATGTGAAGAGTTCAGATGCAAAGCCAGCTAAATCCATCTGACTTTCTTTAAAAAATGCATTTTTATCAGGCTCAGATGTATAGGTTTTTAATTAAGTACCGATATATATATATATATATATATATATATATATATATATATATATATATATATATATAATTACTACTTTTATTTAGCAAGGAAATTGATCAAAAGTGATGATAAAGAAATTTCTAATGTTAACATAATTTCTATTTCAGATAAATGCTGTTCTTCTGAACTTTCTATTCATCAAAGAAACCTGAAAAAATCTACTGAGCTGTTTTCAACAATATTAATACATGTTTTTTGAATATCAGGATGATTTCTGAAGGATCATGTGACTGGAGTAATGATGCTAAAAATACAGCTTTAAAATCACAGGAATAAATTACATTTTAAAACATATTCAAATAGAAAACAGTTATTTTAAACAGTAAAAATATTTCTAAATGTTACTGTTTTTGCTGTACTTTGTATCAAATAAATGCAGGCTTGGTGAACAGAAGAGACTTAATTAAAAACATTACAATCTCACTGTTCAAAAACTTTTGTCTGGTAGTGTGTGCGTATTTTCAAACTTTTCACTGCAACTGTAATTTTCAATATTTTATTATTTTTTCATTGCTGGCTTATTTTAGGGAAAGTGTAGTGAATAAGAGACCTTCAAGAGATCAACATCTCTGCTCCACCACAGTGTCAAGATTTTGTCAGTAGGCGGATACATGTTGGATATGCTATAGTTAACAGCATGACTATAGTTTCTTATAATCTCCTATTTTGACTGGAATTGTGCTGGACATAATTTTTTTTAATTATTTTTCAAAATAGTTTGTCCAAAATACTTGACTAAAATTGCTTTACCTTTACAAACACACAGATTTCTAGCAGGGTGTTGCTATGCAGTTGCCTAGGGTGTTCTGATGGTTGCTAAGCAGTTGCTAGGGTGTTGTCATGCAGTTACTAGAGTACTCTGGATTGTTGCTAGGGTGATCTGAGTGGTTGCTAGGCACTTGCTGTGTGGTAGGGTGTTATGGGCAGGGATTCATGACACATCATTGTTTCTCATTGGTCAGATATGATTCACATGATTTAATTGAACCCTTCATGTGTTTTGAATTTTTTTTTTTTATTTTAAAAGATGATTATATTTACTTGCTCTCTGATCTGATATTCAGATCAACAGTCTCTTACTCATGTGATTAAATATTGAATCATGATGGAAGATGAAAGCAGGAAGATCCAGACCTACAGGAGTAACGATTACTGACTATTGATCGCTAAGATCCTCAGTGAGGGATAACAGTAGAAGAATGGTGTGAGTGTGTGAGTGAAGGTGGTTGTGAATGTGTGTAGATGTGTGTTAGTTACAGGATCAGAGAATG
This sequence comes from Cirrhinus mrigala, assembly GCA_036247105.1. Lineage (NCBI taxonomy): Eukaryota > Metazoa > Chordata > Actinopteri > Cypriniformes > Cyprinidae > Cirrhinus > Cirrhinus mrigala. The sequence goes on from CM070009.1 coordinate 42,288,438, forward strand.
ACACCGTTCCTCTGTCATAGTCCAGATTCACTCTCACATAATCAAGATGCTGTTTAACACGAAAACCAGAACCTGGAGAACATCCGTACATCACACACCAGACACCAGACTTAAAAAAATCACGTCCCTTCCTCTGGTTTGATGCTGTAGTTACTCCAAGACTCCACCATGAACTCTGTTTCACCTCCACATCCCAGCAGTGTGTTCCTGAGTTAAAACCCTCTGAACCCAAAACACAGCGAAAATAGTCAAATCTCTCTGGATTATCAGGAACAGGTTGACATCCGCATCTCACACTGGTCAGATCATCAGACACGACGAGACGTGGATTTGCCGTGTTTGGATCCAGAATCACAGGAGCTGATGAGACACAATCAACAGATGCTGTTATTCTGATGTTCATATAATGATCAAGAGTGAACCAAACACAGATGATTATGAATTATGACACTCGTCCTGTTGATCAAACACATCAGACATTTTCCTCTCATCACTGTCAGTCATTCTCTGTGTGATTTAACAATAGTGAAAGTTAAATCAGAAACACTGAATGATCACATACTGAAAAGATATTCATTTGATTTATGCTGTCATTTATATTCAATTATAGTGAGAAGCTGCTTTTAATACAAATGTTGCCTTTGTACAGAACTTTACACAGTGCTGTCATATTCAAATCAGATCAACTATAATAATAACAAGGAAATAAAGTTTATATCTATATAATTTTCCTCAGTGTTTCTCTCATATGAATCAAAGCTCTGCTTATTTAATAAAAATAAACACACGGTATGTATTATTCCACAGTAATGCAATCAAATAATAATCCTGCTGATATTGTTAACAAAAGCTACAACTAAAACTAGTCATATTTGTTTCATTAATTAACATAAAGCTTAAAGAAAACATAATCATTAAATGAAAATCTAACAAGTAAAATTAAATGCAAATTAGAAAAGTTGTTTTGGCAACTAACTGAAATAAATTTACCGAAATTATTTTTTTGATAATTATACATATTAAATTTGAAGCTAAAATGTAAAAATAAATCCTCATTCAAAATATAATTAAAAAAAAAAAAAAAGAAAAAGAAAGAAAGTAAGTATATAAACAGTAGTCATCATTTGGGAAATTCATTTGGGTTTTTTGTGTAGAAATGTTTTTGTCAGTTTGATCAAATAAACTGTCTTAAAAACAGCAGAAATCACTTCTGTCTTTCATTACACTGAAAATGAAAGTCAAGCACATTGAATTCTGGGATTCATAATTTCTAAAATTGATCTGCTGATTTTGGTGCAGTAGATCATCTGTTTATTCACACATAATGCTGAAATCTGTCAATATTCCCCATCATGCATCATTTCCAGTGCGTGTGTGTGAGCTCAGATGTTCTGCAGTCAGACTCACTGATCTGGACGATGTCCTGCATCTTCTTCCAGACTCTGAACGGCAGGTTGCCCAAGTAACGTGGCACATGAATCAAAGCTCCAGAAGGCGTCTGTGGATCCGGCTGTGAGATCTGGACTCTGGAAGAACATTCAGGAGTCAGAACTGCAGTGGCTTTGGATCAGAAGCAGAGAGACCAGAGACACCAGCAGATCACTTACCTTTCCATTGAGACTGGAAACTCCTGCAGAACAAACACACCATTGATCATCAACAACTCAATCAATCATCAATCAATCAATGATCTGAAATCAGACCTTCAGAAAGCAGACATCACTGGCTTTCATCATCTCCTCCGTGTCTTTGATTGTGTGTGAAAGAGCTGAGATGTGTCTGTTGATCTCCTCCAGCTTCTCCTTCATCATCTGCTGCTTCTGCTCCTCTTCCTCCCTCAGTGCAGTGATTGTAGCTTCTTCTTCATCTCTGAGAAACTGATGAAGCTTCTCAAACTGCTGTTTAATCTGATGCTCTGTGTGCTCAGCTTGAGACTGAAATCAAACCACATTCACTTCAATCATCTCCATCAACACACATCAACACAATCACATCATTCAGATCTGAGATAAACTCAGATACAGACATATAACGGATCCAGAAGCAGATTGATGATCGTCATTTACAAAAACAATCAGCTGGAGTCCATTATATTAAATATATCAGATCATAACTGTATATAGTGATCCTACAGCTGTAATGAAAATGAGTCTGATTCTGTTTCCTCACCTTGATGTGTTGAACTGTTTTCTCAAACTCTCCTTTCATTGTTTCATTGTGTTTTAGTTTCTCCTGTAATGATTTCAGTGCTGTATTGAGCTCCTCCTAGAATTAAACAAAATAAAAATACATAAAACATCAGATTGTGAAAAATCAGATCAATCACTTTAATAGGACTGTTTAACAGCATTAAGTTGAAAAACTCATTTGTCTTACCTTATATGATAAAACCACTTCATCGATTGGTCTGAATGTGTGACTGTCATGTTGTTTTGAATCTCTGCACACTAAACACAGCGGCTGTTTGTCCTCCAGACAGAAGAGTTTGAGTTTCTCACTGTGTAAACTGCAGATCTCCTCAGATCCTGATGAACGACTCTCATTTCTTTCCAGGAACGACTCACACAAGTTTTTTAACACGAGATTAGGAGGAGGATGTTCTCTTGAGGATCTTCTCCTGCAGACAGGACACTCCTGAGTTTTCTTGGTTCTCCAGAACTGTTGAAGACACTCTTTACAGACACTGTGACTACATGACAGAAAAACAGGATTCTTGAAGATTTCACAGCACACGGGACAAGAAAGCTCTTCTACAGATAGTGAATCCATTTTCACAGTTTGAGCTCCAGCAGTCGAAACTTTACTTTCACTTTCTGAACGACGGTTTCAAAAATGAATCACAAAGATCTGCTGTCTGATTATAAACAAACGTCCCAAAACTCCTTAAAGTGTTTCTTTTTGTTCTTTGTTTTCTTTAGTAAAGACAGAAGAGAGAAATAATGAGTCTCTTCCTGGTGAGTGTTTTAAGAGGGAGGAGTTTCTGATCACCTTTGGGTGTGTTCAAACAGGTCACATATACGGAAATCTGATATGTGGCCATATATTGACATATATAATAGTTGATTTATGTGAAGATACATGCACATATGTGACCCTGGACCACCATAAGGTTTTTTTTTTTTTTTTTTTAAATTGAGATTTATACATCATCTAAAAGCTTTCAACTGGTTTGTTAGGATAGGATAATATTTGGCTAAGATACAAATATTTGAAAATCTGAGGGTGCCAAAAAATAAATAAATAAAAATAAATAAATAAATACCTGAGAAAATCAGGTCGTCCAAATGAAGTTCTGAGCAATCCATATTACTAAACATAAATTAAGTTTTGATACATTTACAGTAGAAAATTTACAAAATATCTTAATGGAACATGATCTTTACTTAATATCCCGATTAAATTTTGGCATAAAAGAAAAATTGATCATGTTGAACTATACAGCGTATTGTTGGCTATTGCTACAAATACACCTGTGCTACTTAGGACTTTGTGGTCCAGGGTCGCATATTGGTTTTACTGAATAATTAAGTCAATATAATTTCTTAATTTCCTATTGTAAAGAAATCTCATTGCTTGACTGTCTCTCTGCTGTCTCAGATGTTGATATCTTTGTCCTGTGTCGGCCACTGTAACTTCTCGTGAGTGTTGGACTGGAGAAGCGTGTGTCTACACTACAGATTTTCTTTCTATAGGGAGATGAGAGGGTTTGTATTACTTACTACTGGAGAAAGTGTAACGGCTAACTTAGATCACATAAGGCACCTCAGCCAATCATATAAAGGCAATAACATTAGTGGCCAACATTCACAGTTTTAAGACAATCAGTTACATTTTACAGACAGTGCACATTTTTATTTTATTTTATTTTTTTAATGCTTTATTAACAGCAAATAGCATGAACAATGCCATATCTCACTGTATAACAAAACACAGAGAGAGGGTACATAAGCATCAGTTTACAGACAAATCTTACACAAATATTTTCATGTGATATTACAATGAAATGTTAATACAGAAATATACTTTGCAGTTAAGCACCATTAAATAATTTTATTTTATGTGAAAATACTAAAAGAGGAGCGTATATTAATCATTTTAACCGCTTTTTGGATTTTGACATCACATCTATATACAATTTTAATCTCTTTTTCAAGGACTATATTATCAGCAATCAAAATGTTCACATTATTCCAAAAATGCTGGGTATATTGACATTATTTCAGTGGAGCATTCACAAAAAGAGCATTTTAAATTAGTATCAATTTTACATTTTTGAAGAAGTTCATTTGTAGGATAAACCCTATGGATTAATTTAAATGAGATTTCCTTAACCTTAGATGTAAAGAGAAATTTTGAAGTAATGATAAATAATGATAATTAAAGATATTGTTCCAGGAGAAAACTGAAGGTGAAGGAAATGTTATTTTTTAAAAACAAGCATCTAATTTGATAGTTATTAGGTTTAAACCCAGAGAAACAGATTGAGCCGACTGAGGTATGTTCAGGTCTAGGAGGACAGACATAAAGTGCTCTTGTACATACACTGCTTTTACCTGCAGGTATGGCCCTAGTAAGCACCTTAAATTCTTAATGTAACAACTTTTTTGTATCTTGTCATAAAGTCTTCAAATGTAAGTAAAACACTTCATTATTAGATAACTGCCTCACTAATAACAACCCGTTACTAAACCAATTGTGAAAAAACAAAGACTTATTTCTATACAAAATATTGACATTATTCCAGATTATAAAACTTTGAGGGGAAAAGTTGTGTTTATAAGTAAGACTCCAGGAAGCGGGTACTTGTTGGTAAAATTAAGAAAGTTTAATTGGAAGTTTTTCTATTTTATAATTACACATTAAAAGAAATTCTGAATGAGAGAAAATAAACTGAGGAATTATATGTGTTATAAATCATCATTCTCTTAACCACAAATAAGTATTATAATAGTTTAAAACTGTTCTTATGATTATTTATAGTATGATACAACAGATTATAAGGTTTCTTATAATGCATTATTCATTCATTATAATGCCTTAAGAATACCCTAATGCAGGTGTGGAGAATGTTAATCCTGGAAGGCCGGTGTCCCTTCAGAGTTTAGCTTCAACCCTGAAAAAAAAAAAAAAATCTGTAAAATTTACAGTGAAAAACCAGCAGCTGTTGTTGCCAGAATCCCACCCTTAAAAATACGGTAGCAACAATTTAGGTTTTAACTTAAATACTTTCCGTAATTTCATTAACTGATATAATGTTAATATACCAACCTACTGAAGTACTGAAATCTGTTTTGTATCCTTGTAATACACCGATAACCACTAAATGCAGGTGTTGATGAGAAAGTCACATGATGAACCAAAGCTCATCACAAGCAGCTTTTAAACAATTACATATTTAGAAGGTGCACAGTGTCATTCACACAAACACTAATCATCATAAAAAACTCAAATAATGCAATAAACATTCATTTAACAACAGTAGGTGTAACATACAACCCTAATATACGAAACTGATAAGAAAATACTTAGAAGAAACAGTTATTTCAACAAAAAAAAAAACATCAAATTTTAAATGTAATGCAGGGAATTCCAGGAATGTCAATTTACAGTTAAATAAAGTTCTTTTTCCACTTCCAAAAACAGTATATTACTGTAAAATTACATGCCATGTCCAATACAGTTTTTCACTGGATATAGTAGGGAAATTTACCGTTAACCATTTAACCGGTTTTTACTGTAGCATTTTTACAGTATTTTACTGTTAAATTCACAGTCATTTTTTTTTCAGTGTGTGTTTGATTAGGGTTGGAGCTAAACTTTTCAGAGACACCAGCCCTCCAGGATCAATGTTCCCCACTCCTGCCCTAATGTATTATAAATACAGATTCATAGAAAGTGTTACTGTCAATCCTTCTATTAAAATCTTCCACGTCACTGAAATAGGTATCAGAGAACAACCACTGGCTTGTGTTAACAGGAATATCAGTAACAAAAGGGTGCACTGGGCATTGTGCAAAAATAATTCATATACAACTCTGACGTGTAATGATAATCCAGACCAGAAAGGAAGACCTGCTCAGCCTCCTGCAAGGACCAATTTTGTAGGATAGCCAGGGCATTTATGATGGCTTATGAAAAAAATGGTTAAGCATACTGTTATACCACTACTGAATAGCAAACTATTATACAAGAATCCATACATGAGTAGCACCAGCATGCAGTACATTTACTTTATAGTCATTATGTCAACAAGGTTTAATTAAATCATCAATAATCAATAAAACTAGCAAATAAATTCTTAATTTGTCGGTATTCGTTATTATTTCTTAGCAATTCTCGCTTTGGCTATGTAAACTTTGCATTGTTTTAACATTCTAAAATAAAATCGGTAAAGTTACTCACACTCTGATTGCAATCCATGTCGTCCATCTTTGGTGATATAATTCGGTAGGTGGTGCGGTTACAGAAAGGCCTTTGATACACAGTTACTGCAGTGTTCTGGGTGGTCACTAGAAAGTTACCAGGGTATTCTTCATGGTTGCTATGCAGTTACTAGAGTACTCTGGATTGTTGCTAGGGTGTTCTGAGTGGTTGCTAGGCACTTGCTATGCAGTTGCTAGGGTGTTATAGGCAGGGATTCATGACACATCATTGTTTCTGATTGGTCAGATATGATTCACATGATTTATTTTAACCCTTTGTGTGTTGTGAACAATTTTTCATTTTTAAAGATGAATATATTTAGTTCTTCTGATCTGATATTCAGTCTCTTACTCATGTGATTAAATATTGTATCATGATAAAAGATGAAAGCAGGAAGATCCAGACCTACAGGAGTAACGATTACTGACTATTGATCGCTAAGATCCTCAGAGAGGAAGAATAATCACACCAGAAGAATGGTGTGAGTGTGTGGGTGAAGGTGGTTGTGAATGTGTGTAGATGTGTGTTAGTTACAGGATCAGAGAATGACACCGTTCCTCTGTCATAGTCCAGATTCACTCTCACACGATCAAGATCCTGATCAACACGAAAACCAGAACCTGGAGACCATCCGTACTGACGATACCACACAAACCAGACATCAGTGTTAAAGAAATCACGTCCCTTCCTCTGGTTTGATGCTGTAGTTACTCCAAGACTCCAGACTGAACTCTCTTTAACCTCCACATCCCAGCAGTGTGTTCCTGAGTTAAAACCCTCTGAACCCAAAACACAATAATAACAGTCAAATCTCTCTGGATTATCAGGAACAGGTTGATATTCGCTGTTTCTCACACTGGTCAGATCATCAGACACGACGAGACGTGGATCTGCAGTGTTTGGATCCAGAATCACAGGAGCTGATGAGACACAATCAACAGATGCTGTTATTCTGATGTTCATATAATGATCAAGAGTGAACCAAACACAGATGATTATGAATCATGACACTCGTCCTGTTGATCAAACACATCAGACATTTTCCTCTCATCACTGTCAGTCATTCTCTGAGTGATTTAACAATAGTGAAAGTTAAACACTGAATGATCACATACTGAAAAGATATTCATTTGATTTATGCTGTCATTTATATTCAATTATAGTGAGAAGCTGCTTTTAATACAAAATGTTGCCTTTGTACAGAACTTTACACAGTGCTGTCATATTCAAATGAGATAAACTGTAATAATACAGAAGAAATAAAGTTTATATCTATATAATTTTCCTCAGTGTTTCTCTCATATGAATCAAAGCTCTGCTTATTTAATAAAAATAAACACACAGTATGTATTATTCCACAGTAATGCAATCAAATAATAATCTTGCTGATATTGTTAACAAAAGCTACAACTAAAACTAGTCATATTTTTTTCATTAATTAACATAAAGCTTAAATAAAACATAATCATTAAATGAAAATCTAACAAGTAAAATTAAATGCAAATTAGAAAAGTTGTTTTGGCAACTAATTGAAATAAATTTACAGAAAATTTTTTTTTATAATTATACATATTAAATTTGAAGCTAAAATGTAAAAATAAATCCTCATTCAAAATATAATTTAAAAAAAAAAAAAAGAAAGCAAGTATATAAACAGTAGTCATCATTTGGGAAATTCATTTGGGTTTTTTGTGTAGAAATGTTTTTGTCAGTTTGATCAAATAAAAACCGCAGAAATCACTTCTGTCTTTCATTACACTGAAAATGAAAGTCAAGCACATTGAATTCTGGGATTCATAATTTCTAAAATTGATCTGCTGATTTCGGTGCAGTAGATCATCTGATTATTTACACATAATGCTGAAATCTGTCAATATTCCCCATCATGCATCATTTCCAGTGTGTGTGTGTGAGCTCAGATGTTCTGCAGTCAGACTCACTGTTCTGGACGATGTCCTGCATCTTCTTCCAGACTCTGAACGGCAGGTTGCCCAAGTAACGTGGCACATGAATCAAAGCTCCAGAAGGCGTCTGTGGATCCGGCTGTGAGATCTGGACTCTGGAAGAACATTCAGGAGTCAGAACTGCAGTGGCTTTGGATCAGAAGCAGAGAGACCAGAAACACCAGCAGATCACTCACCTTTCCATTGAGACTGGAAACTCCTGCAGAACAAACACACCATTGATCATCAACAACTCAATCAATCATCAATCAATCAATCAATCAATCATCTGAAATCAGACCTTTAGAAAGCAGACATCACTGGCTTTCATCATCTCCTCCACGTCTTTGATTGTGTGTGAAAGAGCTGAGATGTGTCTGTTGATCTCCTCCAGCTTCTCCTTCATCATCTGCTTCTTCTGCTCCTCTTCCTCCCTCAGTGCAGTGATTGTAGCTTCTTCTTCATCTCTGAGAAACTGATGAAGCTTCTCAAACTGCTGTTTAATCTGACGCTCTGTGTGCTCAGCTTGAGACTGAAATCAAACGACATTCACTTCAATCATCTCCATGAACACACATCAACACAATCACATCATTCAGATCTGAGATAAACTCAGATACAGACATAAAACGGATCCAGAAGCAGATTGATGATCGTCATTTACAAAAATAATCAGCTGGAGTCCATTATATTAAATATATCAGATCATAACTGTATATAGTGATCCTACAGCTGTAATGAAAATGACTCTGATTCTGTTTCCTCACCTTGATGTGTTGAACTGTTTTCTCAAACTCTCCTTTCATTGTTTTATTGTGTTGAAGTTTCTGCGGTAATAATTTCAGTGCTGTATTGAGCTCCTCCTAGAATTAAACAAAATAAAAATACATAAAACACCAAATTAAAGTGAAAAAAGAAGAGAAGACGATACAGTGATATGATCATATAATGCAGTGCAAAAGTATTTGATTTGATTTGAAATCCTGATTTCTTCTGTTTTTGTGAACATCTCATACTAAATTAATTCAGAAGTAATTACAGTTTGTAAAAGGAAAAGTTATTTACTGAAGCAAAATGGTTATTCAATACCAACTGAGCCTGTGTGGAAAAGTATTTGCCCCCTGATTCACCAAATCTGTGAAACTGCATTTATAATGGGGTTCAGATCATTGCAGTCCTGTTCAATCAAATTAACACTTAAACAAGACTTTTCAACATCATGAAGTTGAAAAACTCAGTTACCTTATATGATGAAACCACTTCATCGATTGGTCTGATTGTGTGATTGACATGTTTTTGTGAATTAACACACACTAAACACACCGGCTGTTTGTCTTCCAGACAGAAGAGTTTGAGTTTCTCACTGTGTAAACTGCAGATCTCCTCAGATCCTGATGAACGACTCTCATTTCTTTCCAGGAACGACTCACACAAGTTTTTTAACACAATATTTGGAGGAGGTTGTTCTCTTGAGGATCTTCTCCTGCAGACAGGACACTCCTGAGTTTTCTTGGTTCTCCAGAACTGTTGAAGACACTCTTTACAGACACTGTGACTACATGATAAAACAACAGGATTCTTGAAGATTTTACAGCACACGGGACAAGAAAGCTCTTCTACAGATAGTGAATTCATTTTCACAGTTTGAGCTCCAGCAGTCGAAACTTTACTTTCAGTTTCTGAACGACGGTTTCAAAAATGAATCACAAAGATCTGCTGTCTGATTATAAACAAACGTCCCAAAACTCCTTAAAGTGTTTCTCTTTGTTCTTTGTTTTCTTTAGTAAAGACAGAAGAGAGAACGACAGAAAGGAGAAATAATGAGTCTCTTCCTGGTGAGTGTTTTAAGAGGGAGGAGTTTCTGATCACCTTTGGGTGTGTTCAAACAGGTCAGATATATGGAAATCGCCTTTAAAGTTGTCAAAATTAAGTTCTTAGCAATGCATTATCAAAATTAAGCTTTGATGTATTTACGTAAGAAAATTTACAAAATATCTTTATGGAGCTCGATCTTTACTTAATAACATCCTAATGATTTTTGGCATAAAAGAAACATTGACAGTTTTGACCCATAAAATGTATTGTTGGTTATTGCTACAAATATAAATATACAAAGAAAACATAATTTCTTAATTTACCTTTTTAAAGAAACCTCATTGCTTGACTGGCTACTTTCTGATGTCTCAGACGATGATATATTTGTCCTGTGTCGGCCACTGTAGCTTCTGGTGATCGGTGGACTGAGCCGTTGACTGCAATTCACAACCTCACCGCTAGATGCCGCTAAAATGTACACACTGCATCTTTACAGTTTTTCACAGTTGCTTGAACACTAAACCCCATTCTCTAAGCCAAATTCTCAATAGCCTAAACCAATTTGTCAAATAAATCACTCTTTCTGCAAAGCCTTAAACAAGTTTAGGCAGTTTAGACAGTGTTTGCAGATTTCATGCACTCTTTTTAGAAAAACTCTAAACACATGTTTAATCACTAAGACAGTTTGCTCTGTGATGAACTTGTGATGCAAAACCCTAAACACAAGAAAGCAAAAGTTAAGCACAACTGCAACACGGCTGTCATCGTTTACACACAGTAATTCAAAATTCTTCACACTTGTTTCGAAATATTTAAATATACAAAATATAAGCTAGTTTAAAATGTGTGTGTATGTTTAGGTATCTTTTTTAGTGCTAAATAATTACTATATACAGTAAACATTCTCTTTTTTTTTTTGTAACTACATGCACTGGACACTGTGTTCTCCATTTTTTGATGTAGTGTCTAATGAATGATCTGTAGTGTGTATAGTATTGACTAATGTGTGTATGATTTGAAAGCTTTGTTTGATTTTGAGTACAGGTGAAATGGTTTTGAAGCGATTGTTTGATTTTGCCAGAAGAGTCAGGGTTTCTGTGAATTTAGTTTGAATATTTGGATTTGTGTTTAAGGTTTTGAGAAAATGACTGATGGTTTCAAAAAATGTGTTTTAGCATTTCAGAAAAACTGTAATATCTGAATTCATCTAAATGTGTTCCTGACCTACAGTTGCAATCAAAATTATTCAACCCCCCACTTTGTAATTTTGTATTTTCACTTTTGTGTTCATATTTCTTTCTTTATGTATATCACAATGACGTTGTAATGTGTCATTGTAACTATATAACTGTGAGTCCTATCGAGTCTCTTTCAATCAATATCCCAGTAAATTTGTGTAAATTTGTACTTTTAAAATGGATATGTGGCATACGTAAGAAGTGCATCCTTCTGTATTTCAATACAGCAACTGTCATGTTTTCAGTCTTGCTGAAACCTGTGAATGTTTCCTGTGAATTACTTCCCCAATTACTTTCAGGCTTGTATAGAAGTGTACATAGAAGCTCATGAAAGAAGAGCTTTAGGTGTTGAATAAGTGTGTGTATGATATATCCAAAAATATAATATTATGGAAAAGATGTTTGCAACGTAAGACAAATGTTTGCTTTTGAGATGTTTTTATGATATTTTGAATGCAGTGCTTCATTTTGCAAGAGATGTGAGGCATTTTGCATTTTGTGTGTTTAAATCTTTGTGTGTAAAGTTTTGAAAAAAATAGAGGCAAAGTTTTGAAAATGTGTGTAAGCAGTTGAAAAAAAAAAAAAAAAAAAAAAAAACTGTAAAAACAGCAATGTTGAAGAGGGGTTGAATAATTATGAAATAGCTGTGTTATTAAAAAAGAAAAATCCCATAATTCAGAAAAATGGCATTATGTATTGACATTATCACTTTTAATATGCCAGTAAACTGTTGTAGATGCAATTTTTATAAAAATAATGGATCTTCAGAAATGTATTATTCATATCATATGTATTATGTATATTGGGGGTTTAAATAATGTTGAGTGCAACTGTATTTGTCATTGGATCCTTGCAACTTTTAAGCGTCAGCGCTGGTCCATGCATTGAATCAGTGCGAAAGATCTCTATATTGTGAAATATCAGCTTCAGATGTTGCTGGTCGATTGACACTTGTAAAGTGGTGCTTAAAGTTAAATTCATTTTAGCACATTGTTTAATACATGAATGAATTGTGTTTTAAGTGTATTTGTTGAATGAATGGTTTACAGTTTTTCCTCGATTGCTAAAACACTCTTTTGAACTAAAATTTCAAAGCCATAACACCAATTTTAAAAAAAGCACAGCCATTTCCCTAAACTATAAACACTGTTCCCCTGCTTTGACACATGAGTTATACAGTGGGTACGGAAAGTATTCAGACCCCCTTACATTTTTCACTCTTTGTTATATTGCAGCCATTTGCTAAAATCATTTAAATTCATTTTTTTCCCCTCATTAATGTACACACAGCACCCCATATTGACAGAAAAATGCAGAATTGTTGACATTTTTGCAGATTTATTAAAAAAGAAAAACTGAAATATCACATGGTCCTAAGTATTCAGACCCTTTGCTCAGTATTTAGTAGAAGCACCCTTTTGATCTAATACAGCCATACAGATCTAATACAGAGTCTTTTTGGGAAAGATGCAACAAGTTTTTCACACCTGGATTTGGGGATCCTCTGCCATTCCTCCTTGCAGATCCTCTCCAGTTCTGTCAGGTTGGATGGTAAACGTTGGTGGACAGCCATTTTTAGGTCTCTCCAGAGATGCTTAATTGGGTTTAAGTCAGGGCTCCGGCTGGGCCATTCAAGAACAGTTACGGAGTTGTTGTGAAGCCACTCCTTTGTTATTTTAGCTGTGTGCTTAGGGTCATTGTCTTGTTGGAAGGTAAACCTTCGGCCCAGTCTGAGGTCCTGAGCACTCTGGAGAAGGTTTTAGCCCAGGATATTCCTGTACTTGGCCGCATTCATCTTTCCCTCGATTGCAACCAGTCATCCTGTCCCTGCAGCTGAAAAACACCCCCACAGCATGATGCTGCCACCACCATGCTTCACTGTTGGGACTGTATTGGACAGGTGATGAGCATTGCCTGGTTTTCTCCACACATACTGCTTAGAATTAAGGCCGAAAAGCTCTATCTTTGTCTCATCAGACCAAAGAATCTTATTTCTCACCATCTTGGAGTCCATGCAGGCTTTCATGTGTCTTGCACTGAGGAGAGGCTTCCGTCGGGAAACTCTGCCATAAAGCCCCGACTGGTGGAGGGCTGCAGTGATGGTTGACTTTCTACAACTTTCTCCCATCTCCCGACTGCATCTCTGGAGCTCAGCCATAGTGATCTTTGGGCTCTTCTCCCCCGATAGCCCAGTTTGGCCGGACGGCCAGCTCTAGGAAGGGTTCTGGTCGTCCCAAACGTCTTCCATTTAAGGATTATGGAGGCCACTGTGCTCTTAGGAACCTTAAGTGCAGCAGAAATTTTTTTTGTAACCTTGGCCAGATCTGTGCCTTGCCACAATTCTGTCTCTGAGCTCTTCAGGCAGTTCCTTTGACCTCATGATTCTCATTTGCTCTGACATGCACTGTGAGCTGTAAGGTCTTATATAGACAGGTGTGTGGCTTTTCTAATCAAGTCCAATCAGTATAATCAAACACAGCTGGACTCAAATGAAGGTGTAGAACCATCTCAAGGATGATCAGAAGAAATGGACAGCACCTGAGTTAAATATATGAGTGTCACAGCACAGGGTCTGAATACTTAGGACCATGTGATATTTCAGTTTTTCTTTTTTCATAAATCTGCAAAAATGTCAACAATTCTGTGTCTTTCTGTCAATATGGGGTGCTGTGTGTACATTAATGAGGAAAAAAATTAACTTAAATGATTTTAGCAAATGGCTGCAATATAACAGAGTGAAAAATTTAAGGGGGTCTGAATACTTTCCATACCCACTGTATGTGAACCAGAAAAAACACTGCATTGCAAGGACAGAATGGTTTGCCAGTACATTATAATGTGTAAATGACTAGTGAACAGTAGGCATATAACTGTCATTATGTACTGTCAAACCACTCTGTCCTTTCAATGCAGTGTGTAGTCAGTGACATCAGTAAGGCTTGGTCATTGTGGCTTTGCATGGTTGAAAACTGGAGAAGGGTCTTGCTGCAGACATGCAGTTGCATGTTCAGACGTGCACTCTCTGACATCTGCACTTCCGCAAGTGATGTCGCTTGCAGTATTTTTTTTTTTTTTTTTACAATTAAATTTTATTTATTATTTATTTGTTTTTTAATTAAATCTCTCAACATCTTACAACAGTAGCCAGGTGGTCAAAACAAGAAAAAACAAACTACATTACAATATCACTTGCAATTCTCACACTCTCCGCTACCTGCAATGACCATTACTTGCAAGCGACACAATTCGTGCATGTTGCCAATGGAGACGAGACGCTGTGGTGGTTAAACTATTAAAACTAATTTAATGGCATAAAATACAGGGTCCTGCAAGTCATCTGTAGAAGAAAAAGACAAGACCTGTAAATCCATGGCCAAAGAACAGCAGAATTTGAAAGCAATGTGCTGTAACGAGGACGCTGAGGCAGAAGTAGAATCCATATGCGGTTGTTTATTACAGGAATCAGAGTACAGAGAAACAGGCAGAGGGTCAATACCGGGAAGGCAATCCGATAGCATACAATACACAAACGTAATCCAAGCAGCAGTGAGTATAATCAGGCAGTGGGTCAGATAACGGGTAAGCAGTCCAATATAGCAACCGTAGCAATAGGGGAAATCCAGAGAGCGATAGTTAAAGGGCAGATACAGGGTCAAACCTTGAAAGCAGTCCACACAGGCAAACAATCCAAATAGGGGTAATCCGTAAACTCGAAATCCAAGGCAAGTCGGAGAACTCGGAGAACAAGGCAAGGCGGCAACAGGTAGTCAGACAGAGAAATAGTAAACGCTCAGTAAGGCAGGTGAGAGCACATGGTGATCGCTTAAGTAGTGCCAAACAGGAAGTGAGGGTAGAAGCAGCAGAGGGAGCGTGCAGTCAGTATTCGGGTGAGGGCTCCCTCTGCTGGCGTGGCGTTACATGTGCAAAGTCTCTCGTTAAGTAAGATACATTAAGTGCAATTAATAGATCTAATTGAATGTAGTTTATTAATTAAATGTACTTCAAGGCAAGCATATGGCCACAAATACAACGTGCAAACTTTCACCTGTCCTCCCATACAGCAAAATGCTTAATGTGGCATATTAACAGACTAAGACCAAATTCAGTATAAATCTTATTGTTGACACAAACTATACAGACCATATGAACGCGCACTGTGAAATGCACTGAGTGGTATTAAATGGACTAATTCCGTACAGGCAAACGGAAGAGCCCAAAACACAATGCGTTAAACTTTTTTTCTCCCGTAGTAAATCATTATTAATAAAACATGTAATGTATTTTAATGGACATAGACAATGATATAAAAGGGCTGTAGAGATTATTCTATATGGGAAAACTTGAAACTTTGCGCGTTGCGTTTATTCTGGGCTCCAGAAGATTATTATATAGATTCTAATATGGTTACACCATATGCAGGCTACACCATATGTGTAGCATATACAGGTGCATCTCAAAAAAATTCGAATATTGTAAAAAAGTTCTTTTTTTTGTTTTTTTGTTTGTAACTTATTTCAAAAACTGAAACTTTCATATATTCTAGATTCATCACATGTAAAGTAAAATATTTCTAAAGTTTTTTTTTTTTTTTTTTTAAATTTTGATGATTAGAGCTTACAGCTCATGAAAGTCAAAAATCCAGGATCTCAAAATATTAGAATATTTCCTGAAATCAATCAATCAATCAAAAAAAAAAAAAAAAAAAACAGATTTGCAAAAAAGAAAATTTCAAGTTCTTTAAAGTTTGTTCATTTATACACTCTATACTTGGTCGGCAGCACATATTACAGCAAATGACTTGCTCCTAGCACAAATTACAGCATCAGTGAGGTTTGGCATGGAAGCGATCAGCCTGTGGCACTGATGAGGCACTATTGAACCTTCAGATCATCTGTATATTGTTGGATCGACTGTTTCTCATCTTTCTCTTGAAAATATCCCATAGATTCTCAATGGGGTTTAGGTCAGCTATGTTGGCTGGCCAGTAAAGCACAGTAATATCATGGTCAGCAAACCACTTGGAAGTGGTTTTTGCACTGTGGGCAGGTGCTAAAGTCCTGCTGGAAAAGGAAATCAGCATCTCCATAAAGCCTGTCAGCAGATGGAAGCATAAAGTGCTCCAAAATCTCCTGGTAGACGGCTGCCTTGACTTTGCACTTGATAAAACACAATGGACCAACACCAGCAGACGTCACGGCACCCCAAATCATCACTGACTTCAGAAACTTTACACTGGACTTCAAGCAGCTTGGATTCTGTGCCTCTCCAGTCTTCCTCCAGACTCTGCGATCATGATTTCAACATGAAATCCAAAATTTACTTTTATCTGAAAAGAGGACTTTGGACCACTGAGCAACAGTCAAGTTCATTTTCTTATTAAAATGAGGTCTTATAATGTTATCAAGATTTGTACATAAAAAAAAAAAATAAAAAAATCACAATTTAGAAGTAATACTCTATTTTCTTTCCTGTTTTAACCTCCTTCATTAGAATACTGTTTAAATAGGCATGGTGGATTGTAGACTCAGAAGGAAGCATCCACTGCTATGTTTGGCTAAAGGCCTGTTCACACCAAAGACGATAACTATAAAGATAACGATGAATGCTGTGACTTATCAATCTGCTGTTGGTCACGCGTCTTCACGTGATGAGTTCACCAAGCTTAAAATCTGGAACACATTGAAATGCAAAACTTTTCGCATAAGCTTGCATTTCTGGTCTGACGCATTACATGTGTATAATTGGAAGTCAATGGAATGAAAAGTGCAGTGTGACACCCTTTCAGTCATTGATCTTCTGTGGAGGCGGTGTTTAGCCGCACCATTACATCATAGAGTGGCTCATTCCACAACCTGTTGTTTTGGCAGACTGCCTTCAATATAAGCTGTATTAAGACTAATCAGAAAGTTTTAAGTTCTGAAATATACAGGATGGTTTTTATAGTACAATGACCTCTTACATGTCAAAAGGTCAAGGGAATTTAAATTGAATGAATAAATACATTTTTATTAAATAAATAAATATTTTTGAAAACTAACATTTTCTACCCCACTCTTCCCTGCCACAAAATAGTGTCACAAACATCACAACTGTTATGCCTGGTGTAGTGCGGAGTATCAGTCGAGTGGATTGATGTCAAATGTAAAGGCCAGTATGAACCTTTTAAAGATTTTTCAAAATTTACATATCTAGTTATGATGTTAAATTGTTGTTTTAAAAAATTATGCATAGTGCTTAAGCACATCGTGTAAAAGTGCATAGTGTATAGTACATCGTTTGGGATGCAGTTAAAGTCTTTCAAGGTAACAAAATAATTTTATTTTTCAAGTACAGTAAGTTTATTTATTAGTAAAATTCAATACAATAAATTAACAAATATTAAAATAAAGCACTATATAGACTATATACATCTTATACATCAATTTTTATTAAAGTTCTTTGGTCAAGAGCAGTGATTTTTTTTTTTTCCTCTCTTTTGTGTTTTGTTGTTTTATTGACATTAAAAGAATAGTTCACCCAAAACTTTCAATTCTGTCATCTGTCAATTCTGTCTTAGGGACAGTTTTAAAGGAGAAGTCCACTTCCAGAACAACAATTTACAAATAATTTACTCACCCCCTTGTCATCCACGATGTTCGTGTCTTTCTTTCTTTAGTTGTAAAGAAATAGTTTTTTGAGGAAAACATTTTTCTCCATATAATGGACTGATATGGTGCCCCGATTTTGAAGTTCCAAAATGCAGCTTAAATGCGGCTTCAAACGATCCCAAATGCGGTTGTAAACGATCCCAGCTGAGGAAGAAGGGTCTTATCTAGTGAAACGATCGGTTATTTACATTATTTTATTTATTTATTTTTTTTTATTCGCAAACGCTCATCTTGCCTTGCTCTCCTTGAACTCTATGTATTCTGACTCAAGACAGTTAGGGTATGTCGAAAAACTCTGATCGTGTTTTCTCCCTGAACTTCAAAAATCATTTCAAAATCATCCTACATCACTACAGAAGTACCGACACAGTCTTTGCAAAGTGAACATGCAAAGAAGATCAAACACCCTTAACAAAAGAGGTAAAACAGCGATATAGAACGATTTTTGAAGTTGAGGGAGAACATGAGATGAGAGTTTTTTGACATATGCTAACCGCCATGAGCCGGAACAAAAACAGTCCAGGCAGAGGAAGACAAGACGAGCATTTGACATTAAAATAATATAAATTGTATTTCTTTAATGAAAATAACCAATAGTTTCGCTAGATAAGACCCTTCTTTCTCGGTTGGGATCATTTACAACCACATTTGGGATCGTTTGAAGCCGTATTTAAACTGCATTTTGGAAGTTCAAACTCAGGGCACCATATCAGTCCATTATATGGAGAAAAATGCTGAAATGTTTTCCTCAAAAAGCATAATTTCTTTACGTCTGAGGAAAGAAAGACATGAACGTCGTGGATTATAATTATTTGTAAACTGTTGTTCAGGAAGTGGAGTTCTCCTTTAAATTAGATTGAGAGCGCAATTCCAAACCAGGGCAGATGAGCATGGAAATTTCTGCACTTGATTTAATTACAAATTAAAGAACGCAGATGCAACGTCTCTTTTACATATCGAACAATGCAATATACTAAGCACAGCGCAAATTAGCTTAATAACGAATAAAAATTGATAATAGTGCAGTCAGAGTTGGGTAATGCTGCTAGTTGGAACAAGATGTGATAGCACATGGACTGTAATAAATGTCTATTGGGTGTCTTAGTAAACTCTAGTAAACTAGTTCTACCACCACATTATTTCACATTGTATACCTTTGTATACCAAATTAGAAGTTAAAAACGCTGTTTAAAGAAACCATGATACATAATTGATAAAAAATAAACATAACTATATAAAGTCACCATGTTCATGGTTATTTCAAAGAGAAACACTGCTGTTATATCAAAGTCCTGTCTGAAATTTAGCTGTTAGGGCTGCACAATATTGAGAAAGAGAAAAATGTGTTCATATTTATGTTCACTGTATAACCAACTCGAATCTCTTACAGTAACAGAAATGTTTTTTTTTTTCTTTTTTCTTTTTTTTTTTAAATCCGTACACTTGATATTTTTCATAGACCACATTTCTACTTCTTTTGACCAATTCATTATGACTTTAAAAAATATTTATTATTATTATTATTATTATTATGTCTTAATTTCATTTTTACCCTCAGGCTTTTATTTTGACAGTTTTCAGAGTGAAGCTCTAAGCAGCCATAATGCTGTGTTTCTCTGTGTGTGACTTTTATTGTAAGGGTTTTTTTTTTATTTATTTATTTTTTTTAACTATCAGGCTTTTAGACTTACAGTATTATATATACATCATATGCATTCATTAACATTGTATAAGGCAAATTGTAATAGTCAATGTCAGAGCAGTTCACAGTACTTTGCTTTTTTGTTTTTAGTGACTGGAAGTGTTGAACATCCTGAGAGCAGAAAGAGAAGAA
The DNA here is from genome assembly GCA_036247105.1 of Cirrhinus mrigala. NCBI lineage: Eukaryota > Metazoa > Chordata > Actinopteri > Cypriniformes > Cyprinidae > Cirrhinus > Cirrhinus mrigala. The sequence continues at coordinate 42,308,338 of CM070009.1, forward strand.
TGGTGTGGTCAAAAGCAGACGTTGCTGCGGTGATGAAACATTTCACGATTTCACATCATGATTGATCACATCCAAAATATAAGTTCCTCATTACACAATGTGTGTATGAATTGTTTATTTATTATGTGTATATATACATACACACAAATACAGTTTATTTTGAAAACATTTAAATGTATATACATGTCTATATTTATATTCATATAATTTATATTACGTATAAATATCTTTAATAAATAAAGATAACATTTTCTTAAATATATACATGCATACATATATTATGTAAAGAAACTTATAATTTGGATGCGATTAATCTTTTGACAGCACTGTTATGCAGCTATAAACATTTGTTTTTTAAGCCTTGTTCTCAAAGATTGTTGCACTTTATAATGACGATTTTACAATTCTTGTAAATATTTTTGTAATCCTATTCTTACTTGTTTCAAATGTTGCAAATTAATATTACTTCCTTGCTGCTGTTTTAGCTTGCACACACTTCTTCATTTAACTAGTTTTTAATGAAATGTTCCATTTTCTGTAGATGACAAAGCTGCTTTCTAAGAGTAGTCGGTAATTTGTAGTTGTGAAATTGAAAGAAAACAACTGAATTTGTTTATTTATCTATTTTTATTTTATTTATTTATTTATTTTTTATCTGGTTTTAATCTTTATCTGTATTGTTTGCAAGGCTCGCAAAATGTGTTCACACTGACTGTTTTAAAGCTGTAGTAGTAAACCCAAAGTGGATGTTGCCATCACTCAGATGTCTCTTTAATTTTGAGGTATTGTTTCTTCACCATTATCAGTGTTTGAGTGAGTCTGTGCTTCATTAAAATCTGTCTTCAGGATTCATTGTGAATGTGGTGTTTCATACTGCGGTCATCAAGTCTGAAAGAGACACTTTTTTTTTTTTTAGCCATTTAGTAGGCAGTCCTTAAGCAGCACAACTATATGATCAGATAACACTCTTGAATTGAAAGAATAGGTACCTATGGAGCTAATCACACTGTGCACAATCAATTATTTATTTCTGTACAGAGCATGTTATGAGTCTGGGAATGCGGTCTAGCTCTTTCACTCATGTGACGCGATCATAACTTCCGGCCTTCTGGACTACGACGTCCCATACACTTCATTATTCTCAATTCCATACATAAACGACTGAGAGAAATGATTCTACGAATGGAATATGAAGCCAAATGGACACAATTGTGATTATATCCAGGGTTCCCATGGGTAATGGAACTTCTGGAATATCATGGAATTTTAAAAGGTCTTTTTCAGATATTGAAAATCAGGGAAATTTATCTATCTATCTATCTATCTATCTATGTATCTATTTATTTATTATATATATTTTTGGTTCAAGTCATGGAATATCAGGGATTTGTGTTTGTCACTTTAAATTTTAGTTTCTATTTTTTTTTTTTTTTTTTTTTTTTTTTTTTTTTGCATTGTTTCACACGTTTTGTCTATTGTTATGGTTAGGTCATTTTTCAGTGCAATTTTATTCCCTTCCCTCACTTAAGTCAAATGCAGTCACCAGACTGTTAACCTGTTAACTAAGGCAAACATGCCAGAAAAATGTACAAATTCAAAGACTGGGTGTTCAAAGTAGACGACAGAAAAGCAAAACTTAAATGTGAAGAAATAAAAAGACTGAATGATGAACTTGATGACAAACAGAAAATCCTTCAGAGTGTGTAACATTTAGTCCATTATAAAACACTACAAATAATGCATATTGTCCATTACATAATCAAAATCCTCTTAAGATCACAATCATAATTTATTACAAGCAATAATAGTTGGTTAATAATGATGGTTTAAAATGGGTTTTGAGCAAAAACAGTAATCTCATACTTGTTAATATTAGCATTATTGTGATGCGTAACTTGATGCTAGTTGTAGTTGTAATGCCCCTGTTACCAGCTGTGATTTTATGATGTATTTGGTCAAAAGAATTCCTGTAAGAATGCAATTTCATGTAATCCATATATTGGAATTACCAGTTACCACAAATACTACTGCCAAAACTATAGATACTACAGAAAACTATAGTAAATTGTCACAATACTTTAATTTAGAAGCATAAGAAAATGAAACTTAAAATTTAAAATTAATATCTGCAGTCCAAACTAAAAAAAAATACAAGATTTTATAATTTATAATATATATAGGACTGCAGTTATAGATTTAAAGTAGTTTCATTTTCATGTTAAAATTGTTAATTGTTTATATATATATATATATATATATATATATATATATATATATATATAATATAGTTTATTATTATGATTTCACAGTCCTAGTAAACCCTTCTGTCTTTGCATTGTTTGGTGTTGTGATGTTTTTGTGTACTGGTCATATTATAATGAGCTGTGATGTCATTTTGACATCACATTGTCCTTGTAAACCATTTGTCCCCATAATTCTGTATTCTGTCTTTTAGGACACATGTCCTTGTAAGTAGGCAAAAAATCAGGATGATGTGTATCTTGTTTCATAAATGATAAACAAAAAATAATTTGTGAGTTTTGATGCCCTGATGTTTTTAAAGCATTTACATTTTTATTTGAAAGATCTATAAAAGGAAAGCATAGTACCTATAAATCACAGGCTTACCTGTATAGTTGTGTGTGTGTGTGTGTGTGTGTGTATACTTGTTCTTGTTACCAAATGTCCCCACAAGGATAGTAAAACCTGAAATTTTTGACATTTGACCGCCCTGCGGTCCCCACAATATTATATATATATATATATATATATATATATATATATATATATATATATATATATATATTACAAATAGTAAATGATGTTTGTCTGAAAGTGTAAGGATGCAAACATGTTTTCTGTAAGGGGTAGGTTTAGCGTTAGGGTTGGATTAGGGGATAGACAATATCGTTTGGTTAGTATAAAAACTATAGAAGTCTATGGAAAGTCTCCACAATTCACAAAAACAAACGTGTGTGTGTGGATTTGTTTTTATATTCTGGTGGGGACCTAAACCTGAATACACAGACTCATGCAAATGCATTCATTTTTTGTGTTCATCATCTGATTTGTTTTGAGTGGAGAGCTTCATTTTGACCTGAATATAGGAATTGAGTGAGAAGTTATGGATTTGTGTGTAGAGTTTTGCAAAACAAAGAGGCATGATTTCGAGAAATGTTAAAGCAATTGAGAAAAACTGTAATGATGATCCATTCATAAATACAGTCCCTTACCGCCACCTATTGGTCAAACAATATAACTGCACTGACTGTCAGCCTTCACCTGATGGATTACAACTGGTTCAGTTTGACATCAAGTTTTGTATGATCAGTAAACCAAAGTATCCTAATGATGGATATTGTTTTGTTTATGTTCAGTTTTTAAAGGCCTATTAAAATGTTTATTGTAAAATGAACATATTACAACAAAGGCATCATCTGTGGTTTCATCTGTATAAAGCTTAAATGTCAGCTGAAAAAGTTTACAGTACAGGTTGACCATGAAGGACAAGGAGCCACATGTAAAAAAAAAAAAAAAAACAACGTCCAGACGACACAAAGCACAGCTGCTGTTTATTGTTATTAATATTTTTAGTTATTATTGTTTACATTCTATTATGTTCAACAGCTTACAGCTTGTAATTTATTCACTTTAAGAGGTCTAAAATAAGGAGAAGAGACTGGTTTTAGACTGCCTAAAAATAGATGATTACGTTACTTTAAATGAGTCTACACCCAAACTGTTATAAACATGAGTCACGTCCAAAAGTTTTCAAGTATAATTCATCTGAAGTAATGCTGCTTCTTAAAACGTTATCTCTAGTAATAAGTGTTAATGATCAATTCTCTGAGATGTTTGTATTGTCTACTGTATACAGGTCACCAGAGCACCATACAGACTTTATTAGAGAATTTACTGATTTTCTATCTGAGTTAGTGCTGACTGCAGATAAAGTCTTGATTGTTGGTGATTTTAATATCCATATTGATAATGAAAAAGATGCATTGGGATCAGCATTTATAGACATTCTCAACTCTACAAGGGTGAAAAAACACGTCAGGACCGACTTATTGTCGAAATCATACTATGCATGTTATATGATCGCATTGTTTCATGTTTATGCTGTTAATATTCATTCACTAGCTGATGTTTTAATCTAGTATTCTGTACTCTCTGCTCGTCTTCACATGTATAAACACAGTATAACATGGTTTTACTACAGTAATGTATTAAATAAAAAAATACAAAGTCAGATCACTGTGAAATCTTTATATTTTATCATGCAGAGAATGTAGCTAATATACTACCAGTCAAAAGATTTTTTTTTTTTTTTTTTAATTTTCTGCTCACCAAGCCTGCATTTATTTGATACAAATAAGGAATATAAATATATATACACTACCGTTCAAAAGTTTGGGGTCAGTAAGACTTGTAATAGTCTTTAAAGTAGTCTCTTATGCTCATCAAGGCTGCATTTATTTGATTAAAAATATATATAAAAAAAAAAAAAAAAACAGTAATATTGCAAAATGTTTTTACAATATAAAATAATGATTTTTATTTTAACATACTTTAAAATAGAATTTATTCCTGTGATGAAAAGCTGAATTTTTATCAGCTGTTACTCCAGTCTTAAGTGTCACATGATCCTTCAGAAATCATTCTAATATGCGGATTTATTATTAGAATGATCAATGTTGGATAATATCAACAGTTGTGCTGCCAAATATTTTTTGGAACCTGTAATTTTTTTTTTCAGGATTCTTTCATGAATAACAAGTTTAAAAAGTACAGTGTTTATTCAAAATATAAATATTTTATAACAATGTAAATTATTTATTATTAACTTTTAATAAACTTTAAATTATTATATCAACAATATTAATACATGTTTTTTGAATATTAGGATGATTTCTGAAGGATCATGTGACTGGAGTAATGATGCTAAAAATTCAGCTTTGAAATCACAGGAATAAATTACATTTTAAAACATATTCAAGTAGAAAACAGTTTTTTTAAATAGTAAAAATATTTCTAAATGTTACTGTTTTTGCTGTACTTTGTATCAAATAAATGCAGGCTTGATGAGCAGAAGAGACTTAATTAAAAACATTACAATCTCACTGATCAAAAACTTTTGTCTGGTTGTGTGTGTGTGTGTGTATATATTTTCAAACTTTTCACTGCAACTGTACTTTTCACAATATTTTATAATTTTTTTCATTGCTGGCATTGAAAGTGTAGTGAATAAGAGTCCTTCAAGGGTTCAACATCTCTGCTCCTCCACAGTGTCAAGTTTTTGTCAGTAGGTGGAAACATGTTGTATGCTATAGTTAACAGCACGACTATAGTTTCTTATAATCTCCTATTTTGACTGGAATTGTGTTGGACATAATTATTGAAATTATATTTCAAAATAGTTTATCAAAAATACTTGACTCATTGCTTTACCTTCCCCTCTTCTCAATGACAGGCTACATAAACATGTTAACCAAATCATACAAATTAACTTATAAAACCAATCAGAATAACTAAAAGAATATTTTTCTTCAAATGTATTTTTATTGATCTTTATGTGTAGAGAGGGACGTCCCAGTGGATCACAGTCAATCATAAACATCTTCAAGCACACATGACTCACAGAAGATTGCTGTTGAAATTCACTTTAAAGAAGCTCTGAAACCCTTTGGAGATCTACATTATTTATATTATCTATATTATCTATATTATTATTATTATTATTATTATTATTATGTTATTAATAGTGAATTTTTCTCTCACAAACACAAAGATTTCTAATGAGGGTGTTGCTATGCAGTTGCTAGGGTGTTCTGATGGTTGCTAAGCAGTTGCCAGGGTATTGCTTTGCAGTTACTAGAGTACTCTGGATTGTTGCTAGGGAGATCTGAGTGGTTGCTAGGGTGTTATGGGCAGGGATTCATGACACATCGTTTCTCATTGGTCAGATATGATTCACATGATTTATTTTAACCCTTCATGTGTTTTAAACATTATTTTTAAAGATGAATATATTTACTTGTTTTCTGATCTGATATTCAGATCAACAGTATCTTACTCATGTGATTAAATATTGAATCATGATGAAAGATGAAAGCAGGAAGATCCAGACCTACAGGAGTAACGATTACTGACTATTGATCGCTAAGATCCTCAGAGGAGAAGAACAATGATTACAGAAGAATGGTATGAGTGTGTGAGTGAAGGTGGTTGTGAATGTGTGTAGATGTGTGTTAGTTACAGGATCAGAGAATGACACCGTTCCTCTGTCATAGTCCAGATTCACTCTCACACAATCAAGACGCTGATTAACACGAAAACCAGAACCTGGAGACCATCCGTACTGATGATACCACACACTCCAGACATCAGTCTTAAAAAAATCACGTCCCTTCCTCTGGTTTGATGCTGTAGTTACTCCAAGACTCCAGGCTGAACTCTGTTTAAGCTCCACATCCCAGCAGTGTGTTCCTGAGTTAAAACCCTCTGAACCCAGAACACAGCGATAACAGTCAAATCTCTCTGGATTATCAGGAACAGGTTGACATCCGCATCTCACACTGGTCAGATCATCAGACACGACGAGACGTGGATTTGCAGTGTTTGGATCCAGAATCACAGGAGCTGATGAGACACAATCAACAGATGCTGTTATTCTGATGTTCATATAATGATCAAGAGTGAACCAAACACAGATGATTATGAATTATGACACTCGTCCTGTTGATCAAACACATCAGACATTTTCCTCTCATCACTGTCAGTCATTCTCTGAGTGATTTAACAATAGTGAAAGTTAAACACTGAATGATCACATACTGAAAAGATATTCATTTGATTTATGCTGTCATTTATATTCAATTATAGTGAGAAGCTGCTTTTAATACAAAATGTTGCCTTTGTACAGAACTTTACACAGTGCTGTCATATTCAAATGAGATAAACTGTAATAATACAGAAGAAATAAAGTTTATATCTAGATAATTTTCCTCAGTGTTTCTCTCATATGAATCAAAGCACTGCTTATTTAATAAAAATAAATATAATCTTGCTGATATTGTTAACAAAAGCTACAACTGAAACTATTAATATTATTTTCTTTTTAATTAAAATAAAGCTTAAATAATATAAATAATCATTAAATGAAAATTTATGCAAGTTTCTTAAATGGAAATGGTAAAAAATGTTTTGGTAACTGAAATAAATTTACTTGAAGTAAAATGACTAAAACTGAAATAAAATGATTTACAATAATATACATACTAAATTTGAAGCTAAAATGTAAAAATAAAAATTAATTCAAAATATTAAAAAATGAAAGTAAACAGTATAGTCATCATATGGAAAATAACATTTTTTTGTGTAGAAATGCTGTCATTAATCTGATCAAATAAACTAAAAAACAGCTGAAATCACTTCTGTCTCTTTCATTACACTGAAATGAAAGTCAAGCACATTGAATTCTGGGATTCATTATTTCTAAAAGTGATCTGCTGATTTTGGTGCAGTAGATCATCTGTTTATTCACACATAATGCTGAAATCTGTCAATATTCCCCATCATGCATCATTTCCAGTGTGTGTGTGTGAGCTCAGATGTTCTGCAGTCAGACTCACTGTTCTGGACGATGTCCTGCATCTTCTTCCAGACTCTGAACGGCAGGTTGCCCAAGTAACGTGGCACATGAATCAAAGCTCCAGAAGGCGTCTGTGGATCCGGCTGTGAGATCTGGACTCTGGAAGAACATTCAGGAGTCAGAACTGCAGTGGCTTTGGATCAGAAGCAGAGAGACCAGAGACACCAGCAGATCACTCACCTTTCCATTGAGACTGGAAACTCCTGCAGAACAAACACACCATTGATCATCAACAACTCAATCAATCATCAATCAATCAATGATCTGAAATCAGACCTTTAGAAAGCAGACATCACTGGCTTTCATCATCTCCTCCGTGTCTTTGATTGTGTGTGAAAGAGCTGAGATGTGTCTGTTGATCTCCTCCAGCTTCTCCTTCATCATCTGCTTCTTTTGCTCCTCTTCCTCCCTCAGTGCAGTGATTGTAGCTTCTTCTTCATCTCTGAGAAACTGATGAAGCTTCTCAAACTGCTGTTTAATCTGATGCTCTGTGTGCTCAGCTTGAGACTGAAATCAAACCACATTCACTTCAATCATCTCCATCAACACACATCAACACAATCACATCATTCAGATCTGAGATAAACTCAGATACAGACATATAACGGATCCAGAAGCAGATTGATGATCGTCATTTACGAAAATAATCAGCTGGAGTCCATTATATTAAATATATCCTCACCTTGATGTGTTGAACTGTTTTCTCAAACTCTCCTTTCATTTTTTCATTTTGTTTTAGTTTCTGCTGTAATGATTTCAGTGCTGTATTGAGCTCCTCCTAGAATTAAACAAAATAAAAATACATAAAACACCAGATTAGAGTGAAAAAAGAAGAGAAGACGATACAGTGATATGATCATATAATGCAGTTCCTGATTTCTTCTGTATTTGTGAACATCTCATACTAAATACATTCAGAAATAATTACAGTTTGTAAATGAAAAAAGTTATTTATTGAAGCAAAATGCTTATCCAGTACCAACTGAGCCTGTGTGGAAAAGTATTTGCCCCCATAGTTACTGATTCACCAAATCTGTGAAACTGCATTGATAATGGGGTTCAGATCACTGCAGTCCTGTTCAATCAAATCAACACTTTAATAGGACTTTTCAACAGCATTAAGTTGAAAACTCATTTATCTTACCTTATATGATGGGACAACTTCTTCTGTTGGTCTGATTGTGTGATTGACATGTTTTTGTGAAGTAAAACACACTACACACAGCAGCTGTTTGTCCTCCAGACAGAAGAGTTTGAGTTTCTCACTGTGTAAACTGCAGATCTCCTCAGATCCTGATCTCTTCAGGAACGACTCACACAAGTTTTTTAATGCAAGACTAACTGGAGGTTCATCTTTTGAGGATCGTCTCCTGCAGACAGGACACTCCTGAGTTTTCTTGGTTCTCCAGAACTGTTGAAGACACTCTTTACAGACACTGTGACTACATGATAAAACAACAGGATTCTTGAAGATTTCACAGCACACGGGACAAGAAAGCTCTTCTACAGATAGTGAATCCATTTTCACAGTTTGAGCTCCAGCAGTCAAACTTTACTTTCACTTTCTGAACGACGGTTTTAAAAATGAATCACAAAGATCTGCTGTCTGTTCATAAACAAACGTCCCAAAAATCCTTAAAGTGTTTCTCTTTGTTCTTCACTGATTCTTTGTTTTCTTTAGTAAAGACAGAAGAGAGAACGACAGAAAGGAGGACTAATGAGTCTCTTCCTGGTGAGTGTTTTAAGAGGGAGGAGTTTCTGATCACCTTTGGGTGTGTTCAAACAGGTCACATATATGTAAATATGATATATGGACATATATAGACATATAAAGCAATAATTAATATTGATACGTGCCTATGTGGAGTTAAGTTGTTGTTTGAGTAATTTTCGTGTTTGTATTCTTTTCTCCGAGTTTTTCTTTTCTTTTTTTCCTCCGTCCCTCTTACTTTCACTTTCGCAGGTGACGTGCGGATTGGGCATCTCACTTGTCAATCATACGGGACGAGCTGATGAGTTTGATGACGTGAGGTGGTTGTCCTTCAATCGCTGACTGCTGACGTTCAGCGTGCTATATAATGAAAACGCCAGTGTGTTAGAGCAGCAGGCTTTTGTGAACTTGAGCTGTGATATTCTTTTTGTGTGTGTGTGTGTGTGTGTTCACAGGCAGCCTGCGGCAGTGCGGCTGTTCCCGACAACTTCCGAATTTTCTTTTGTGTGTGATGTCATCATGGAGTGGTGGCCTCGACAACTTTAAAGGTGATTTTCTCAGTATTTACTTTAGTATCTAGTGAAAAGTTATTATTATTTATATTTTTCATTTTTAATATGTTTTAGTTTATGTTATTTTATTTGTGAATGATTCATTTTTAAGAAAATATTTGTATTGTTTTTATTTTCCAAATGTTTAAAATTATTTAGCTGTAATTAAATTTCATTTTATTTATTATTTAATTTTTTTAATTACAATTATTTAACTGTTATTTAAATTTTGCATTTTTATGATTTAGTTTAATGAATAATTAAATATTTATTTTACTTTTGCATTTGTATTTAATTTTTTCTTGTTTTAAAAGCGTTTGTTTTATTTTTGCATTTTATTAATTTTGTAATAAATATTTTATTTTGATTGTTTATCAAAATTTTATTTTTACGTCATGATTGTTCTTTTTTAAATAACCAATTATTATTTATATTTTTTAAATATTTTTATTGTGTGTGTGTGTGTGTGTGTGTGTGTGTGTGTGTGTGTGAAGGCGTGTTTATGTGACTCGTCTCTGATGGACGTGTGTGTTCAGCTTCACTGCTTCGATGCTGCTTGCATTCCTGCAGTTACTGTGAGTCACACACAGACACACACACTCACACTGAACTCTGCATGTACACTTATGAGTATGTGTGTGTGTGTGTGTGTGTGTGTGTATACATACAGTTAATGTATGTGTATATTAAAAGCACCATTCCGGCAGCAAGAATGATCCTGAACAAAGGGAGGATAAATGTCTTGGCATGTGATGTGTTTATTGAACCAATCAGATAAGAGTAAATGGAGAGTCAGCGAGAGCCTCATTTGATTGGCTACAAGAAGAAGGTGAAAGAAAGGGACTGGGCCCAGTTGCATGAAAGCCCTACCATTTCACCTTAATAAATTTAGGGGATCAAAACAGCTCCCTTAAGTCATCTTAAACTTAGTATCTGCAGGATTTTTAAACTCAGTGGTCATCAATGTCATCTGTAAATTTAATTATTGTGTTTGAGCTGGGGGTTGGTGTGCAGTCGTGGACTCATGGGTGTCTAGTGAGTAGAGTAGAGGACTCAGCACTCCAGTGCTGAGAGTCAGAGTGGAGGAGTGATGGATCCCCAGTTTGACAGTCTGTGTGTGGTCTGTAAGAAAGTCCTTGACCCAGAGACATACCGTATGCAATAAATGACACCTAGGTTAAGCAGTTTGATGACCATTCTGCTGGGAATGATAGTGTTGAATTTAAAACTAAAGTCCACATAAATCATCCTAACATGTGTTCCAAATTATTCAACGTGGTGTAGAGAGCTGTGTTAATGGCATTATCAGTCGACCTGTTAGCTCTTTATGCAAACTGATGTTGATTCAGGGTGGGAACAAAACAAACAATTTGAAGGTCCATATGAAACTGATATGTTCACAACAATTTACAGATAATGTACTCACCCCCTTGTCATCCAAGATGTCCATGTCTTTCTTTCTTCAGTCGTAAAGAAATTGTGTTTTTTGAGGAAAACATTTCAGCATTTTTCTCCATATAATGGACTGATATGGAGCCCCAAGTTTGAACTTCCAAAATACAGTTTAAATGCGGCTTCAAACGATCCCAAATGCGGTTGTAAACGATCCCAGCCGAGGAAGAAGGGTCTTATCCAGCGGTTATTTTCATTTTAAAAAATATACTTTATATACTTTTTAATCTCAAACGCTCATCTTGTCTTGCTCTCCCTGAACTCTGTGTATTCTGGCTCAAGACAGTTAGGGTATGACGAAAAACTCAGATCGTATTTTCTCCCTCAACTTCAAAAATCATTTCAAAATGTTCCTACATCGTTGCAAAGTTCCGACCCATTCTTTGCAAAGTGAACATGCAAAGAACATCAAACACCCTAAACAAAAAAAGGTAAAACAGTGATATAGGACAATTTTGAAGTTGAGGGATAAAATACAAGTTTTTCGACATACCCTAATTGTCTTGAGCCAGAATACACAGAGTTCAGGGAGAGCAAGACAAGACGAGCATTTGACATTAAAAAGTATATAAATAGTATTATTTTTATGAAATGTTTCGCTAGATAAGACCCCTTTTCCTCGGCTGGGATCGTTTACAACCACATTTGGGATCGTTTGAAGCCGCATTTTAACTGCATTTTGGAAGTTCAAACTCAGGGTACCATATCAGTCCATTATACGGAGAAAAATTCTAAAACGTTTTCCTCAAAAAACATATTTCTTTACAACTGAAGAAAGAAAGACTTGAACATCCTGGATGGCAAGGGGGTGACTACATTATCTGTAAAGTGTTGTTTTGGAAGTGGACTACTCCTTTAATAAGAACTAGTGGTATAGCTCATAAATAAGAATTATTGTTCTTATCAGCTGCCATGGATCACAGAACATCTATAATAGTGCTGCTTCACATTAAAGTAGCGACACAGCTTTTTTGTATGTATTTCCACTTGGTTGTGGATTGTGATACTGACGGAATGGAGGTGAATATGAAAGCAAGTTTGCTGAGAATTACAAAAAAGGGGTGGAGTTCATGCGGACTAAATGATTGAATTCACAGTCAAACTACTTGAAACATAAAAATGAAACATATGCATGGATGAATAGTTCACAATAGGATCAATAGCACACATTTAAATAAATAATTCACCCTATTTTATTATGAATTTTCTTTCTTTCTTAGTAAACAGAGGCTGTATTGAGAAGTTGTTTTATTATAAACATGGAACCATGTTTCTTAATCTATAATGTTAGCCCGACATATACTATATAAATTGTTTAAATTACTTTTTGATTTTTTTATGTCACTCATTGCAGTATTGAAAGTGGTAAAGTCCCTGAAACGAGAAATGATAAGATATTTGCCATGACCTGCTGCTGAGATTTTGAGTGGTGACTCTGGAGTTTGAGTGAATATAGAAAAATACTTTTAAAATGTTGACCAGAATTAAAAAATCGCAAGCCTTTTCTGAACAAAGGTTTGCCAATATACTGCTGCTACTGTGACAATAGACATTTTATAAAATAGATTGCATAGAGTAAGAGAATATTTTGGATTTATATAATTATATTGCCTTTTATAAATGTAATTTTAATGGTATTGTTCCCACTTAAGTGTGGTTTGCCAAAAAGTAAAGCGTTTGAATAAAATGAGTATATTTGTTAGATTCTTAATATAGACAATCCAAAAAGCAATATATTTATACTATGGACAGTACATTCTGTATATATTTAATGTAATCGTCACACCATTAAACAAGCACAATATTCACCTTATAAAACAGCTGGTTTATCTATAGAATTGTCCCTTATTGTTTGGCTATGATTTTTCCCTTTGATTTTAACCTATTTTGTTTTACTTAGTACATGTAAAGACTTGTGTTTACATTGTTAATGTTGCTGTAAGATCTAAAATGTAACTAGTAACTCATTGCAATGATCAAGAAAATCTATCATAGGAATTGCAAGATCGAGTGCAGTTACACCTTGTATGGTAACCAAATCTGAAAGAAAGAAATATCGCTCGAGTTGAGCTCTGTTCCTGTGCGTCAATGCGTCTTACAAACATTTGCACTTAATGAAAACTGTTATAAGAGAGCGGACAGAAAAATAATGTTTCAAATATGGAGGGTGTGTCTACATAATAGATTTTTGGGGGGGGGGGGGGGGGGGGGGGGATGCTTACAATACTTGTTTGTTTTTGTTTTTATTCTTAAATGATATTTCTTATAAAACAGACTTGTAAAGATAAGCACAGATAATTTGTTGAAAAGGTTACTTAACTAAAATTGCAAAACAGATTATGTCATTAGTTGTTGCTAAGCCATTATACAGTATTATTTCCAATGCACCTGTGTGGATTGTCATTTGACACCAGATCATTCGATATAATTCAGCAGTCACAAACAGAAATGTCATGCACTCATAGAAAGACTGACATCATTCTGCCACCATCGCCAGCACATAGAGAGCGATTCCAGATGGCCAAATACCTCCACTGAAAAACAGATGAATCAGAACACAGAGAAGCGCGAGACAATGCAAATCAGACATACATATTGTTCACGCCACATAATACATTAGCATCTGATTTTAAAAGTGTTCATACGGAGGCAGCTTTTGGAGTCAAAAAGAAACCGCCCATGTACATGACAGTTGATATTTCTCTAAAACAGTGGTTCCCAAACTGGGGGGCGCGGAGCTATGATAAGGGGGGCGCGGCAATGCTAGTGTACAGTCGGACGATTTTTATATAGATTCGAAAGAAACAACGGTTTCTTATAGTACGCAGTATAGTATTCAGCGCGCACCGTTCAATATTCCGCTCTATGAATGTGCGTTCCGTTGAGTTGCTCACGGCCCATATGAATGCTCCACTCGTGTACCGCTTATGCTCAACGGAAAAGCAAAGTCCGCTCAAATAACGCGCCGACAGAAAATGTCAATGTGTACTTGTTCCTGTTTGCAATAGTGTCGCATACTGTGCTGTAACATGCTAGTACTGGTGTACTGGACAACGCTGGTAAAATGACGCTACCCTCTCGTGACGTATGCTCTGATCACATGCTCTGATAATAATAGTTTTTTAGGACTATACATTATTTTGATAATTAGTCCAAAATGTTCTAATATCTAATTCCGTTTCATAGAACTGAATAAAAAATAATATATTGAGATTTAATATTCGTATATTTTCTGTCCAATTTTATTGTTACTTTCAATAAACGTGGTTATTTTATTGGCTTGTGATTATTTTTTATTCAGTATCATTAAAATTACGGAGTTAAACTAAAAAGTCTTATAAAATGACTATATTATTTAATAAAATATTAAATAATTATTATAAAGCAGTTTCAGTTTCGGCCAAGAATTTTCATTTCGGTACATCCCTAGATTTTTATGTAAAAAGAAACGTTTATAGGGTGATACAAGACCCCACTGTGAAATTATCTTGCTTATTATATGGCTACTTGCCACATGTAAATAATTTAACACAAAATATGAATTTCATCATATTTTATTACCTCAAGACGACTCGCAGTTTGTAATTGTTTTTGTCGTAAAATAACAGACCACTAGATGGCTTGAATTTTTTTTATTCTGCAAAAGGGGGGCCCTGCAGAAAAAGTTTGGGAACCACTGCTCTAAAACATGCCAGAAGATCTCAGATCTTTGGTCTATTATCTCTTATTTCACACACTAATGTACATGTGTGAGTGAATGAACTCTCTCAGAAGTGTCATAAAATCTCTAATGGCAGCTGGATCCAGTAAAGCGCACGCACCTACTGAGGACTACTGACATGAAATAGGAAGTGAGAGTGGAGCGGAGGGGAGCAGAATGACCGGTGAACGCTCAACATGCTACAGTGAAAGAAGAGAAAGCAGGGCTGATAATGGAGAGGAAGCATGAAATCAAGGGCAGATGTCTCCTTCAGTGATATCTGCCATGGCAAGAGTGCATGGAGTGAGTCTACTGTCGAACTTCAACATAATTGGCTGGGAAGAGTCCACATGTGCCTCGACACACACCCCTCCACCAGCCCTCGCCAGACATCTCAATGTTGGTTATGATGTCATCTGGATCGAAGGAAATCTCATCGTCATCCGCTGGTGAAAAACAGAAGCACTTTAAATTATTTCCTTTTTGTAGGAAACATGTTTCATAGTGGTCGACCGAAATATCGTCATTGGCTGATAAGTTTTTCTGTTTGCCTGATTTGTTCGAGACTTTTATTTTGACAGCAGAACAGCAGTGCCTGCGCACAGTTCTGCCTAATATGAATGGAAGTCTGATAATCAGTTGGAACTATTGAACAAATGAATTAAAAGGTAAACAAAAAAGTTTAACAATTGCTTTTATTAGCAAACATTATAATACTTTCTCATTTACTGTCAGTATTCAGCAAATATGCATTTATATCATTTAAACCAATGTCTAATAAACATTTAATTCCACAGAATCTAGAATCTAGTTGTGAGATCTTGTGAAGTGTGCATTTGTATCCTGCATGATCAC
Organism: Cirrhinus mrigala; assembly: GCA_036247105.1. Taxonomy (NCBI): domain Eukaryota; kingdom Metazoa; phylum Chordata; class Actinopteri; order Cypriniformes; family Cyprinidae; genus Cirrhinus; species Cirrhinus mrigala. The sequence goes on from CM070009.1 coordinate 42,324,261, forward strand.
GTGTGGTTTGCGTGACAATTGGTCCGTGCAAATATATATATATATATATATATATATATATATATATATATATATATATATATATATATATATATATATATATATATATAAATAAAATAAAAGGGATAATCAACAAGGATTTTAAATGAACGATGTGGAGGCCCGACGCGAAGCAGTCATTTGCCAAGTTCTAGACAAGTTAAAGCTAGTATTGCTCTTTGTAACCCAATATTTGACCGGATGGGTAAAAATGAAGGTTATTTTAATCTGTTGTAAGACACAGATGAAATAGTGCGGTAAGATCACATTTATTTAAATGAATTGTACCATTTATTTCAATTAATTATCGATCGAGAGAGAGACAGAGATATAACAGTTGAGTGTGCATTACCTGCCTGCTGCCTATGTGCACGTCTCTCTCTACAAACAACTAATTAATTCAAAAACAGCAATTTACCACCTCGTTGCTGAGGAATATAATATAGTGATCTAGTATCTAGGTTATTTTATTAATAAAAATCACGGAAAACGTTGACAACAAGTTTATGTATATGTGAGGTGCAACAGGACCTCCGACCTCTCTCTCTCTCTCGTTGCGTGTGTGTGCATCAATTAAAGCAGCGCATTAATACGAAACGGTGATTAAACTGACTTGGAACTACCTAGCCAATCAGAATCCAGTATTCAGACAGACCATGGAATAAATATATATGTGACCCTGGACCACAAAACCAGTCATAAGGGTCAATTTTTCGAAATTGAGATTCATACATCATCTGAAAGCTGAATAAATAAGCTTTCCATTTATCTATAGTCTTTTATCTATCTATATCTATTGCCAGGATAGGACAATATTTGGCCGAGATACAACTATTTGAATATCTGGAATCTGAGGGTGCAAAAAAATCTAAATATTGAGAAAATCACCTTTAATATTGTCCAAATTAAGTTCTTAATAATGCATATTACTAATCAAAAATTAAGTTTTGATATATTTACTGTAGGAAATTTACTAAATATCTTCATGGAACATGATCTTTTCTTAATTTCCTAATGATTTTTGGCATAAAAGAAAAATCCATAATCTTGACCCATACAATGTACCCCAGCGACTTAAGACTGGTTTTGTGGTCCAGGGTCACATATGTATATGCTTTACTCTGAATATATAGGTCATTGGCCACGCTGCTCTCTAAGATATCGGCATTGGCTGTCAAAAAAAAAAACAATATTGGTCGACCACCATTTCATACAATGAAACATAAAACTGTGAAATGTGAAATTTTGAAGTTCAATGTGAAATTTTGCAGTGAAACAGTATTCTTATGTAATTTACTCCAAAAATATACATTTAGTTTTACTGTGTAAACTATGGAAGCTTGTTTCAGCCATGGAATAAAGTAAATGATTTTAACGCAATTGTAAGATTGTATCTCACAATAAAGACTTTTTTTTTCTTAGAATTGCAAGTTATCAACTTATAGTTGCAAGCTTTCACCCCATAATTCTGGCTTTTTTTGGTTTCCACCACAGAACAAAAAAATTCAAAATGTAATTGCCCGTTTTTCTCTCACAATTCTGACTTTTTATCTTATTACAAGTTTATATTTCGCAGTTACGACAATTATGACTGAAAAGTTTTGTTTTTATCCCATAGCAAACACAAGCTTCAATAGTAAAAAAAAGGAAAAAAAAAAAAAGAAACAAACAAAAAAACCTTACATACCACATTTCAAACTCTTCACAACACATTTTGTGTGAACATGGGTTCAGACATATATTCTATATTTCTTAAAGTACAAATGGTCTGTACCCATTTACTTGTTTTTTTGTTTTGTTCTGTTTTTGTTCTAACAGGTTCTAACACGTACAGCATGAACACTGTAAAAGTGCAACACTTTGATATTATTTCTGAAGCACAGTTTGTAAACTCAAACTCATCAGATTGTTCACTCACCAGCCTGATATTCGTACAGAGCCACGGCAGTCACGCCAAGATCCTCTCCACACTCATACGACTGAGCACCTGCTACACAAACATCACTGTGAGAACACACATCTGCCCAAACCGGGCCAGAACAGGACCTTAAATCTACACCAGGGAATGTTTTTTCTTTAACAGCTGAACCATAAAATGTCTAATAACAAGTGAACACTGTTTTGGAAGGAATGTGATTTCGGTGATTAATTGAATTGTGCTTTAAATCTGATAATTTGAGGTGTACTCTTATTAGTGTGAATGTTAATATTGACATCAAACAGCCATAATTAACTTTTGATTTATTAACGTTATAAAAGTAAGGCAACACTATTCATTTTTAACCCTTTAGGCGCCAGTTTTTTTTGTTTTTTTTTTGAAAAATGCTGAATTTTGACATTAAGATTTCAAAAGCTTGTGGCTTGAAAGGGCTTAAAGATAGAGGTCTACTGTAAATTAGAAAAATGTTGGCCATGACCAAAAGTTTATGTGGGGTGTAAATATACTAATCTAATTTGCATATTATGACGTCATGAGGGGCGGTCATCTTGAATTTCACAATATTTAGGAAATAGTAGATATTGAATTGATGTTTGAACTTATTTGCATGTTTTTTTTTTTTTTTTTGGTCTTTTTATCCTCATTCCAAATTATCAGAAAAAAAGGAAACCAACAATAACACAGGAGAAAGTACAAAATTATTACTATATTACTATACTAGCAGTAAAACGTATGTGAACAGTAGCCTACTTTTTGATCTACTCATCAGTAATATTCAAATAACTCTTCCTGTCCTCCTCCTCCTTCTGCTTCGCAATGTTAATTTAGTCATTATTTACTCAAATTCATGTCATTCATATCTTTGTTTGAGAAGTCTTTTTTGTTTGTCAAGGTGAGGGTTTCTGCTGGATTTTTAAACTCAAATTTAAGACTTTTAAGACCTTTTTAAGACCTGCACAAATAAAATGAATACCATATAAACAGGGTAAGGCACTGGTTTGAACAAAAATAGGCTTACTGAAAATGCACATTCATTTTCTGCTAGCAGGTGGCACTTTCTGAACGGCAAAAATATAAATGTTTTTTGGTAAGGGCAGTACATATAGCAGTGGGAGTGAAACAGGACTTTGAAACGTACAGCGCCTTTTCAAGTGTAATCGTCACATTAAGCCACATAACAATTCTGGCGTTTCCATCCCTAAATTTATGACATCTTGAAATCTTAATTAAGACTTTCTTGTATAATTTAAGACTTTTTATGGCCTTAAATTTAATAGAACTAAATTTAAGGCCCAGTGGGAAACCTGTGAGGGTGTCCAAACAATGTAAGTCAATAGTCACCAAAGCTTTTTAAATTACCTACATCGTTCAAAATATCCTCTTGCACAAAAAAGGCAAACATGTAAAGTCTGTCATCATTTACTCACCCACTTTAAATTGTAATTCACTTAACTAATTCGCTCATTTCAGTTTGTAATGAATTAAACACATAAATAAAGTCGAAACCTGACCAGTGATGGTACTTTTGTGAATCTCTCCATTCTGAATATGTCAAATGCTCATTTCACAGTTATCAGTGTTCTGAGTCATGCTAATCTACACTTGAGGTACATGAAGGCAAACAAACGCCACCCTGCTCCTTAGAGAAAATTACTGATTCAGTCCAGACGGAATCCAGATTAAGCCTGGCAGTTGGAAGTCATTGGGCAATGAAGGTCGACCTTGGCCAGCAGCTGAAATTTTCATCTGAGAACGGCACAACCACTTTAAGGCCAGACATGGTGTTACGGTGTAAAGCAGCTAGAAAAGTCCTCATAATTGAGCTTATAATCCCATGAGAGGAGCGCACAGAAGCACCCCATGAGAGGAAGAAGTTATAATTCACCACATTTACCCTGTAGAGGTTGGGTAAAGATGATTCAAGGGAATAACAATGCAGCGCCTGAAATATCACTGATGAAGAAGTCTCTGACGGAAATGGCAGAGGAAGCAGGAATGTTCTAGCTACAGTTGAGGAGGTGCAAAACAGTGTTCATGTGTAACAGAACACAATGACAATTATTTTTTGTCTTGTTTGTTGGGACAATACTTTTGTCCCAAATTCTACACTTGCAAACAGGGCCTAAAACTAACTTTTTGCCACATTATTTAATAACAATAAACACACAGTAGGTATTATTCCACAGTAATGCAATCAAATAATAATCTTGCTGATATTATGAAAAAAAGCTACAACTAAAACTATTAATTTTTTATTTTATTTTATTTTTTCTTTTATTAAAATAAAGCTTCAATAAAATAAATAATTATTAAATGAAAATCTAACAATTAAAATTAGAAAAGTTACTTTGGCAACTGATTTCAATTAATTATCTGAAAGTACTTGAAGCAAAATGACTAAAATTGAAATAAAATTATTCATAATTATTTAATTTTAAGCTCAAATGTAAAAATAAATCCTGTTTCAAAATATAAATTAAAAAATGAAGTACATAAACAGTATACTTTTTTGTGTGTAGAAATGTTTCTGTGAGTTTGATAAATAATCTTGAAAGCAGCTGAAATCACTTCTGTGTCTTTCATTACGCTTAAAATGAAAGTCAAGCACATGTAATTCTGGGATTCATTATTTCTAAAAGTGATCTGCTGATTTTGGTGCAGTAGATCATCTGTTTATTTACACATAATACTGAAATCTGTCAATATTCCCCATCATGCATCATTTCCAGTGTGTGTGTGTGAGCTCAGATGTTGTGCAGTCAGACTCACTGTTCTGGACGATGTCCTGCATCTTCTTCCAGACTCTGAACGGCAGGTTGCCCAAGTAACGTGGCACATGAATCAAAGCTCCAGAAGGCGTCTGTGGATCCGGCTGTGAGATCTGGACTCTGGAAGAACATTCAGGAGTCAGAACTGCAGTGGCTTTGGATCAGAAGCAGAGAGACCAGAGACACCAGCAGATCACTCACCTTTCCATTGAGACTGGAAACTCCTGCAGAACAAACACACCATTGATCATCAACAACTCAATCAATCATCAATCAATCAATCAATCAATGATCTGAAATCAGACCTTCAGAAAGCAGACATCACTGGCTTTCATCATCTCCTCCGTGTCTTTGATTGTGTGTGAAAGAGCTGAGATGTGTCTGTTGATCTCCTCCAGCTTCTCCTTCATCATCTGCTTCTTTTGCTCCTCTTCCTCCCTCAGTGCAGTGATTGTAGCTTCTTCTTCATCTCTGAGAAACTGATGAAGCTCCTCAAACTGCTGTTTAATCTGACGCTCTGTGTGCTCAGCTTGAGACTGAAATCAAACCACATTCACTTCAATCATCTCCATCAACACACATCAACACAATCACATCATTCAGATCTGAGATAAACTCAGATACAGACATATAACGCATCCAGAAGCAGATTGATGATCATCATTTACAAAAATAATCAACTGGAGTCCATTATATTAAACATATCAGATCATAACTGTATATAGTGATCCTACAGCTGTAATGAAAATGACTCTGATTCTGTTTCCTCACCTTGATGTGTTGAACTGTTTTCTCAAACTCTCCTTTCATTGTTTCATTGTGTTTTAGTTTCTCCTGTAATGATTTCAGTGCTGTATTGAGCTCCTCCTAGAATTAAACAAAATAAAAATACATGAAACACCAGATTAGAGTGAAAAAAGAAGAGAAGACGATACAGTGATATGATCATATAATACAGTGCAGAAGTATTTGCCCCCATCCTGATTTCTTCTGTTTTTGTAAACATCTCATACTAAATTAATTCAGAAGTAATTACAGTTTGTAAAAGGAAAAGTTGTTTATTGAAGCAAAATGTTTATCCAATACCAACTGAGCCTGTGTAAAAAAAAGTATTTGCCCCCATAGTTACTGATTCACCAAATCTGTGAAACTGCATTGAAAATGGGGTTCAGATCACTGCAGTCCTGTTCAAATCAACACTTTAATGAAGTTGAAAAACTCATTTGTCTTACCTTATATGATGGGACAACTTCTTCAATTGGTCTGATTGTGTGATTGACGTGTTTCTGTGAATCTCTGCACACTAAACACAGCGGCTGTTTGTCCTCCAGACAGAAGAGTTTGAGTTTCTCACTGTGTAAACTGCAGATCTCCTCAGATCCTGATGAACGACTCTCATTTCTCTTCAGGAACAACTCACACAAGTTTTTTAACACGAGATTAGCAGGAGGATCAGGTTTTGAGGATCTTCTCCTGCAGACAGGACACTCCTGAGTTTTCTTGGTTCTCCAGAACTGTTGAAGACACTCTTTACAGACACTGTGACTACATGACAGAAAAACAGGATTCTTGAAGATTTCACAGCACACGGGACAAGAAAGCTCTTCTACAGATAGTGAATCCATTTTCACAGTTTGAGCTCCAGCAGTCGAAACTTTACTTTCACTTTCTGAACGACGGTTTCAAAAATGAATCACAAAGATCTGCTGTCTGTTCATAAACAAACGTCCCCAAAATCCTTAAAGTGTTTCTCTTCGTTCTTCACTGATTCTTTGTTTTCTTCAGTAAAGACAGAAGAGAGAACGACAGAAAGGAGAAATAATGAGTCTCTTCCTGGTGAGTGTTTTAAGAGGGAGGAGTTTCTGATCACCTTTGGGTTCAAACAGGTCACATATATGGAAATATGATATGTGGCCATATATTGGCACACACACACACATACACACACACCCACACACACACACACACATATATATATATATATATACACACACTTATGTGACCCTGAACCACAAAACCATCATAAGGGTTTTTTTTTTTTTTTAATTATTATTATTATTTTATTATTTATTTATTTATTTAGATTTATACGTAATCTAAAAGCTTTCCATTGATGTATGGTTTGTTAGGATAGGATAATATTTGGCTGAGATACAAATATTTGAAAATCTGAGGGTGCCAAAAATAAATAAATAAATAAATACATAAATACCTGAGAAAATCAGGTTGTCCAAATGAAGTTCTTAGCAATGCATATTACTAATCAAAAATTAAGTTTTGATATTTTTACAGTAGGAAATTTACAAAATATCTTCATGGAACATGATCTTTACATAATATCCCAATTATTTTTTGGCATAAAAAAAATTGATCATGTTGACCTATACAATGTGTTGTTGGCTATTGCTACAAATACACCTGTGCTACTTAGGACTGGTTTTGGTCCAGAGTCACATATTGGTTTTACTGAAAGTAAATATAATTTCTTAATTTCCTATTCTAAAGAAACATTGCTTGACTGTCTCTCTGCTGTCTCAGATGTTGATATCTTTGTTCTGTGTCGGCCACTGTCACTTCTCATGAGTGGTGGACTGGAGAAGCGTGTGTCTACACCACAGATTTTATGACTATATGGAGATGAAAGGGTCTATATCACTTACTATTGGAGAAAGTGTAACTTGCATCACGTGAGGCAACTCAACCAATCAGCAGTAACGTCAGTGGCCAATGTTCACAGTTTTATGAAGAGTGGCCAATGTTCACAGATCACTGTATAACAAAACACATTTCACATGCCTCAAAATGAAGGAACAAGGAACAAGAAAAAAATAAATTAATAATTAAAATAAAAAACAAGGAGAATGGTACATAAGAATCAGTTTACAGACAAATATATCTTACACAAATATTTGCATTCCCATATTCATATGAATCATATTACAGTGAAATGTTAATACAGAAATATACTTTGCAGTCAAGCACCATTAAAAAAAAATATTTTATGTGAAAATGTTAAAGGAGAAGCATATATTAATCGTTTTAACCCCTTTTTATATTTTGACATTACGTATACAATTTTAATCTTTTTTCAAGGAGTATAAAAAGAGGTTTGCCTTTTGTAAACTTGCGTTTATGAATGTAATAATTAGTAAAAATAAAATAAAATTTATAATAAAACAAACATCCAAAATCACGTTTATAAGATAAGGAAAATGTTTTAAAAATATTATTAGCAATGAAAACTTTCACATTATTCCAAAAATGCTGCGTATATTGACAGGACCAAAACAGATGAGAGATTATTTCATTGGAGCATTCACAAAAAAACAGCATTTTAAATCAGTATGTTTACATTTTTGTAGAAGTTCTTTTGTAGGATAAACTCTATGGATAAACTCTAAGATTTCCTTAACCTTATTTGTAAGGAGAAATTTTTGAGGTAATGACCAAACTTGAGACCAATTTACATTATTAAAGATATTGTTCCAGTAGAAAATAACAGAAGGTGATGAAATACTCTTTTTTAAAAACAAGGATCTAATTTGATAGTTATTAGGTTTAAACCTACAGAAACAGATTGAGCCAACTGAGGTATGTTCAGGTCTAGGAGGACAGACATAAAGTGCTGTTGTACATACACTGCTTTCACCTGCTGGTATGGCCCTTCTAAGCACCTTAAATTCTTTTAATGTAACAGGTTTATTGTATCTTGTCATAAAGTCTTCAAACATAAGTAAAGTCACTTCGTTATTGAATAACTGACTCACTAATAACAACCTGTTACTAAACCAAAAAAAAGTTGGTAGAAAAAACAAAGACTTATTTCTATACAAAATATTGGCATTATTCCAGATTAAAAAACTTTGAGGGGAAAGTTGTGTTTATAAATAAGACTCCAGATAGCAAAATTTATAAAGTTTAATCAGACGTTTTTCTGTTTTATAATTACACATTAAAATAAATTCTAACCCACCCAAATGAGAGAAAATAAACCGAGGAATTAAATGTGTTATAAATCATTGTTCTCTTAACCTCAAATAAGTATTATAATACATTAAAACCGTTCTTACAACATATTATAAGGTTTCCTATAATGCATCACTCATTCATTATAATGCCTTAAGAATACCCTAAAAACAGCAGATGTGGTTGCCTGAATCCTACCGTAAAAAAATACAGTAGCAACGTTTTAGATTTTAACTTAAATTTATAGCTCAATGCCGTAATTTCATTAACTGATATAATGTAAATATACCAACCTATTGAAGTACTGAAAAGTATTGATAAACACTAAATGCAGGTGGTGATGAGAAAATGTTAAACAATTACATATTTAGAAGGTGCACAGTGAAATCTTTATATTTTATCATGCAGAAAATGTAGCTAATATACTACCAGTCAAAAGATTTTGAACAGTGAGATTTTTATGTTTTTATTTTTATTTAGTTTTTTTCTGCTCACCAAGCCTACATATATATATATATATATATATATACATATATGTATATATAATTACTAGATTTATTTAGCAAGGATGCTTTAAATTGATCAAGAGTGATGATAAAGACATTTCTAATGTTACACAATTTCTATTTCAGATAAATGCTGTTCTTCTGAACTTTCTATTCATCAAAGAAACCTGGAAAAAATCTACTGAGCTGTTTTCAACAATATTAATACATGTTTTTTTGAATATTAGGATGATTTTTGAAGGATCATGTGACTGGAGTAATGATGATAATAAATCAGCTGTGAAATCACAGGAATAAATTACATTTTAAAACATATTCAAATAGAAAAGTTATTTTAAATAGTAAAAATATTTCTGTTTTTGCTGTACTTTGTATCAAATAAATGCAGGCTTGATGAACAGAAGAGACTTAATTAAAAACATTACGAATCTCACTGTTCAAAAACTTTTGTCTGGTTGTGTGTGTGTGTATTTTTAAACTTTTCACTGCAACTGTAATTTTTAATATTTTATTTATTTATTTTTTTTCATTGCTGGCTTATTTTAGGGAAAGTGTAGTGAATAAGAAACCTTCAAGAGATCAACATCTCTGCTCCTCCACAGTGTCAGTTTTTGTCAGTAGGCGGATACATGTTGGATATGCTATAGTTAACAGCACGACTATAGTTTCTTATAATCTCCTATTTTGACTGGAATTGTGTTGGACATAATTATTGAAATTATATTTCAAAATAGTTGTCAAAAATACTTGACTCATTGCTTTACCTTCCCCTCTTCTCAATGACAGACCTACATAAACATGTTAACCAAATCATACAAATTAACAAATAAAACCAAACAGAATAACTAAAAGAATATTTTTCTTCAAATGTATTTTTATTGATCTTTATGTGTAGAGAGGGACGTCCCAGTGGATCACAGTCAATCATAAACATCTTCAAGCACACATGACTCACAGAATATTGCTGTTGTAATTCACTTTAAAGAAGCTCTGAAACCCTGTGGAGATCTACATTATTTATATTATCTATATTATCTATATTATTATTATTATTATTATTATTATTATTATTGTGCTTGTTATTAATAGTGAATTTCTCTCTCAGACACACAAACACAGATTTCTAGCAGGGTGTTGCCATGCAGTTGCTAGGGTGTTCTAATGGTTGCTAAGTAGTTGCTAGGGTGTTGCTTTGCAGTTGCTAGAGTACTATGGATTGTTGCTAGGGTGTTCTGAGTGGTTGCTAGGCACTTGCTGTGTAGTTGCTAGGGTGTTATGGGCAGAAATTCATCACATATCATTGTTTCTCATTGGTCAGATATGATTCACATGATTTATCTTAACCCTTTGTGTGTTGTGAACAATTTTTTATTTTTAAAGATGAATATACTTAGTTCTTCTGATCTGATATTCAGATCAACAGTCTCTTACTCATGTGATTAAATATTGTATCATGATAAAAGATGAAAGCAAGAAGATCCAGACCTACAGGAGTAACGATTACTGACTATTGATCGCTAAGATCCTCAGAGAGGAAGAACTACGAAAGAGGGGAAACACTGTGTGAGTGAAGGTGGTTGTGAATGTGTGTAGATGTGTGTTAGTTACAGGATCAGAGAATGACACCGTTCCTCTGTCATAGTCCAGATTCACTCTCACACGATCAAGATGCTGTTTAACACGAAAACCAGAACCTGGAGACCATCCGTACTGATGATACCACACAAACCAGACATCAGTGTTAAAGAAATCAGGTCCCTTCCTCTGGTTTGATGCTGTAGTTACTCCAAGACTCCAGGCTGAACTCTGTTTAACCTCCACATCCCAGTAGTGTGTTCCTGAGTTAAAACCCTCTGAACCCAAAACACAATAATAATAGTCAAATCTCTCTGGATTATCAGGAACAGGTTGATATCCGCATCTCACACTGGTCAGATCATCAGACACGACGAGACGTGGATTTGCCGTGTTTGGATCCAGAATCACAGGAGCTGATGAGACACAATCAACAGATGCTGTTATTCTGATGTTCATATAATGATCAAGAGTGAACCAAACACAGATGATTATGAATTATGACACTCGTCCTGTTGATCAAACACATCAGACATTTTCCTCTCATCACTGTCAGTCATTCTCTGTGTGATTTATCGATACTGAAAGTTAAATCAGAAACACTGAATGATCACATACTGAAAAGATATTCATTTGATTTATGCTGTCATTTATATTCAATTATAGTGAGAAGCTGCTTTTAATACAAAATGTTTGTACAGAACTTTACACAGTGCTGTCACATTCAAATAATATAAACTATAATAATACAGAAGAAATAAAGTTTATATCTATATCATTTTCCTCAACATTTCTCTCGTATGAATCAAAGCCATTTAGTAAAGGCTGTTTAATTATTAAAATAAACAAAATAAAAAAATACACAGCAGGATTTATTCCACAGTAATGGAATCAAATAATAATCTTGCTGATATTGTTAACAAAAGCTACACCATCAACTATTATTTCCATTAATTAAAATAAAGCTTAAACAAATAAAAATTTAATTAAATGCAAATTAGAAAGGTTGTTTTGGCAATTAACTGAAATAAATTAACTTGAAGTACTTGAAGAAAAAAAACAAATAATATTCAAAATATAAATTAAAACATTAAAGTAAGTTTATAAGTCGTCTTTTGGGAAATAAAGGTATTTTGTGTGTGTGTAGAAATGTTTTTGTGAGTTTGATCAAATAAACTGTCTTTCATTAGACTGAAAATGAAAGTCAAGCACATTAAATTCTGGGATTCATTATTTCTAAAAATGATCTGCTGATTTTGGTGCAGTAGATCATCTGATTATTCACACATAATACTGAAATCTGTCAATATTCCCCATCATGCATCATTTCCAGTGTGTGTGTGTGTGAGCTCAGATGTTCTGCAGTCAGACTCACTGTTCTGGACGATGTCCTGCATCTTCTTCCAGACTCTGAACGGCAGGTTGCCCAAGTAACGTGGCACATGAATCAAAGCTCCAGAAGGCGTCTGTGGATCCGGCTGTGAGATCTGGACTCTGGAAGAACATTCAGGAGTCAGAACTGCAGTGGCTTTGGATCAGAAGCAGAGAGACCAGAGACACCAGCAGATCACTCACCTTTCCATTGAGACTGGAAACTCCTGCAGAACAAACACACCATTGATCATCAACAACCCAATCATCAATCAATCAATCAATCAATCATCCGAAATCAGACCTTCAGAAAGCAGACATCACTGGCTTTCATCATCTCCTCCGTGTCTTTGATTGTGTGTGAAAGAGCTGAGATGTGTCTGTTGATCTCCTCCAGCTTCTCCTTCATCATCTGCTTCTTCTGCTCCTCTTCCTCCCTCAGTGCAGTGATTGTAGCTTCTTCTTCATCTCTGAGAAACTGATGAAGCTCCTCAAACTGCTGTTTAATCTGACGCTCTGTGTGCTCAGCTTGAGACTGAAATCAAACCACATTCACTTCAATCATCTCCATCAACACACATCAACACAATCACATCATTCAGATCTGAGATAAACTCAGATACAGACATATAACAGATCCAGAAGCAGATTGATGATCGTCATTTACAAAAATAATCAACTGGAGTCCATCATATTAAATATATCAGATCATAACTGTATATAGTGATCCTACAGCTGTAATGAAAATGACTCTGATTCTGTTTCCTCACCTTGATGTGTTGAACTGTTTTCTCAAACTCTCTATTCATTGTTTCATTGTGTTTTAGTTTCTCCTGTAATGATTTCAGTGCTGTATTGAGCTCCTCCTAGAAATAAACAAAATAAAAATACATAAAACACCAGATTAGAGTGAAAAAGAAGAGAAGACGATACAGTGATATGATAATATAATGCTGTGCAAAAGTATTTGCCCCCATCCTGATTTCTTCTGTTTTTGTGAACATCTCATGCTAAATTAATTCAGAAGTAACTACAGTTTGTAAAAGGAAAAATATTTTATAAAAATAAAAAATATATTAAAAAAAAATGCTTATCCAACACCAACTGAGCCTGTGTGAAAAAGTATTTGCCCCCATAGTTACTGATTCACCAAATCTGTGAAACTGCATTGATAATGGGGTTCAGATCACTGCAGTCCTGTTCAATCAAATCAACACTTTACAACAACATGAAGTTGAAAAACTCATTTGTCTTACCTTATATGATGGGACAACTTCACTGATGGGTCTGAATTTGTGATTGTCATGTTGTTTTGAATCTCTGCACACTACACACACCGGCTGTTTTTCCTCCAGACAGAAGAGTTTGAGTTTCTCACTGTGTAAACTGCAGATCTCCTCAGATCCTGATGAACGACTCTCATTTCTCTTTAGGAATGACTCACACAAGTTTTTTAATGCAAGGTTAGGAGGAAGATGATCTTTTGAGGATTTTCTCCTGCAGACAGGACACTCCTGAGTTTTCTTGGTTCTCCAGAACTGTTGAAGACACTCTTTACAGACACTGTGACTACATGATAAAACAACAGGATTCTTGAAGATTTCACAGCACACGGGACAAGAAAGCTCTTCTACAGATAGTGAATCCATTTTCACAGTTTGAGCTCCAGCAGTCCAAACTTCACTTTTTGAACGACGGTCTCAAAAATGAATCACAAAGATCTGCTGTCTGTTCATAAACAAACGTCCCCAAAATCATTAAAGTGTTTCTCTTTGTTCTTCACCGATTCTTTGTTTTCTTTAGTAAAGACAGAAGAGAGAACGACAGAAAGGAGAAATAATGAGTCTCTTCCTGGTGAGTGTTTTAAAAGGGAGGAGTTTCTGATCACCTTAGGGATCAAACAGGTCACATATATGGAAATATGATATGTGGCCATATATTGACACACACACACACACACACACACACACATATATATATATATATATATATATATATATATATATATATATACATATATATATATATATATATATATACACACACATATGTGACCCTGAACCACAAAACCATCATAAGGGTTTTTTTTTTTTTTTTTAATTATTATTATTATTTTATTATTTATTTATTTATTTAGATTTATACGTAAAAGCTTTCCATTGATGTATGGTTTGTTAGGATAGGATAATATTTGGCTAAGATACAAATATTTGAAAATCTGAGGGTGGCAAAAAATAAATAAATAAATAAATAAATACATAAATACCTGAGAAAATCAGGTTGTCCAAATGAAGTTCTTAGCAATGCATATTACTAATCAAAAATTAAGTTTTGATATTTTTACAGTAGGAAATTTACAAAATATCTTCATGGAACATGATCTTTATTTAATATCCTAATGATTTTTTGGCATAAAAAAAATTGATCATCTTGACCTTTACAATGTGTTGTTGGCTATTGCTACAAATACACCTGTGCTACTTAGGACTGGTTTTGTGGTCCAGAGTCACATATTGGTTTTACTGAAAGTAAATATAATTTCTTAATTTCCTATTCTAAAGAAACATTGCTTGACTGTCTCTCTGCTGTCTCAGATGTTGATATCTTTGTTCTGTGTCAGCCACTGTCACTTCTCATGAGTGGTGGACTGGAGAAGCGTGTGTGTACACCACAGATTTTATGACTATATGGAGATGAAAGGGTCTATATCACTTACTGTTGGAGAAAGTGTAACTTGCATCACGTGAGGCAACTCAACCAATCAGCAGTAACATCAGTGGCCAACGTTCACAGTTTTATGAAGAGTGGCCAATGTTCACAGATCACTGTATAACAAAACACATTTCACATGCCTCAAAATGAAGGAACAAGGAACAAGAAAAAAATAAATTAATAATTAAAATAAAAAACAAGGAGAATGGTACATGAGAATCAGTTTACAGACAAATATATCTTACACAAATATTTGCATTCCCATATTCATATGAATCATATTACAGTGAAATGTTAATACAGAAATATACTTTGCAGTCAAGCACCATTAAAAAAAAATATTTTATGTGAAAATGTTAAAGGAGAAGCATATATTAATCGTTTTAACCCCTTTTTATATTTTGACATTACATATACAATTTTAATCTTTTTTCATAGAGTATAAAAAGAGGTTTGCCTTTTGTAAACTTGCGTTTATGAATGTAATAATTAGTAAAAAATAAAATAACATTTATAATAAAACAAACATCCAAAATCACGTTTATAAGATAAGGAAAATGTTTTAAAAATATTATTAGCAATGAAAACTTTCACATTATTCCAAAAATGCTGGGTATATTGACAGGACCAAAACAGATGAGAGATTATTTCATTGGAGCATTCACAAAAAAACAGCATTTTAAATCAGTATGTTTACATTTTTGTAGAAGTTCTTTTGTAGGATAAACTCTATGGATCAACTCTAAGATTTCCTTAACCTTATTTGTAAGGAGAAATTTTTGAGGTAATGACCAAACTTGAGACCAATTTACATTATTAAAGATATTGTTCCAGTAGAAAATAACAGAAGGTGATGAAATACTCTTTTTTAAAAACAAGCATCTAATTTGATAGTTATTAGGTTTAAACCTACAGAAACAGATTGAGCCAACTGAGGTATGTTCAGGTCTAGGAGGACAGACATAAAGTGCTGTTGTACATACACTGCTTTCACCTGCTGGTATGGCCCTTCTAAGCACCTTAAATTCTTTTAATGTAACAGGTTTATTGTATCTTGTCATAAAGTCTTCAAACATAAGTAAAGTCACTTCGTTATTGAATAACTGACTCACTAATAACAACCTGTTACTAAACCAAAAAAAAGTTGGTAGAAAAAACAAAGACTTATTTCTATACAAAATATTGGCATTATTCCAGATTAAAAAAACTTTGAGGGGAAAGTTGTGTTTATAAATAAGACTCCAGATAGCAAAATTTATAAAGTTTAATCAGACGTTTTTCTGTTTTATAATTACACATTAAAATAAATTCTAACCCACCCAAATGAGAGAAAATAAACCGAGGAATTAAATGTGTTATAAATCATTGTTCTCTTAACCTCAAATAAGTATTATAATACATTAAAACTGTTCTTACAACATATTATAAGGTTTCCTATAATGCATCACTCATTCATTATAATGCCTTAAGAATACCCTAAAAACAGCAGATGTGGTTGCCTGAATCCTACCGTAAAAAAATACAGTAGCAACGTTTTAGATTTTAACTTAAATTTATAGCTCAATGCCGTAATTTCATTAACTGATATAATGTAAATATACCAACCTATTGAAGTACTGAAAAGTACTGATAAACACTAAATGCAGGTGGTGATGAGAAAATGTTAAACAATTACATATTTAGAAGGTGCACAGTGAAATATATATATATATATATATATATATGTATATATAATTACTAGATTTATTTAGCAAGGATGCTTTAAATTGATCAAGAGTGATGATAAAGACATTTCTAATGTTACACAATTTCTATTTCAGATAAATGCTGTTCTTCTGAACTTTCTATTCATCAAAGAAACCTGGAAAAAATCTACTGAGCTGTTTTCAACAATATTAATACATGTTTTTTTGAATATTAGGATGATTTTTGAAGGATCATGTGACTGGAGTAATGATGATAATAAATCAGCTGTGAAATCACAGGGATAAATTACATTTTAAAACATATTCAAATAGAAAACAGTTATTTTAAATAGTAAAAATATTTCTGTTTTTGCTGTACTTTGTATCAAATAAATGCAGGCTTGATGAACAGAAGAGACTTAATTAAAAACATTACGAATCTCACTGTTCAAAAACTTTTGTCTGGTTGTGTGTGTGTGTATTTTTAAACTTTTCACTGCAACTGTAATTTTTAATATTTTATTTATTTATTTTTTTTCATTGTTGGCTTATTTTAGGGAAAGTGTAGTGAATAAGAAACCTTCAAGAGATCAACATCTCTGCTCCTCCACAGTGTCAGTTTTTGTCAGTAGGCGGATACATGTTGGATATGCTATAGTTAACAGCACGTCTATAGTTTCTTATAATCTCCTATTTTGACTGGAATTGTGTTAGACATAATTATTGAAATTATATTTCAAAATAGTTTGTCAAAAATACTTGACTCATTGCTTTACCTTCCCCTCTTCTCAATGACAGGCTACATAAACATGTTAACCAAATCATACAAATTAACTTATAAAACCAAACAGAATAACTAAAAGAATATTTTTCTTCAAATGTATTTTTATTGATCTTTATGTGTAGAGAGGGACGTCCCAGTGGATCACAGTCAATCATAAACATCTTCAAGCACACATGACTCACAGAAGATTGCTGTTGGAATTCACTTTAAAGAAGCTCTGAAACCCTTTGGAGATCTAGATTATCTATATTATCTATATTATTATTCTTATTCTTATTATTATTATTATTATTATTATTGTGCTTGTTATTAATAGTGAATTTCTCTCTCAGACACACAAACACAGATTTCTAGCAGGGTGTTGCCATGCAGTTGCTAGGGTGTTCTAATGGTTGCTAAGTAGTTGCTAGGGTGTTGCTTTGCAGTTGCTAGAGTACTATGGATTGTTGCTAGGGTGTTCTGAGTGGTTGCTAGGCACTTGCTGTGTAGTTGCTAGGGTGTTATGGGCAGAAATTCATCACATATCATTGTTTCTCATTGGTCAGATATGATTCAAATGATTTATTTTAACCCTTCATGTGTTTTAAACATTTATTATTTTTACAGATGAATACATTTACTTGTTTTCTGATCTGATATTCAGATCAACAGTCTCTTACTCATGTGATTAAATATTGAATCATGATGAAAGATGAAAGCAGGAAGATCCAGACCTACAGGAGTAACGATTACTGACTATTGATCGCTAAGATCCTCAGAGGATACGAATGATAATTACAGAAGAATGGTGTGAGTGTGTGAGTGAAGGTGGTTGTGAATGTGTGTAGATGTGTGTTAGTTACAGGATCAGAGAATGACACCGTTCCTCTGTCATAGTCCAGATTCACTTTCACACGATCAAGATCCTGATCAACACGAAAACCAGAACCTGGAGACCATCCGTACTGATGATACCACACAAACCAGACATCAGTGTTAAAGAAATCAGGTCCCTTCCTCTGGTTTGATGCTGTAGTTACTCCAAGACTCCAGCATCGACTCTCTTTAACCTCCACATCCCAGCAGTGTGTTCCTGAGTTAAAACCCTCTGAACCCAAAACACAGAAATAAAAGTCAAATCTCTCTGGATTATCAGGAACAGGTTGACTGATCCTGATGTTTCTCACACTGGTCAGATCATCAGACAGGATGAGATATGGATTTGCAGTGTTTGGATCCAGAATCACAGGAGCTGATGAGACACAATCAACAGATGCTGTTATTCTGATGTTCATATAATGATCAAGAGTGAACCAAACACAGATGATTATGAATTATGACACTCGTCCTGTTGATCAAACACATCAGACATTTTCCTCTCATCACTGTCAGTCATTCTCTGTGTGATTTATCAATACTGAAAGTTAAATCAGAAACACTGAATGATCACATACTGAAAAGATATTCATTTGATTTATGCTGTCATTTATATTCAATTATAGTGAGAAGCTGCTTTTAATACAAAATGTTTGTACAGAACTTTACACAGTGCTGTCACATTCAAATAATATAAACTATAATAATACAGAAGAAATAAAGTTTATATCTATATCATTTTCCTCAACATTTCTCCCGTATGAATCAAAGCCATTTAGTAAAGGCTGTTTAATTATTAAAATAAACAAAATAAAAAAATACACAGCAGGATTTATTCCACAGTAATGCAATCAAATAACAATCTTGCTGATATTGTTAACAAAAGCTACACCATCAACTATTATTTCCATTAATTAAAATAAAGCTTAAACAAATAAAAATTTAATTAAATGCAAATTAGAAAGGTTGTTTTGGCAATTAACTGAAATAAATTAACTTGAAGTACTTGAAGAAAAAAACAAATAATATTCAAAATATAAATTAAAACATTAAAGTAAGTTTATAAGTCGTCTTTTGGGAAATAAAGGTATTTTGTGTGTGTGTAGAAATGTTTTTGTGAGTTTGATCAAATAAACTGTCTTTCATTAGACTGAAAATGAAAGTCAAGCACATTAAATTCTGGGATTCATTATTTCTAAAAATGATCTGCTGATTTTGGTGCACTAGATCATCTGATTATTCACACATAATACTGAAATCTCTCAATATTCCCCATCATGCATCATTTCCAGTGTGTGTGTGTGAGCTCAGATGTTCTGCAGTCAGACTCACTGTTCTGGACGATGTCCTGCATCTTCTTCCAGACTCTGAACGGCAGGTTGCCCAAGTAACGTGGCACATGAATCAAAGCTCCAGAAGGCGTCTGTGGATCCGGCTGTGAGATCTGGACTCTGGAAGAACATTCAGGAGTCAAAACTGCAGTGGCTTTGGATCAGAAGCAGAGAGACCAGAGACACCAGCAGATCACTCACCTTTCCATTGAGACTGGAAACTCCTGCAGAACAAACACACCATTGATCATCAATAACTCAATCAATCATCAATCAATGATTTGAAATCAGACCTTCAGAAAGCAGACATCACTGGCTTTCATCATCTCCTCTGTGTCTTTGATTGTGTGTGAAAGAGCTGAGATGTGTCTGTTGATCTCCTCCAGCTTCTCCTCCATCATCTGCTTCTTCTGCTCCTCTTCCTCCCTCAGTGCAGTGATTGTAGCTTCTTCTTCATCTCTGATAAACTGATGAAGCTTCTCAAACTGCTGTTTAATCTGACGCTCTGTGTGCTCAGCTTGAGACTGAAATCAAACCACATTCACTTCAATCATCTCCATCAAGACACATCAACACAATCACATCATTCAGATCTGAGATAAACTCAGATACAGACATATAACGCATCCAGAAGCAGATTGATGATCGTCATTTACAAAAATAATCAACTGGAGTCCATTATATTAAATATATCAGATCATAACTGTATATAGTGATCCTACAGCTATAATGAAAATGACTCTGATTCTGTTTCCTCACCTTGATGTGTTGAACTGTTTTCTCAAACTCTCCTTTCTTTGTTTCATTGTGTTTTAGTTTCTCCTGTAATGATTTCAGTGCTGTGTTGAGCTCCTCCTAGAATTAAACAAAATATAAATACATAAAACATCAGATTAGAGTGAAAAAAGAAGAGAAGACGATACAGTGATATGATCATATAATACAGTGCACAAGTATTTGCCCCCATCCTGACTAATTTTTTAAACTTATTTTTTTCTGTTTTTGTGAACATCTCATGCTAAATAAATTCAGAAGTATTTACAGTTTGTAAATGGAAATGTTATTCATTGAAGCAGCATGAAGTTTCATTTGTCTTACCTTGTATGATGGGACAACTTCATCAATTGGTCTGAATGTATGATTGACATGTTTTTGTGAAGTAAAGCACACTAAACACACCGGCTGTTTGTCCTCCAGACAGAAGAGTTTGAGTTTCTCACTGTGTAAACTGCAGATCTCCTCAGATCCTGATGAACGACTCTCATTTCTGTTCAGGAACGACTCACACAAGTTTTTTAATGCAAGACTAACTGGAGGTTGCTCTCTTGAGGATCTTCTCCTGCAGACAGGACACTCCTGAGTTTTCTTGGTTCTCCAGAACTGTTGAAGACACTCTTTACAGACACTGTGACTACATGATAAAACAACAGGATTCTTGAAGATTTCACAGCACACGGGACAAGAAAGCTCTTCTACAGAGACTGAATCCATTTTCACAGTTTGAGCTCCAGCAGTCAAACTTTACTTTCACTTTCTGAACGACGGTTTCAAAAATGAATCACAAAGATCTGCTGTCTGTTCATAAATAAACGTCCCAAAAATCCTTAAAGTGTTTCTTTTTCTTCTTTACTGATTCTTTGTTTTCTTCAGTAAAGACAGAAGAGAGAACAACAGTAAGGAAAAATAATGAGTCTCTTCCTGGTGAGTGTTTTAGGAGGGAGGAGTTTCTTATCACCTTTGGGTGTGTTCAAACAGGTCACATATATGGAAATATGATATATAGACATATATGGACATATAAAGCAATAGTTAATATTGTTACGTCCATATGTGACGTTGAGCTGTTGTTTGAGTCATTTTTCGTGTCTGTATTCTTCTTTTTTCTCCGTCCCTCTTACTTTCGCTTTCGCAGGTGACGTGCGGATTGGTCGTCTCACTTGTCAATCATACGGGACGAGCTGATGGGTGTGATGACGTGAGGGGGTTGCTCTTCAATCGCGTTTGCTGACTGACGTTTAGCGTGCTTCGGTATATAAGGAAAACGCCAGTGTATTAGAGCAGCCGTAATTAATATCCTAATGATTTTTGGCATTAAAGAAGAATCGATCATTTTAACCCATACAATGTATTGTTGGCTATTGCTACAAATATGCTCGTGCTACTTAAGACTTTTTGGTTGATTTTGTGGTCCAAGATCACATATTTGTAATTTCATTGTTTGCTGGAGACATATACTGTATCATGAAGTATATGTACAAACATGTGGATAGTATAGTCTAATATTAAAATAAGCCCAATTAATTACCTAAAAAGAATACAATTTCATGACTGTTTCATGACTGTTTCACACTTAAGTGCACTTTTTAAATGTACACTTTGTAGTAATAGCTACATTTAAATGTGCATTTTAAATAATTTAGTGCTGTAAAGAAATACATTCATTTTAATGTATTGACTAATATACTAAAATACATGTCAAATAAAGGATTCACCTTTAAGCTGTGAGTGTTGTCCAATATTACATTTGCTAATAAATTTTAAATGGGTTTATTGCATATTATACACCAATCAGGCATAACATTATGAGCACTGACAGGTGAAGTGAATAACACTGATCTATCTCTTCATCACCTGTTAGTGGGTGTGATATATTAGACAGCAAATGAACATTTAGTCCTCAAAGTTGATGTGTTAGAAGCAGGAAAAATGGGCAAACGTAAGGATTTGAGTGAGTTTGACAAGGGCCAAACTGTGATGGCTAGACGACTGGATCAGAGCATCTCCAAAACTGTAGTTCTTGTGGGGTGTTCCCGCTCTGCAGTGGTCAGTATCCATCAAAAGTGATCCACGGAAGGAACAGTAGTGAACCGGCGGCGAACCGTGCTCATTGATGCACGTGGGGAGTGAAGGCTGGTCAGTGTGGTCCGATCCAACAGACGAGCTACTGTAGCTCAAATTGTTCAAGAAGTTAATGCTGGTTCTGATGGAAAGGTGTCAGAATACACCGTGTATCGCAGTTTGTCAGTATCGGGCTGCATAGACACAGACCAGTCAGGATGCTCATGCTGACCCCTGACCACCGCCAAAAGCACCAGAGCAACAGAAGAAGGTGACCTGGTCTGATGAATTATGTTTTCTTTTACATCACATAAAACGTGCGTGTGCATCGCTTACCTGAGGAAGATATGGCACCAAGATGCACTATGGGAAGAAGGCAAGCTGGCGGAGGCAGTGTGATGCTTTGGGCAATGATCTGCTGGGAAACCTTGGGTCCTGCCATGCATGTGGATGTTACTTTGACACGTAACACCTACCTAAGCATTGTTGCAGACCATGTACACCCTTTCATGGAAATGGTAAAAAAATGTGGTGAATAGTAATTTCCTACTGCTAAATTCTGTAAAGACACGGATGTTAATTATCAGACCTCTGCATGTAATGACTGTAGCAAAGGGCTACCTGAATTTTAGGACTAGTAAGTTATCGTAGCGAGCAGGGGGTGTCGGTCAGAACACTCAGAAGTCAGAAGCGAGGATAAATTCAACCAACTTTATTGATCATAAGATGAGATGATCAACGGTAGTGAGAGGAGACAGCCTTTACATAAACTTGAGATGTTGTCTAGATGGCGGGATATGCAAGGATGAGCTGGGTTACTGTGGGAGAGGTTTGGGTACTGAAGTCAATGAGAGCTCTTGGTATCACTCAGATGAAATAAACGTCCTTAGCTCTATTCAGTCTCTAAATGACAGCAGCCGAGCACATTGGGAAGGTGAGGCTGAATCATGGGCGAGTCATGTATATTTCCCAGCAGGAATCGAACTTGCAGGCTGTCAGATATACAATCGTTACCGCAGTTGGTCAATCACGATAGACTGGATGATTATCAGTGTACAGAAGTTGACTGTATGATTGTAGATATGCAGGGCATATGCGTACAGGGTTGTGGATACGTGTGGTTTATCTGCTATCTGTCTTTGTCAGGTGACGTCACACTCACGAGAATCAAACTGCATTTTGGGTATCGCCGCCATTTGTAAGGTATCAAAGCCGAGGTGTTCTGTAGTTGTAGAATTGTTCTTTTGATTTGCTTTAAAATTGTACGTTTTTCTTGCGTTAAAGTCAGTGATGGTAAATTACACGATAGAAAAGGTTAAAAACTGACCACGATGAAAGATATTTTAGGCCTCCCACTTGAAAGAAACGGACAACATGCAGCGAAAATAACCAAGAAGCGTCGGATGGCCTGCATAGCAGCGGTAATACGTAAAATCATCATGTTTGCCCTCAACATTTTCATAAAGGTAAGCGATTTTTTTAATATGTGTTTATTTTCTATTTTCTTTAGTACCTAACGTTATATCCACATGTTGTTTTGGGATATGAATGCTATTCAGTGGTGTAGTGCAGGTATACGGCGTAATGACAAGTGCGGATAAATGCAAATATTCCCTAAAAACACCCAGTAAAGACAGTGATGTGGTCAGGAACCTGGCGCCGGATTCCTTTTAAATATGTTTGATGGTTGCGCCGGCGCCGTTCCCCCACCACAGATGCTGCCTGTTCATACGCGAGAGAATGTCAGCTTAGTGGTAAAATAATTATTATTGATAACTAATTTGAATCAGTACATTATAACGAAAACAATACCTTAAGAATGAAAAGCAGGTTTCCAGGGGTTTTTCTCTATCGATCTTTGTCCACTAAACAGACAGCCAGGGAGCAGAAATGCGTCATGTACCATGCAATGTCACGCAAATGTTTTATGCATGGGTGTAGAGATTTATTTTATTTCAATACTGAAATTCTTAACTAAATACTTAACTGAATACCAAACTAAAATGCATTTTTAATATTTTTATTTTTTATGTATTTCTGTATTTCATATAGGTTGGTGTGATTTAAACCGTAAGAAAAAAAAAAAACAAAAAAAAACACACATTGCAGCCAGCTGAGATGATGACCCACCAGGCTGGAGGAGATGGTTGACTTCACAAGACACCACTCGATGCCACAAACTGAATGTAACTTTTGTGTACACAGAAGAAAACTGACTGCTTTTCATGTCAGACATAAGGGAAATTCTCAATTCATTTTAAATACTTCTGTTAACTTCATGCACCTCAGATTGAATCTGCCTGCACAAACACTGTTTTAAACAACTGTTACAGGCACAAAATTATCCCTCATTAGTTTGTGGAGTCCTTTGGACACAGTATAGCAATGATCGTCTGCTTTGAGATTTTTACAGAGAAACCATTCAGTGTAAAAGTGTGTGCCAGAATGTGCTCTACCTACAAACTATTAATTTGACAGATCATCTAGCACTTATAAGAATCCATGTAGAAAGGGTCATCAGAAATGTTTGGCAGAAGCATTAAATCATCATCACATTATTGTTAATATTATTAATTTTAGTATTTTTCATTTTATCAGTGGCGGTTTTAGGCATGGGCGAACGGGGCAGCCGCCCGGGGCGGCATTTTTTCATGACACGTGGGGGGCGGCACACGAACTTGGAGGAAAAAAAAAATCATCTGTGCCGCTAAGCGGTTTTCTATTGTCTATGATACCTGTGCCGCCCCTGCTGCTGAAGGAGCTGCACAGAAGCTGAGCGAGCGGAGAAGAGAGGAGAGGAGAGGGGATGAGGGGGCGCAGAGTACAGTTCACCTCTCCCAAATGAAGCGGACAAGGAGGTGGGCTAAACTATGTCAGTGACACCTGACTTTATTACAGATAACGCACATTTCATTCAAAATATTACTTTGAAAAAAAAAAAAAAAAGAGAAAAAAAATTATAAACACAGACCAATAAGTTGCACTTTTTTATTTATTTAATTGTGTGAAATTGCTAATAAAAATAGGTAATAAAAAACGATTATGATGTGGAGGTGAATTGGTTTAGTCTTGACTTCTGGTCGTGAGTGACAGCGTTGGGGGATGGGAAATCTGTTGATTGTCGATTACAAAGTAAACACAGCGATGGAGAGAAAAAGGCCAAAGCTGTCAGGTGCCCAATTTAGGAAAAAAAGAAAAGAAGATGAGGAGAAACGGGCAAAAGATAAAGGTATGCAACAATGTTCTCTCTGTATGATTAAGGTATTCATGTCATTATGTTAATTAGTGGTATAACGTTAACTCTTAGGTTTGTTAGCCTTCTTGCTTATGATGCTTGCTATGCTTACCTTGCTAAAAAAAACACAATAAAAGCCTAATATACAAACCATCACAGAAATTCTAATGGTTTCTATTAAATAGCATTATGAACCATTAACTTTTTCCAGTGAAACTATTACAAAATTCCTTATTGTAGTGTGTTTTGGACACTTTTCCAATAGGATTTACCATCCCACCCACCAATAGAATCCATCATATACCAGCAGACACTGTTATACTTACCATTAAAACCAATACAATTCCCATTATAACCATTAAATCCATTACATTTTCTATTATTTTTGGGCAGGGTTCTATTGTTTTTTCAGCAGTGTATACAACATGAGTCTAATTAAATTTAACCACAAAATTATGCTTTGCAACAAAACTGTTGCAAGTACAGTTATTTATTTCCATTGTTTATGTTAATGTTGGCTATAGCCAATATATTTACAGTATACTGTAAATAGCCAGTGTAATTTACATATGTGTAGATAGTGTAAAAAACAAACATTTTCCATTTGCTATAACTCTGTTACGTGACAAAGCATATAATTTGAGGCAGTAAATTAACCAAGGAGCTAATTGTTCCTCCCTTAGATTAGATTATATTAGATTAATAAAGTGTCAATAGGGGAGCATATCTCATATGATGCCATTATTGATGACTTTGCATCTAGAAAGGCCAGAAATGTCGTGTGGTGTGTACAAAATGTGAAGTTTTGTCTTGTTTTTTTTTTTGGGGGGGGGGGGGGGGCGCCAGGAGGGAGTCTCGCCCGGGGAGCAATTCAGTGTAGAACCGCCACTGCATTTTATTATTATTCAACTTTCCTTGTATTACTTGCAGTATGTTGATGTTCATCATGCTTGTCACATCTTCTGTTATGCATTTTAAGCTGATTTTTAACACAGTGTTGCATTTATAATAAAGTATGTATAATGACATTTTCATAAATGTGTTTTTGATTGACTCCTTATCAGTACTTGTTATCAGCCATATGAAGTACGGAAAATGTTAAACAAACAGGGTAAAGTTTAATGGTATTAATGGCATAAGGGAATGTGCAAATCAATGGTAGACAAAAACAGAACATACGTGTATTTGTAAGTAAATAATACACGTTTCTATACCGTAAACAAGAGCACGTCATATTTCCAACGAGGTTGAACACCGGCAGTACTCAACTTTTTGCAGTCAGGTAACGTTAATATGGATCAGTGTTAATTGTTAATGACAAATTATATAAGTTACGGTTCCTAAAACAACTTCTGAGATTATCTCGGTCCCATATCTACTTAATTTGCTTCTATTTCTCTACTATGATGATTTAAACGGTCTTTACTTTACGGCTCTGTATACTTTCAGTTCACTGCTCAATGCAACGATACCTTCAAAATGGCGCCTCGGTGACGTCACACATAATAAATGCACGTGACTGACAAAGACCGATAGAGAACACGGACCCAACATCAGAACTTAACATAATAAACTAACATCATTGACAAACCTTACAGGCTGCTCCCCTCAAACTGAAATACAATAGTAAACACTGAATATAACATCAGATTTTGTTGACGTCTACAGGATCAAGAATAACGGTATAAACATTATCACTCAAACTGCACTCGTAGATACATCAGACACAGCACATACGCGTAACATTATCACGTAGCATGGAAACTGCGTCACATTAACAAACGACTATAAACCAAACAGCAGGATAAAGCGATCGTAACTCACATGTATAGGACGCACACGTCCCAAAATACAGTCGAGCTGAGGCTGATAGGTGATAATCAATGTCTCTGGTGCTTGTTATGCCGAGAGTCCGGTCGCTACCTGCCACCGATACAGACTATCAGCTCCGTATACTCAGGTCAGCGCGGAGCGGCCGCTACGTTATGTGCGTCTTTCATAATCAAAGTCAATGCGGCAGCGCTCAGTCACTATCGCCTTTTGCACAATGACCTAGAACACTGTCTAACATCTGATGGCTCTTCTGTCAATTCTTTGTCATCAGTTAGAATCCTAGGTGTGCTATTTGATAGCAATCTTTCCATTGAAAATCATGGTTCTAGTATTTGTAAAATCACATTTTTCCATCTCGAAAATATATCTAAATTACAACATACGCTCTCAATGTCAAATGCAGAAACGCTAAGTCCACGAGACCGTGGGGTGTCCCATTCATCATTTTAACGTTCAGAAGGCTGCTCGCGAGCACAAGAGATAATGTATAATTGTATAATAAGAGATCTGTATAATTTACAGATAATGTACTCACCCCTTTGTAATCAAAGATGTTTATGTCTTTCTTTCTTCAGTTGTAAAGAAATGTTTTAGGGAAACATTTCAGGATTTTTCTCCGTATAATGGACTGATATGGTTCCCGAGTGTGAATTTCCAAAATGCAGTTTAAATGCAGCTTCAAATCAATAAACAAGTATTTGTAAACAATCCCACCCAAGGAAAAAGCGTCTTATCTAGTGAAACGATTGATTATTTTCATAAAAATAATACAATTTATATACTTTTTAATGCCAAACGCTTGTCTTGTCTTACTCTGCCTGGACAATTTTTTTTTTTTTTTTTCCTTCATGACAGTTAGGGTATGTCAAAAAACTCCCATCTCATGTTCTCCTTCAACTTCAAAATAGTCCTATATCGCTGTTTAACTTTTTTGTTAAAAGTGTTTGATCTTCTTTGCATGTTCACTTTGCAAAGACTGTGTTGGTGCTTTTGCAGTGATGTAGGATGATTTTGAAATGATGTTTGAAGTTGATGGAGAAAATACAATTGAGTTTTTCGACATACCCTAACTGTCTTGAGTCAGAATACACAGAGTTCAGGGAGAGAAAGACAACACAAGCTTTTGAGATTAAAAAGTATTTAAATTGTTTTTTTTTTAAAATGAAAATAACCAATCGTTTCACTAGATAAGACCCTTCTTCCTCAGCTGGGATAGTTTGAAGTCACATTTAAACTGCATTTTGGAAGTTCAAAAATCGGGGCACCATATCAGTTTCTATAGAGAAAAATCCTGAAATTTTTAACTCAAAAAACATAATTTCTTTACAACTGAAGAAAGAAAGACATGAACATCTTGGATGACAAGGGGGTGAGTACATTATCTGTAAATTTTGGTTCTGGAAATGGACTTCTCCTTTAATTTGTGCTGAGCTCACGTTGATGTGTGCTCCGCAGCAGGCTTCTACGCGACAGTCAAAGCGGCATTTTGTCACAAAAGTGTGGACTCAGAAGAAGACCACGAGGGATAAGGGTGCCATTTGTGACAGGGCCTGATTCATCAAACTGATGCGCCAACATCCACTCACAGCGTTTGTCACACAGTGTGCATTTCAATTCATTTTCTGTCGTTTTAATCTGTTTGCAGCTTTAATCATGCCGAACTCATATATTGCCTCCAGAAACATATATCGTGAAATATAATAGAGTTTAGTATCTGTGACAAGATTCAAAGCCACAGGCTGCAGTTACATTTAAGTATTAAAGGAGATGTGCCCCTTAAAACAGAGTGTGAAAAGAGGGTCATAAACAGGGTTGAAAATAGCCATTTACTTCAAAATTATATGTTTAATGTAAAATATCTTACATTATAAGTGCACAATTTATTATAAAAATGCAATTCATGGTCCTTTTAAAATAACAATGATTTTTTTGTTTGTTTGTTTGTTTGTTATCAAAATTAACATGGAATGACATTTTTTCTTTTCTTTTAAAGTTATGTGATAAAAGCTTGAATAACACTATCAGCATATTTACATGCATTAATCATTGTCAATCTGAATGGATCTGATCCCATTTCAGATTCTGAAAGTTTTGCTTATATGAGCCCTTTGCAATCTATTATATTTATTCTTAACAAAATGTCAATGCATGCACAGTGCATCTAGGCTGCGTTCAGAAAGCCATCGCATTAATGTCAGCTGAGCTACATGAGTAACTCATGTAGAAAATTAATTATTTGGGTACACGTACCTGTGTAAAACAAACTAACAAACAAAAATCACACACAATAGACAGGAATCACAAACAACACAAAAACATGTTAAAATGATTTAAATTAGAGCTTAAAAACACTATCTTACACTCACATATACGCTTCCAGGGTGAAATGAGGATATCACAAGCAAAAACTACACTGTTTTAATTACCCCATGTGATGATAATTGGTTCTTTGAGGGCTCTATGGGTCACAAAACAATCATATTCTGCTTTTTCATCCTCTGTGATCTCCACAGTCTTCCTCATCTGGAAGGTTCCATCATGGTTTGGTCTGATTCCTGTGGATTCAACCTCACCTTCAGGCAATGATTTGCGAGATTTCCTAATGCCCAATGTCACGTCTCTGGGGTAGAAGCCAGTGGCCATACACCATACACAAGTTTCAACTTGGATTTATCTTTGATAGACCTTTTAGCAAACACATGAACAGCTGGAGTAGCTAAAACACAGAAATCAGTTTATCAGTTTCACCCTTCTGACAGTTGCAGATCATTCAATAAATACAAAAAACATTTACTCACAGCCATGTCTAAGCTCCTTGTCTGCATATTCTCTGAATTTGTTGAGCCAGTCCACACACTCTTTCTCCAGGTATCCTTTGGTGTATTGGTTTAGGATTGGCACATTGTCCCATTTTATCTTGGTTGGTAGAGCTGCGTCAACTGGAGCGACCCACTGAGACTCTTTAATATCAAAAGACAGAAAGTTTTCTCCATCATAGACATACTCACTAATGCCTTTGGAAAACTTTACTTCATCTCCCTCCTGCTCAACTTCACAGCCGTGTCTCCACTGAAGAACATGAAGATCTGAAACGAACAGAAATCAAAATGAGACATACAAAAACAATACATAAAACACTACACAAAACTTAACTTAAACAAATGCTTTAAGTTGAATCCGAAGTGACCCTAAGAAATGTAAAATCATTAACAGTTTCAAGCTCCTCACCTCATCTTTACTAATTGCTTCGTAACACAGTTGACTTATTCAGTAGTAAACCTGACTTAATAAGCCAACATACTCAAAGTTATTTGCATTGGTTGCAAGTCATCATCTACATACATCTGAATATTTACATCTTTAGACATTTCAGGTAAATCATTACTATAAAGTGAAAATGAGATTGGTCCCATGATAGAGCCTTGTGGAACCCCTTCAGCGCAAGCCAGGTAAGAAGATTTAGTGCCATCAATACTTTCACACATTGCTTCCTATTTGAGAAATATGACTTTATCCAGTATTGCCTCTTCAGGGAAATTAGCCTTAGTTTAGATTTAGATCTAGATCTATAAAGACCTAGATCTATTTAACTTTTTAAACAAAACCCAAATGGCTGATTCTGATGAATAATTACAATGAAATCAAAACTGCACTGGACATAAATAAGTAAAGCCATTATTTAGATGTTTAATTAGCAGCTTAGCTACCCTTTTTTTTTTTTTTTTTTTTACAAACGTAGATATCACAACCTTAATTTCTACAACCATAGGTATTATTGACAGAATTCTAATATACCTGTAATTACTTGAATTTGATTTATCTCCAGATTTATAAATTGGGATCACTGTAGACACTTCCAAGAGGTCAGTCTGTCTGAATGTTCCTCACCTGATTCACTTTGATTCATGTGTCTCATCAGAATGTCGATATTCACTTTAAACCACTGTTCTTTGCTTTTTCTGGACTGGGTGCCTTTTTCCCAGTAATCCTCCTGCATTTTCTCTTTCATCCAGGTCTGTTTGGGAATCTTCTTCTGTTCCTCACTATTGTAATAGTCAATCTGTATGTCGTCTAGCAGACCCATCGCAGTGAATTGATAGAGCCCAGCAGATCGACAGGTTTGGACAAAGCCGCGTAAATGTAATACAGCAAGTGTTTCTCTGCAGTAAAGAACAATTAATTAAATGACTATTCACCAATGTAAATGTGATAAATCTGAATAAGAAAGCAGGTAAAACATCATGTAGGTGAAACTCATTAAATATTTCAGCTACAGAAAGCATAAAGACTGAACCTGTTAAGATAATCACAAAATCCCAAATGCAAAAGCAATCCTAATGGGATCAAACAAGATCCTCTGCTGAAAAACTTTGGCTGGATTTCAGTCCAAGAAAAAATCCTACAACCCTGTTTATGTAATTGAAAAAGTCTTGATTTGAAAACAGAAGTAATTGGATGATAAGGTGAAAGAAAATCAGAAATATACAAAACAACAACAACAACAAAACTTTCATGTTGGTTTATCTGCATTTTAGTCTAGTAAACATTCCAAATATGAACACAACAACAAACAACAATACTAATACTACCGCTAATAAAAAGCCGTACTTATTCAGTTCAGTGGAACTAACGATCATAGTTAGCTAACTATGCTTTTGGAAAAAGCACCCTTCGATTAATTTAAATTTTTCAGTGTATTTTGTCAAAATGCATCTGCGTATCCAGTATATGATTTTAGTCTCTGTTAAATGAATTTGATGCCTCTAAAAAGTCTTGCTTGACAAAACTCGTATTACTTTTATATTTCGTATACGCTGTTAGCATGCATTTCTTATCACATTTCATTTCTGTCCTTACAAAGACATTTTAAATCACGACGCGTACTCGTTACTTTCACTTTCATTCTCTGATAAACGCAGAAACTTTAAACCATACCTGCTTGAAGTGAAGGCAATGTCCCATAAAGAAGAAACACACAAAACCGAGCAAAGATCTTCGTCGTGACGCTTGTTTGCATATTGAAAGGTATTTTTGTGTGAACTTGACAGATGTTATATCGCTGAACGCAATACAGCGGAATATGAGCTGCAGAAAATAGCGGATGATGTTTTAACCAATAAGAAAATAATACGATAAAGTCATCATTGAAATTTGATCTGTGTCTGGGCAGAAGTGGTGAAACAACACAAAAATTGGTTTATTACTTTTACGGTGATGGACAGTTAAGAGTTCATAAGGTCATTTATT
Source organism: Cirrhinus mrigala (assembly GCA_036247105.1). Lineage (NCBI taxonomy): Eukaryota > Metazoa > Chordata > Actinopteri > Cypriniformes > Cyprinidae > Cirrhinus > Cirrhinus mrigala. Next base: position 42,356,945 of record CM070009.1, read on the forward strand.
AATGATATTTATAAAAAACAATTCTTCCACAAAGATGATGGTTTTATTTGTTCTCAAATGTTTACAAATACAGTAATTCAATCATTTAATTAATTAAAGTGTAGCAGACATTTATTCAACTTGATTGTATTCTGAGAGTGCATGGCAAGAAATAATAATACTCATTTTGTTGTACAAAGATGAAGTTTGTCTGGTGATTTGCCAGCATTCTCTCTCCCTGTTGGAAAAAAAAAAACAACAACAACAACAAAAAAAAACAAACAACAACAATGAAACGTTAAAACTAAAATCCGAAATTAGCCTTTTAAATAACAAAACAAAAGCCAAAACATACCAGTAGATTCCTTCTCAAGCACAGGTTCTTCAGTAAAAGCAACACAGTCGGGCAATGATTCAGAAGTTTTCTTCTGATGTCCTGGAAAACCACATTAATAGTGTTTGATTTATATAATAGTGTTTGAATAATATCTGAAAAGCATTACGATGCATATCATAATTTAATTAATGCTTTCAGTTTTCCTACCCCATTTGGTGATTACTGGTTCTTTCATGCTCTTGTGGACCACAAAACAATCATATTCTGCTATTTCAGCCCTGTTGATCTCCACACTCTTCCTCATCTGGAAGGTCCCATCATGGTTTGGTCTGATTCCTGTGGATTCAACCTCATCTTCAGACAGAGATGTGCGATATTCCCTAATAAACAGCATCAGGTCTCTGTGGTAGAATCCGGTGGCCAGACAGGTGAGTTTCAGCTTGGTTTTGTCACTGGTAGACCTTTTTGCAAACACATGAACATCTGGAGGAGCTAAAGAACACAGGAATCAGTTCATCAGTCAGTTCCATCTGAGGCAAATCATCAAACATATACAAATTAATTTACTCACTGCCATTTCTGAGCTCCTCTTCTGCATATTCTCTGAATTTGTTGAGCCAGTCCACACACTCTTTCTCCAGGTAGCCTTTGATGTATTGGTTTAGGATTGGCACATTGTCCCATTTTCTCTTGGTTGGTAGAGCTGCGGCAACTGGAGCGACCCATTGAGACTCTTTATCATCAAAAGATAGAAAGTTGTCTCCATCATAGATGAACTCACTAATGCCTTTGGAAAACTTCACTTCATCTCCCTGCTGCTCAACTTCACAACCAGTTCGCCACTGAAGAACATGAACATCTGAAATGGAGATGAATCAAAATGTTTATAACAATAAAGAAAAATATAATATGGTGATTTTATGTAAATGCAGGTCAGTCTGTATAAATTTTCCTCACCTGATTCACTGTGTCCCATGCGTTTCATCAGAATCTCGATGTTCACATTAAACCACTGTTCTTTGCTCTTTCTGGACTGGGTGCCTTTTTCCCAGTAATCCTCCTGCATTTTCTCCTTCATCCAGGTCTGTTTGGGAATCTCTTCTGTTCCTTACTATTGTAATAGTCAATCTGTATGTCATCTAGCAGACCCATAGCAGTGAACTGATAGATGCCCGGCAGATCGACAGGTTTGGACAAAACCGTGTAAATGTAATACAGCGAGTGTTTCTCTGCAATGAAGAGCATAAAAATATGAATGTAAAAGTATTCACTGTTTTAAAGGTGAGTAAAGTGAAGGAGAAAGCAGTGACAGTTTTTGTCGATTGCTAACACACTACAAGGGTGGGCCATTTATATGGATACACCTTAATAAAATGGGAATGGTTGGTGATATTAACGTCCTGTTTGTGGCACATTAGTATATGTGAGGGGGCAAACTTTTCAAGATGGGTGGTGACCATGGTGGCCATTTTGAAGTTGGCCATCTTGGATCCAACCTTTGTTTTTTCAATAGGAAGAGGGTCATGTGACACATCAAACTTATTGGGAATTTCACAAGAAAAACAATGGTGTGCTTGGTTTTAACGTAACTTTATTCTTTCATGAGTTATTTACAAGTTTCTCTTTGTTCACAGCCATTGACATGTCGAAGAGGTTAACACGTGAGGAGCGGATCGAAATTGTGTTGATATCTGGTGAACGCAGTAACCGGGTCATTGCAGCAGATTTCAATGCAAGACACCCTACGAGACCACCCATCTCTCATGCTACAGTTAGCAAACTGCTTGCTAAGTTTCGTGAAACTGGTTCAGTGTTGGATTTGCCAAAATGTGGACGCATGAAAACCGTCACTAATGAAGAAACATCAGTGGCTGTCCTAGCTTCATTCAGCAAGAGCCCACAGCGTAGCACTCGCCGCATGTCACTGGAGAGTGGCATTAGTCGAACATCCCTTCGGCGGATATTAGCTACTCACAAATGGCACCCTTACAAACTCCAGCTACTGCAGCATCTCAACGAGGATGACCCAGATCGGCGCACAGAATTTGCAGAATGGGCAAAACAAAAATTGGAACAGGACCCTCAGTTCACGCAGAAGATTTTGTTCAGTGATGAGGCAAACTTTTATGTGAATGGTGAAGTTAACAAACAAAGCCACCGCTATTGGTCTGACACTAACCCACATTGGATAGATCCCTCCAAGACTGTTGGAACAAAAAAAGTGATGGTATGGTGTGGTATATGGGGTACAAAGATAGTGGGGCCATTCTTCATCAATGGAAACCTCAAGGCCACTGGATATTTGAAATTGCTACATGATGATGTGTTTCCCTCTTTATGCACTGAAGCTGGCACGTTCCCTGAGTTTTTCCAGCAAGATGGTGCACCACCACATTATGGGTGTCAGGTCCGAGCATTCCTAGATGAACAGTTTCCTGAAAAGTGGATTGGTCGTCGTGGGCCAGTTGAATGGCCCCCAAGGTCTCCCGATCTGACCCCCTTAGACTTTTATCTTTGGGGTCATCTGAAGGCAATTGTCTATGGTGTGAAGATACGAGATGTGCAGCACCTGAAACTACGGATACTGGAAGCCTGTGCTGGCATTTCTCCTGCGGTGTTGCTATCAGTGTGTGAAGAGTGGGAGAAGAGGGTTGCATTGACAATCCAACACAATGGGCAGCACATTGAACACATTTTATAAGTGGTCAGAAACTTGTAAATAACTCATGAAAGAATAAAGTTACGTTAAAACCAAGCACACCATTGTTTTTCTTGTGAAATTCCCAATAAGTTTGATGTGTCACATGACCCTCTTCCTATTGAAAAAACAAAAGTTGGATCCAAGATGGCCGACTTCAAAATGGCCACCATGGTCACCACCCATCTTGAAAAGTTTGCCCCCTCACATATACTAATGTGCCACAAACAGGACGTTAATATCACCAACCATTCCCATTTTATTAAGGTGTATCAGTAGTATATACCCTACAGCTTGTGTCAAGATTTTTGATTGATGACTTCCGGTGTAACCTCTGACCTTACCCCTCCCTCTCGTGACCTTGAGAGTGCCTAGGGGTCATGACCCATGACCTTCAAATAATGTCCAGATGTGGAAATGACATGGTTTTAGCATAATTAAAATTCCAGCGATGACCCGTGACCTGTTAATGATCTCCGGTGCGGCAATATGAAGATTGATGGTTGTTGAACTCTGACCGGTGATAAATGAAGCCCTGAGGATAATTTCTGATCTTTTATGGTCCATTTTGAACTCTCACATCCGGGGACCATCTGACGTCCACATGTCCGGTTGCATTCCATTGCATGCGGTTTCAGGCTCTCTCTCTCTCTCTCTCTCTCTCTGTCTCCCTGGGATGTGAGAAAGATGTGGGTTTTTAAGGACAATATCAAAATGAGTAAACAATTTTAAGAGACCAATTTTAAGAGACACCAAATGTAAAAATAAGTAAAAAGGGGAATTGTGAGGCCCCGACATGTCTGGACATGTCAAATGTTTTGTGGCAGCTTTCCATAGACATAATTCGATTCAATTCATGTTTATTTGTATTCCCCTTTTCAAGATACACATCGTACAAGCAGTTTCACAGAAAATTAAAGTTTCTACATTATATTAATACATTTTATACTGCATCACCCTCTAAAGCTACCCATCACAGTAAACTTTCTGCATTTGTATTTTCTATAAACAACATTTATTTTAATTTATAATTTAAAAAAGCTATTATGTTCATGGGAACAAATCTTGCTCAGGGCAATCATTTGAAGTATTACTACACAACAAGAGAACCACACACACACACACACACACAATTAAATATATTTTAAGACATTTACTCTTATGTAAAAATGTATATAAATAAAAATACGATAAATATAAATCATCTTACAAAAAAATATATCCTCGTGCAAAGATGGCCATTCTGCGAAAGAAAGGCTTACAAAAATTTGCTTAGTTTAAGTTGAAATATAAAACCGCAGCGTGAGTGCTCTTCACACAGCATAGGTCCCTGCCAAAACGGTGTGTCACTTGACATGACAAGGGTGGGGGTGATTAGAAATGCCAGATATGGGTAATAGGTTTGCACCGGATGCAGACCCTAATGTTTTGCTCCGTTTAAAATGCACAATAGGTTATCTGTGTGTGGGCAATGCATATGGTTCTTCCAACACAACCATGATGGCAAGATTCCCTATCCACGACGCCTTTGGGGCGTGCATGCTGTGATGCTTCCTCACAAAGGATGGCTAGCACAGAGGCCATTGTTCAAAATACTGATTCATCAATAAACCTCTAGTGAGAAATATCAGATCAAATATAAGATCATGTAGGCATGTCTGTCATGTAAGTTTATAAACACTAATGCCAAAATAAGTAAAGGAGCCTTTTTATTTTAACAAGTCAAACCATAAGTGATATTGTGGCCCCCAACCATGATATCATGTTTTATGGAGGCTTTCCATAGACATAGTGATTTTAATACTGTATCAACACCTAATCCTACCCAGCACAGTAAACTTTCTGCATTCATTTTTTATTTTTATTATATTTTCAAAAACATCACTTAGTATAATTTATCATTTAAAAAGCTGTTATGATCATGGAGACAAATTGTGCTTAAAATATTTGATGAACTGTATTACCATGCAACAAGGGGTAGACGAACCACACACACACACACACACACACACACACACACACACACATATTGAGTTTTAATGTTTTATGGTGTCATTCCATAGGAGTAATGAATTTTTACAGTACAAATACCTAGCCATCACACTAATTTTTCTGTATGTTTACATTTTAAATACAACATTTAATATGTTTGTAAGTATTTTAATAACAATGACTCAAGAAATATCCTCATAAACCACATTTATGTAATAGCAGTGTAAAGCCCATATAATCATACAAATTTGTGTCCTGATAAATCATATAAACAAGTATAGACAGACAGATTAAAGATTTATCTCTATTTTAAAGATGGTAATAAAAAAAAACTGTGACTATATATATAACGCTCAATATAAAAAATAAGAATAAACATGGCACTTAAACACAGAGAAACAATTACTATAGTTTTAGGTAGCACTAAATATGGAAAAAAAAAAAAAAAAACTCCTTACATTTTTCAGGGTGCTTAGAAGTAGATCTTTAAGGAATGATGTCCAAACATGGATGAGTGATTTACAAAAATAAAAAAATAAAAGCAACAACAACATTCAGTTTAAGGTGAATTGTTAACAAAAACTCACAGCCCCATGTCCTGTCCATTGTGAAACTGCAGATCAGTCTGTTTCAGACCCTCACAGAGAGACGGGAGGGGTGAGGGAGGAGATACAGACCAGATGATCTGAGATGTTAGTCTTCGTTAACTTAGTTAACTTTTTCTAAGTGAACGTTTTGAATGTGCAACATTTATTTCAAAGCGTAACATTACTTCAAAGTATAAATAAATAGTGTTTCTACTACACGTGATGTCCTTTGGTAGAAATGGTCTGACGTAGCCTCAAAGTATAATTTATATTAGATTTTTTCACTTCAAACAATTTAGATTGCTTTAAAGTTTACAGTAGGTTCTTTACGTTTGCTATTTCTACAAAGGTAATAACAAATAAGTATGTTCTAAAATAAAACTAAAGTAGACATTTTCAACTAGATACATATCCTCAAACAAGTCCAATCATTAAAAATATCTGCAGCTAATGAAAATACATTGTTACTAATGATTTTTGTCCAGCAGTATAAAGTATCCACTGTTAAATCCTAGTATGCAATATGTGCTAAAACTATAGAATTTATGAATTGTGGTAATACTTTGGTTAAGTTTTAAGGGTTCACAAGTCTTATAGATCTATATGATTTTACTTTTTTTCTACAAAGATTCAATAAATGTAGGGTCAAAACATGATAAAACAAAATAATCATGTTGACAAATATGTTTTAAGAAAGTGCCCACACACACACACACACACACACACACACACATTGGTTATTATGTTTTCTGGGGACACTCCATATGTGTAATGATTTTTTACAGTACAAACTGTATATCTCGCCATCACATAAATCTTTCTGTATATTTTACATTTTAAATAATAATAATAATAAAAAAAAGTTTCATATGTTTGTAAGTATTTTAATTATAATGACTCAAGAAATATCCTCATAAACTGCATTTATGTAATTATGGCTGTGTAAAACCCATATAATCGTACAAATATTTGAATTGAATAATACATATATAAAATAAATAAATCAATAAATAATACAAAGTAATAGTTTAAGCTGCATCATAAACAAAAACGTGCAGTCCTATGCCTTGTCCATTGTGAAAATGCAGACCAGTCTCAAACCCTCAGACCCTCAAAGAGGGACAGGAGGGGTAAGGGAGGAGATACAGGATGCACACACACACACACACACACACACACACACACACACACAAACAAACAATGATATCATTCAGAAAGGTCAACAGCCCGGGTCAGCACTGCTGTAATCTAGCTTGAAACTTTGAATAAAGGGTTACCAAATGTTAAATCTTATAAGATTTACTTTTATTATTTCTACAAAGGTTCACGCTACTTTTATCATTATCAGTCTAATAAATATGTGGTCAATACGTGATGAACGAGAATCATGCTACCAAATAAGTTTGACACAATGTCTTTAAGAAAGTGATGTTTTTGGTTTGTTTGCTTGTTTGTTTGTTTGGTTTTCTGTTTTTAAAAACAACTAAACCAGGTCCCAGAGGTGATTATCATCCAAGTGGAATTAATAATAATATATATTTTTTTCTGAGTTTCAGGAATGGTACAAACATGCAATGGAGGGGATCCAGATGAAGCTTCTTAACTGAACAAAGAAAACATTTTACATTCATTCAACATATTTTATTTATTCTTTTTCACGAGTGCCATGGTTTCATGCATTCTTCCTGGTCTGTCTACGAAGCGGGCGCAAGACACAAGGCCTCAACATGAAAAGTAAGTCTTACTGTTTTTCTGTTAAAGTGGAAAAAAATAATAATTTCAGTCGATATCGATAATTATCACGATAAATGTAAAATTTAGTTTAAAGGAAGATTTTTGCTACAATGTAAAAGTTGTAAAAACCAGATGGTTAATTGTGGCTTTAAACTATTCTTTATAGTCAGAACTCGACAATTCTTTTAATTTTTTACACTTTTCCCAGTCATTTTTCCTTAACAAAATAAATATCTTAACAGAAAAAAATCCTAGTTCAGCATGTTTTAATAAGTAATATTGTTTCAAATTAAAAAAAGAATGGATTTTGATGTTGCCTGATAATATTAATAGTAATGTAACATATTTTTGTCTCTTAGCAATACAGATTTGATAGCAGCTTGAGTTAGAATGCAGATGTAGATTTATATTCATTATCAAATCAGTAATATTTGTAAAGAATTGTAGCAAATGATGAAACTTAAAAAATATAGGCATGAGCTAACAATCAGTAAAAATACTGGATATTCAGACAGCAAGAGCAGGACCTGATTGACTTTTTCTTAAGATAAAGACATTTATTTGGTTTATTTGGTATCTCGCTTCACAAGATAACATAACAATGGTTACTCCATTACAGCACACACGTCAAGTCTGTTTTAGCATACGTATCTCGTATTATTCTTCAGTATAATTGTTTAGTCTAAATATGTTTTAACAATTCTTTGTGTTTTTGTTTTTACAAAGTTGTTAAACACGTGTAACTGCTACCTCACTCATACGCTGTAGACTTTTAGGTCAGGGAACTGCATTACCCAGCATACACCTCAGTCTTCAAACATGTCCGCAGGGATCCGTGTCCCAAAACACTCATACATGGCAGCGCTCTAAATCATTGGACTTCTGATTATACGCACGCTAGATACCCTATATAAAAAGACTCACATTGCCACAATTTTTGTAAAGTATACGCTCCTTCCGTGTTGTGATGTGACAAACCCCTTTTTTGTGATCAGTGTTAGTGATGCAGAGTCCAAATCATTTCTGCGAAACGATTCATTTGGACAGTCCGGCTCAATGAACTGGTTCAAAGAACCGATTCATCAGCTCCTTAAGTCATCTCGCAGTGATGTCAGTATACATTTATTTTCTAACAACTCAGGGTCATTTTATATCAGTGAAACGTTTAAATAAGGTTAACTGTGTGACGTATTGGGGATTATTGTCTTTTGTTCATTTAAGTTAACAGTGTTTGGGGTCACAGTTCCATGCATTGATCCTTCATTGTTTGTTTAGCTTATTAGTTTTTAGTCAGTTGCAAAAGTGTCAGGCATGAAGTTTATAACAACAGGTTTCGGTGGTTGGGTGCGTGTAAGCGGCAAAACTTAAATGCGACAGTAAAAGTGACAGGCGAGAGCATTACTCTTACTCAAACAGCCCATTGCGTCATCTATTAACAAAATATTCCGTCGAATGTCACAAAGACAAATTATGTAACTGTGTTCATTAAAACGTTGAAATGAATATAAGCGTACAAATATTCATAACGACAATAAGTACAATGTACCCTAACAACACAATAGACTGATCCCTGCTGAGTACACCTAAAATTTGCTAGATATCTTGACTTTATCCGCGCTAGTACGCTAGGCCTCGTCACACCGTTGTGAGCTATAGACCGCAAAGTTTTTCATAGCGTTACGCTTTGAAACCACAGCAATTTTAGATGTTTTCATGACTTTGTTCGCGCTTTCTATTTGAATTTGTTTACCGCAGTCTCACCATCCTCATCTTATTTTCACACCTAATTGTAATTGTCAAGCCTTACGCTTTATTTTCTACTTTTTGATGTCGTGTTAGCGGGCCATATACGTCAATATTTCTGTGAATTTGGTTGATTTAAGAAAATAACGCTTTTAAACTCCGTCTCCATTCGAGACATTTACGTTATGTTATTAATAGTAACCTAGTTTATATCAGAGATCATAAGATCGTTTCTAAATTTCTATCTACGCTCATCTACACGTTTTCTTTTTAGAAAACTGATAACACTATCAGAGGTTTTCACGGGAGTTTACACTTGCAAGAAAACCCGCTGATAATTTAGGAGATAATATCATGCTGAATGCGCATGTTTTATGATTGTTGAAGGCGTCACTTTCCTTGGTTGTTTGACACACCCCTGACCGACGTTCAGGATTTGGTATTTAAATAAGGTTTAGAGTCACTCAGTTATATGCAGAAGACATTTCGACGTTTTTACAATGGCCTCCGATGCTACAATCACTCCTGAAACAAGAGCGATGTCTGTAACACTGCAAAGAAATTCTGTTGAAATGGGTGAAGATACGCACATGGAAAGTCACGGTCTGACAAAGATTCTCCGTAAAGATGAAGATTTTGTGAAAGACGATTTCACAGTGTCTGCTGAGCGTGTGGGGAGATTTGTGTTTGACAAGACATTGCAGATTGTTAAACTCTACGTTTTGGATTATTTGGAGGATTATACACCCGAATGTAGCTACCTGCTTTTGACCGCCATAGACTGGCCATACTTCTACAATCAAATTTGGAGAGAATTTAATTCTGGAAAAATGCGGTACTTTTATCAGTGGGATGCGGTCACACCGGGTATGCGGTACCGTGCAACAAAACGGCCAGCCTATATATCCATATCATCCTGTTGGAACAAGACGTTTCATGACCAAAATTATCTCATGCTAGTAAATAAACCTCGGGAGGAATCTGAATCTGAATCTGAATCTGAAACAAGCAGCGATGAGTCTGATTCTGATGAATATGATAGTGACTGGCCTATTCCTGAGGACAACCCTTTCGGATGCTGCAAAACTAATCTATATTTCGATCAGAGCGACGTACCTGTGTTAAACACCATTTTCTCCACAATAGATGAGCTGTTTCAGTCAAGTTAAACCAAATGATCAGTCTGTGTTTAAATGTGAGGATGACTAAAGTCATTGAGTATCCAGTATAACAAACCTGAACAACAAGTGTTTCTTACTGTAAGCAATGGCTTTTGGATTAAGTTTTACCTAGCCATAATACCGTTTCTTTACTGTTACTTGAAATAGATATAGACTGTGCATTTAAACAACATTACAAAGGACCAAGGATTGATCAAATGTGTAAGATCATCGATGCAGAGTGCGCTGGTTTTAAAAAATAATGATGCCAAGATGTGAAATTACTGAAATGCTAATTGACTTTATACTAATGAAAAACATGCTGGTCTTTGTGTAAATTTTCTTTTCTGGCTAGACCACCTGTAATGTCAGTACTGTTGTTTGTTTGTAATGGCTATTTTTTTCTTCACTACTTCAATATATGAATGCTTATTCTACAATATTTTGTTACAAATAAAAGATGAATCACTCGTTATCATTTTCTCCGAGTTGCATTTTTGGATTTTAATGATTTTGCATAGGATTTTATCCAAATGAGCAAATTTACAAATATCATTTTTAATACATTTTCTAAAAAGAAAACGTGTAGATGAGCGTAGATAGAAATTTAGAAACGATCTTATGATCTCTGATATAAACTAGGTTACTATTAATAACATAACGTAAATGTCTCGAATGGGGACGGAGTTTAAAAGCGTTATTTTCTTAAATCAACCAAATTCACAGAAATATTGACGTATATGGCCCGCTAACACGACATCAAAAAGTAGAAAATAAAGCGTAAGGCTTGACAATTACAATTAGGTGTGAAAATAAGATGAGGATGGTGAGACTGCGGTAAACAAATTCAAATAGAAAGCGCGAACAAAGTCATGAAAACATCTAAAATTGCTGTGGTTTCAAAGCGTAACGCTATGAAAAACTTTGCGGTTTATAGCTCACAACGGTGTGACGAGGCCTAGCGTACTAGCGCGGATAAAGTCAAGATATCTAGCAAATTTTAGGTGTACTCAGCAGGGATCAGTCTATTGTGTTGTTAGGGTACATTGTACTTATTGTCGTTATGAATATTTGTACGCTTATATTCATTTCAACGTTTTAATGAACACAGTTACATAATTTGTCTTTGTGACATTCGACGGAATATTTTGTTAATAGATGACGCAATGGGCTGTTTGAGTAAGAGTAATGCTCTCGCCTGTCACTTTTACTGTCGCATTTAAGTTTTGCCGCTTACACGCACCCAACCACCGAAACCTGTTGTTATAAACTTCATGCCTGACACTTTTGCAACTGACTAAAAACTAATAAGCTAAACAAACAATGAAGGATCAATGCATGGAACTGTGACCCCAAACACTGTTAACTTAAATGAACAAAAGACAATAATCCCCAATACGTCACACAGTTAACCTTATTTAAACGTTTCACTGATATAAAATGACCCTGAGTTGTTAGAAAATAAATGTATACTGACGTCACTGCGAGATGACTTAAGGAGCTGATGAATCGGTTCTTTGAACCAGTTCATTGAGCCGGACTGTCCAAATGAATCGTTTCGCAGAAATGATTTGGACTCTGCATCACTAACACTGATCACAAAAAAGGGGTTTGTCACATCACAACACGGAAGGAGCGTATACTTTACAAAAATTGTGGCAATGTGAGTCTTTTTATATAGGGTATCTAGCGTGCGTATAATCAGAAGTCCAATGATTTAGAGCGCTGCCATGTATGAGTGTTTTGGGACACGGATCCCTGCGGACATGTTTGAAGACTGAGGTGTATGCTGGGTAATGCAGTTCCCTGACCTAAAAGTCTACAGCGTATGAGTGAGGTAGCAGTTACACGTGTTTAACAACTTTGTAAAAACAAAAACACAAAGAATTGTTAAAACATATTTAGACTAAACAATTATACTGAAGAATAATACGAGATACGTATGCTAAAACAGACTTGACGTGTGTGCTGTAATGGAGTAACCATTGTTATGTTATCTTGTGAAGCGAGATACCAAATAAACCAAATAAATGTCTTTATCTTAAGAAAAAGTCAATCAGGTCCTGCTCTTGCTGTCTGAATATCCAGTATTTTTACTGATTGTTAGCTCATGCCTATATTTTTTAAGTTTCATCATTTGCTACAATTCTTTACAAATATTACTGATTTGATAATGAATATAAATCTACATCTGCATTCTAACTCAAGCTGCTATCAAATCTGTATTGCTAAGAGACAAAAATATGTTACATTACTATTAATATTATCAGGCAACATCAAAATCCATTCTTTTTTTAATTTGAAACAATATTACTTATTAAAACATGCTGAACTAGGATTTTTTTCTGTTAAGATATTTATTTTGTTAAGGAAAAATGACTGGGAAAAGTGTAAAAAATTAAAAGAATTGTCGAGTTCTGACTATAAAGAATAGTTTAAAGCCACAATTAACCATCTGGTTTTTACAACTTTTACATTGTAGCAAAAATCTTCCTTTAAACTAAATTTTACATTTATCGTGATAATTATCGATATCGACTGAAATTATTATTTTTTTCCACTTTAACAGAAAAACAGTAAGACTTACTTTTCATGTTGAGGCCTTGTGTCTTGCGCCCGCTTCGTAGACAGACCAGGAAGAATGCATGAAACCATGGCACTCGTGAAAAAGAATAAATAAAATATGTTGAATGAATGTAAAATGTTTTCTTTGTTCAGTTAAGAAGCTTCATCTGGATCCCCTCCATTGCATGTTTGTACCATTCCTGAAACTCAGAAAAAAATATATATTATTATTAATTCCACTTGGATGATAATCACCTCTGGGACCTGGTTTAGTTGTTTTTAAAAACAGAAAACCAAACAAACAAACAAGCAAACAAACCAAAAACATCACTTTCTTAAAGACATTGTGTCAAACTTATTTGGTAGCATGATTCTCGTTCATCACGTATTGACCACATATTTATTAGACTGATAATGATAAAAGTAGTGTGAACCTTTGTAGAAATAATGACAGTAAATCTTATAAGATTTAACATTTGGTAACCCTTTATTCAAAGTTTCAAGCTAGATTACAGCAGTGCTGACCCGGGCTGTTGACCTTTCTGAATGATATCATTGTTTGTTTGTGTGTGTGTGTGTGTGTGTGTGTGTGTGTGTGTGTGTGCATCCTGTATCTCCTCCCTTACCCCTCCTGTCCCTCTTTGAGGGTCTGAGGGTTTGAGACTGGTCTGCATTTTCACAATGGACAAGGCATAGGACTGCACGTTTTTGTTTATGATGCAGCTTAAACTATTACTTTGTATTATTTATTGATTTATTTATTTTATATATGTATTATTCAATTCAAATATTTGTACGATTATATGGGTTTTACACAGCCATAATTACATAAATGCAGTTTATGAGGATATTTCTTGAGTCATTATAATTAAAATACTTACAAACATATGAAACTTTTTTTTATTATTATTATTATTTAAAATGTAAAATATACAGAAAGATTTATGTGATGGCGAGATATACAGTTTGTACTGTAAAAAATCATTACACATATGGAGTGTCCCCAGAAAACATAATAACCAATGTGTGTGTGTGTGTGTGTGTGTGTGTGTGTGGGCACTTTCTTAAAACATATTTGTCAACATGATTATTTTGTTTTATCATGTTTTGACCCTACATTTATTGAATCTTTGTAGAAAAAAAGTAAAATCATATAGATCTATAAGACTTGTGAACCCTTAAAACTTAACCAAAGTATTACCACAATTCATAAATTCTATAGTTTTAGCACATATTGCATACTAGGATTTAACAGTGGATACTTTATACTGCTGGACAAAAATCATTAGTAACAATGTATTTTCATTAGCTGCAGATATTTTTAATGATTGGACTTGTTTGAGGATATGTATCTAGTTGAAAATGTCTACTTTAGTTTTATTTTAGAACATACTTATTTGTTATTACCTTTGTAGAAATAGCAAACGTAAAGAACCTACTGTAAACTTTAAAGCAATCTAAATTGTTTGAAGTGAAAAAATCTAATATAAATTATACTTTGAGGCTACGTCAGACCATTTCTACCAAAGGACATCACGTGTAGTAGAAACACTATTTATTTATACTTTGAAGTAATGTTACGCTTTGAAATAAATGTTGCACATTCAAAACGTTCACTTAGAAAAAGTTAACTAAGTTAACGAAGACTAACATCTCAGATCATCTGGTCTGTATCTCCTCCCTCACCCCTCCCGTCTCTCTGTGAGGGTCTGAAACAGACTGATCTGCAGTTTCACAATGGACAGGACATGGGGCTGTGAGTTTTTGTTAACAATTCACCTTAAACTGAATGTTGTTGTTGCTTTTATTTTTTTATTTTTGTAAATCACTCATCCATGTTTGGACATCATTCCTTAAAGATCTACTTCTAAGCACCCTGAAAAATGTAAGGAGTTTTTTTTTTTTTTTTCCATATTTAGTGCTACCTAAAACTATAGTAATTGTTTCTCTGTGTTTAAGTGCCATGTTTATTCTTATTTTTTATATTGAGCGTTATATATATAGTCACAGTTTTTTTTTTATTACCATCTTTAAAATAGAGATAAATCTTTAATCTGTCTGTCTATACTTGTTTATATGATTTATCAGGACACAAATTTGTATGATTATATGGGCTTTACACTGCTATTACATAAATGTGGTTTATGAGGATATTTCTTGAGTCATTGTTATTAAAATACTTACAAACATATTAAATGTTGTATTTAAAATGTAAACATACAGAAAAATTAGTGTGATGGCTAGGTATTTGTACTGTAAAAATTCATTACTCCTATGGAATGACACCATAAAACATTAAAACTCAATATGTGTGTGTGTGTGTGTGTGTGTGTGTGTGTGTGTGTGTGGTTCGTCTACCCCTTGTTGCATGGTAATACAGTTCATCAAATATTTTAAGCACAATTTGTCTCCATGATCATAACAGCTTTTTAAATGATAAATTATACTAAGTGATGTTTTTGAAAATATAATAAAAATAAAAAATGAATGCAGAAAGTTTACTGTGCTGGGTAGGATTAGGTGTTGATACAGTATTAAAATCACTATGTCTATGGAAAGCCTCCATAAAACATGATATCATGGTTGGGGGCCACAATATCACTTATGGTTTGACTTGTTAAAATAAAAAGGCTCCTTTACTTATTTTGGCATTAGTGTTTATAAACTTACATGACAGACATGCCTACATGATCTTATATTTGATCTGATATTTCTCACTAGAGGTTTATTGATGAATCAGTATTTTGAACAATGGCCTCTGTGCTAGCCATCCTTTGTGAGGAAGCATCACAGCATGCACGCCCCAAAGGCGTCGTGGATAGGGAATCTTGCCATCATGGTTGTGTTGGAAGAACCATATGCATTGCCCACACACAGATAACCTATTGTGCATTTTAAACGGAGCAAAACATTAGGGTCTGCATCCGGTGCAAACCTATTACCCATATCTGGCATTTCTAATCACCCCCACCCTTGTCATGTCAAGTGACACACCGTTTTGGCAGGGACCTATGCTGTGTGAAGAGCACTCACGCTGCGGTTTTATATTTCAACTTAAACTAAGCAAATTTTTGTAAGCCTTTCTTTCGCAGAATGGCCATCTTTGCACGAGGATATATTTTTTTGTAAGATGATTTATATTTATCGTATTTTTATTTATATACATTTTTACATAAGAGTAAATGTCTTAAAATATATTTAATTGTGTGTGTGTGTGTGTGTGTGGTTCTCTTGTTGTGTAGTAATACTTCAAATGATTGCCCTGAGCAAGATTTGTTCCCATGAACATAATAGCTTTTTTAAATTATAAATTAAAATAAATGTTGTTTATAGAAAATACAAATGCAGAAAGTTTACTGTGATGGGTAGCTTTAGAGGGTGATGCAGTATAAAATGTATTAATATAATGTAGAAACTTTAATTTTCTGTGAAACTGCTTGTACGATGTGTATCTTGAAAAGGGGAATACAAATAAACATGAATTGAATCGAATTATGTCTATGGAAAGCTGCCACAAAACATTTGACATGTCCAGACATGTCGGGGCCTCACAATTCCCCTTTTTACTTATTTTTACATTTGGTGTCTCTTAAAATTGGTCTCTTAAAATTGTTTACTCATTTTGATATTGTCCTTAAAAACCCACATCTTTCTCACATCCCAGGGAGACAGAGAGAGAGAGAGAGAGAGAGAGAGCCTGAAACCGCATGCAATGGAATGCAACCGGACATGTGGACGTCAGATGGTCCCCGGATGTGAGAGTTCAAAATGGACCATAAAAGATCAGAAATTATCCTCAGGGCTTCATTTATCACCGGTCAGAGTTCAACAACCATCAATCTTCATATTGCCGCACCGGAGATCATTAACAGGTCACGGGTCATCGCTGGAATTTTAATTATGCTAAAACCATGTCATTTCCACATCTGGACATTATTTGAAGGTCATGGGTCATGACCCCTAGGCACTCTCAAGGTCACGAGAGGGAGGGGTAAGGTCAGAGGTTACACCGGAAGTCATCAATCAAAAATCTTGACACAAGCTGTAGGGTATATACTACTTGTATCCATATAAATGGCCCACCCTGTATATCTGATTCAGTTTCCCAACTCAGACATTTCAACTGTTTTCTCACACGCTCCAAAATTGTGCAAATTTTGGTCTTGTGCATGCACTGTAAAAATAAATAAATAAATAAAAAATGTTTTCTCAACTCATGTCAACATTTTCATGTAGTACATTTCATAAAATTTCAAGGCAGCACAAACACTTTGTTTTTTAAGTTGAAACAACTTTTTTTTTTTTTTAACTTTATTAGATTTTTTCCTTTTCCTTTCCTGTGTACAACACATACACAAACACAGATTCACTCACATACCATTGTCCAACAAACAATGACATCAGTGTAAACAATAACATACACAAAAAAAACAACAACAAACAAATAACATATTACCTTCAATTAGTATAACAGTCTTTTCCTCAAAAATTTGCAAATAGTTGAAGCTATCTTATACCCTGCATATTTCAAAATCTAACAAAAAGGATTTTTATTGCAGGTTCAAAATTTTGAATCATTGGTTGGTTATAATTCAAAACAGACAATACAGGTTATGACAAAAGAAGAAAATAAATAAATAAATACAATAATTATAATAATTAAATCTAATATCCTCTTCTTAGTTTAAATGTCTATTTGTTTTAGGGGATCAGCATTTATATCATTAAAATAATCTATGAACGGTTGCCAAATTTTGTATAATTTTTCTTCTTTCTTTTTTAGGGAGGATCTAAGTTTCTCCAGCTCCAAATGTTTCATCACATCCCTCATTAGATTTATATATGAAGGGGCAGCTTTTTGTTTCCAGTTTAATAGTATTAACCTTTGTGCTAGTAGACAGACAAATGAAACCATGTTCTGTTCCGTACTGTTTTTAGCTATCTCAGATTCGGCAATACCTAGAGCCGCCATCAGTGGATCTAGTTCAATAGGTCTTTGAAAAATACTTTTCCAGGAGGTTGATAATTTTGGGCAGCTCCAAATGAGCCAATGATGCTGGTACATGCCCACAACGATCACATGAAGGATCTACCTCCGGAAATATCTTATTGAGTTTTTGCTTAGACCAGTGCAAACGATGTATTACTTTAAATTGTATAAGGCCATGCCTTGCACGTACCGATGTCCTATGAATCTGTTTGAGGGCTGTTTCTCATTGCTCCTCTGTAATTTCCACACCCAAATCTTCCTTCCATGAGGAATTTAAGTGTTCTAGTGTTGATGTGCTTGTAAACTGAAAGAGTGTTTTATATATGTAGGAAATGCCTCCTTTCTTATGAGCATCATGTAGGATGATCATTTCCATTACTGATTGATTTGGAGAATTGGGATATACTGGATTGTTTTGTTTAAGTTTTGCACCTGCAAATATTTTAAAAAATGAGACAGAGGTATGTTGTATTTATTTTGTAGCTGCTCGAATGATGGAAAAATTTTATCAATAAATAGGTCTACAAAACTATGAATTCCTTTTCCAAACCAGTTGTCAAATATTGTATTTTTAAATTTTTAAACCATTGATTTTTTTACAAGGGGGCTTGCCAACTTGCCAGCCAAAACATTTTTGGACCTGGGACCAAATCTTGAGTGTATGCAAAACCACTGGATTGTCTAACAGACCAGGACGTATAGTAGGTAGAGCTGAAAACAGTATAGCTGAGAGTGAGGAAGGATAACAGTCAGCCCCTATGCTCACCCATAATAGGGACTGTTTTTGTAACCAGTAGGCCATCATCCTAATATTACTCGCCCAGTAATAGAACTGAAAGTTTGATAGTCCCATTCCACCTTTTGATTTGGGTCTCTGCAAAAATGTCTTCCTTATTCTGGGTACCTTTCTATTCCAAATAAACACTGAAATAACTTTATTAAGACTGTGAAAAAAACTTTTCTTTATAAACTGAAATAAAAATAAACATTTGGAAGGATGGTCATTTTTATTATATACATTTTTCTTGATAATGAAATAGCAATATGAGACCATCTCTGTAGATCCTGTGTTATTTGGTGCAGTAATTCATAAAAATTCTCTTTATATAGATCTACAAATGTCTTAGTGGCATTTATCCGTAAGTATTTAAACTGGGTTGAAGTTTTAAAGGGCAGGGTTTCAAAAGATTGCCGATCAGCTAAATTATTAATTGGAAATAGTATACTTTTCTCCATATTAAGTTTATAACCTGATATTTGTTCAATTTCTTTAAAGCAGAAATTATCACAGGAAAAGATTTAGATGGGTTGGATATATATAATAATAAATCATCTGCATATAATGATACTTTATGTTCCCCTCCACCTCGAGCAACCCCACTATAGCCAGTCACGTTTCGCTGAGAGATTGCCAAAGGTTCAATTGCTAATGCAAAAAACATGGGTGATAACGGGCAACCTCATCTAGTAGAACGAGTCAACCTAAAGTATTCAGACCTGAGTTTATTGCAACAAGTCCTCCAATCCATACGACCATACAGGTCGTTTGCATCTTTCCCCAAATACGACCCTGTGGAGCGTTCCTGAAAATAGCGCCCCTAACGCCAGCTGGAAATACGCCACACAGGTTCGCCTCGCATTGCATTGTGGATTATTCTGCGGGATAATCGAGGCTAATTAAAGGTATGTTATGAGCGAACGTTGATAATATAAATGTGACATCAAAATATGTAGTTAGGGTGTTTTGTTTTGTTTCACCTTTGTCTGTGGTGTTTAGCTGCTGTTTAGCTTACTATAACTGTACATTATAAAGGACATTGTGAAATATCCATTTGTAGGCTAAATAGAAAAATTAGCCAGCGTGAACATCATAATAGTGTTATTACACTTTGCTGTTATTAATATCCGTCGCCACAATATTTCAGATATTCGAAAGAGATCGATCATTGTTGGAAAGTAGGCCTTTTAGGCACATAATAATCATCGATTTAGAATGAGCATTACCCGTGTTAAATCTGTACGGGATGCTATTTCCAAGTTAGTTTAGCATGTAAAATAATTTGAGCAGAACACATCAGCAGTGTAAAGTTAGCATTTACTGTGATATTAATTGGAAATTGGAAAAGTTTTGGTAAGGGACCATGTAAAAAGTCCACACATTTTGTTTCAATGTACAAAACATGTTAGTTTTGAAATCATTTCAACTATATTTCAGTTGAGAACTGCATTTTAGTTAATTCCAAATTACGCACATTTTACGTTCTAAATGACGATTCGTATCGTATTTCAAATGATATTTAACAGAAATATCCAATTATGGAGATTGTGTAATAAAATGCAATCACCATAATAAATATACACATTAGTGTGTAATGGTAATGATACACATTATTATTTTAAATAAAATGTCTGTAATAACTTATTTCCTGGCATATTTTTTTGCAAGTTTTTGCAACACCAGACACCAGTCAATTACATGTGTCTATGTATACATTCTTTCAGGGTGAATGCACATACGTCAGTAGGTATTTGTTTAGAACTCTCCTGCATGTTGCATTATACAGCTGCAGTTATCTTTAAAAGCTTTGAACCTTAGCTCACTGTGGTGACAATATTTTCTAAGACTGTGAGTTTCATCAACATAGTAGGGGTGAAAAAATATTTCTTATCCCCTCTTAACACAGCATGCAGTATTCTAATTATCATTTATGTTTTTTTTTTTCAGATGCCTACTCTGAAGGACTGTTACAAATGCAGGAAAAAAATTGGAGTTGCAAGCAAAATGTGCCTACACTGTAGTGCCAAGCAGTCATATAAGCAAAAGCTTGAGGAAAAAAAGAAACAGCTTTCCCAAGAATGGAAAGAGCGTCAAAAAAAAAAAAAACCCAGCAGTGTGAACAAAGTGTATGATGGAACCAATCTACTGGTAGGTTTTTCTTTCAGATATAGTTAGTAAACTGTCTCTGTTCTTTTTTTAGATTTAAACAGTTAAACAATTCTTTCTTCATCGTGTATACTGACTAAAGCATGATATTTATTTTGTCCACTGTGCTCAGGTCTGATAAAGAACACTAAATCAGAAGTTACTTAACATTAGAGCGTAAAATTATAAAAAACAGGGGTGTCCAACTCGTACCTGGAGGGCCACTGTCCTGCAGGGTTTAGCTTCAACTTAACTCAACCCTAGTTTGTACATACAATAATAACTGTATGTATACTTGGATATCAAATCAAATAACAATACACACACGTACATATGCTGTATGTACACTTTGATATATAAGTGTATATTTATATATACACAGACATATACATATACACTTATATATCAAAGTGTACATACAGCATATGTACGTGTGTGTATTGTTATTTGATTTGACAGCCCTAATATATGTCTGACAGATGTCAGTGAATTCAAATAGTTGTCAACCATGTGTGTGTGCATTTTGTTTAGTTTTTTTCGTTTTTTTTAACAGTTAGCTCAGTCTAATTTTCAATGCATAGCTTATCTATTATCTTGTCTAGGCACACACACACATACACACCCACATATGTTATTTATCAGAATTTCAGTCTTATAATCTTTTTCAATTTTATTTAAATTTATAGTGTCAATTTTATTACAGCTCCACAAATGGCAACTTTTAGAGAGGTATCCAGTCCTTCTCCTTGCCAGGAGAACCTCAAACGGTTTTTCTGCAGAGTGCTTCTGTCCATGGAAGATGGAAACAGAAGATGCACAGGATGCATTTGTCACAATAAAGAGGTTATATGAAAGTCTTCTGAACGGTAATAAACACAGATGTGCATGCTATATTTTTACTTATTTCATTGTTTATAAGTGCATCCTTGATTTATTTGAGGAATAATTAAAAAAAACCCCGCAATAATGGGTTTTGCAAACCCTACATCAATTTGCTTAGCAGAATTAAAGTTTTGCTTTAACATGTGAACAGCATGACGTGGATTCTTGTTTTATTTGAAAATGTCTCATTCAAAAGTACTATTATTTTAGAACTCATATTGTTTTATTTTATCATGTCTCCTAGCAAAAGGTGAATATTTATTTTCTTGTGTCCAAAATAATTTGGACCCATACAACCCATAGGACTTAAACAAGAATTATTTATTTATTTTAATTATTTAATTACTGCTAAGTTATTGTTGAATTATTAATATTACTATTATTCTCTTGTTTCTTGTTTTAACAGTGGCTATTGCAGAGAAAGCAACAAGCAGAGTGGGAGAGACTCCAGCACCAAACAGCAAACAGACAGAGACTCCACCAATACACAACACAGCAGACCCGGCATCAGAGTCAACACCTCTGCTCCCCTGTAATGGTAAAATGTCTCATTCAATAGAACTGGCATGATCCTTTACAGCAAACAGTTTTGTGTCTGAAGCCCTGTAACCACCACAATGGGCCTCTGTACTTTTATTTTCATTGTACAGTTGATTATTTTATTTATAAAGAACTCTTCAATATTCCTGTTAAAAAAACAGCATATGCTGGTTAGTTATGTTTTTAAGCATGGCTACTGGCTTGAGCTGCTTAAAGCTTGTCCTTAACTGGTCATGTGCTGAGGACCAGCTTAAACCAGCTAAGGATCAGCTTAAACCAGCAGCCATTCTTCAAAAACTACCTAACCAGCACTTTTTTTTAACAGGGACATTTTATTTTCTTTGTATATATAATTTCGCAGCTGTTACCTGGATGGGATGAATTTTAATTTTTAATTAATTTACGTAAATTATGAGAACATTATGTAATTATTTGTCCATTTTTATCAAAATAATTTTGTGCAGCTTTACCACATGTCACACGTCATAATGTGTTTTCTAGAGGCCGTCGTTATGGAAACAAAGACACTAAAATGTAATCACGCTTGAATGAGCTAGATGTGTACTATAAACACTACAAAAACTAAAACTATTGGTTAATTCAACTATGTGTGTCAAATTTGTGAGTGTGATCAGGATTGCTGCTGTTTGCTGTCAGTATTCTGCTCTTTCTGACAGCTGCACCCTGAACATCAGTCAGTGACAAATGCTGCAATGTAGCCTATACTGAAATATCTAAATTGTGTTTAAAAATCATTTCACTGTTATTGAAAAAAATTATGCCATGATATATATTGATATTGAGTTATTGTCCCGTCCTACAATAAATTTTGATTTTTAGCATTTTTAGATTACTGTTATACTGTAATAAATTTATTCTGCACTGCTTTATGCTATAATGAGATGAGCATAGTGTATGAACTGCAAATGTACATGGCAGTGTAAACTTGGTCATTCAATTTCACATTATGTATTGATGCTAGTTGCTGAAAGTCAGAGCCAGCCTTCACATTCTGGGCCGTAAGATTTCTCAGAAAATCGCATACTCTTTTTAGTTCTTTTTTAGCTGAGCTTCTAGCTGTGATTCCATCCAGATGGAGGATATCAAACTTGTTTGATAATTTTACAGAGTTTTATATATATTATATATATATTTATTTATATTTTGATTTATCATGTGCCTTCTTAGCAGTAAGGCACATATATTTTAGTTTCGTATGCCAATACAGAGTTTAAAAGTTGCATAGTGTTTTTGAGCATTTAAAAAGATTTGTTTTAAATGTGTTGATTACTGCAGATTATTAGATTCATATCACAATTTTTTTTTTCCAACAGTGGATAACTCAGAGAAAGCAGCAAGCAGCACGGTCAAGACTCCAGCAACAACCAGCAAACAGACAGAGACTCCACCAGTAGACAACACAGCAGACCCAGCATCAGAGTCAACACCTCTGCTCCCCCCTGAGTCTGAAACTCCTGCATCTTCCTCCTTGGCTTCTCCTATTTCTTTCACAAACTCCTTGTCGTTATCTGTTGCTCCTTCAGTCTCCACCCTGACTTCTGTTTTGAAGTTCTCTCAACCCAGTCCTATATCTTCTTCCCTGGCTTCTCCTCTGCCACCAGCCTCTATCCTTTCTGCTTCTTCTAAACTCAATCCTGTGTCCACTGAGCTAGGCAGTCCAGACACAGTGTCTTAGGCACAAAAAAAAAGACAAATAAAGAGGAAAACAGAACCTAAAGGTAATTATGGATTTGTTGATTTGTGGATTAGTTTTGATATATGAATCAAAACTGTTCTTAGTTTTTGCTGTGTGAAACAGTTTTAGGTAACTGGAACGGGACCTTTCTCATTGTTTTTTTTAAGGGACTAGGTTAGAAAGGCACATATTGTAATATGCATCTTATATGTTTTATTTATTTTCTTGTGTTTTGTTTATTTATTTTTGGCAATTTAATGTTATGCAGTGAATAGTGTAGTATACATAACCCAAGCTTAGTGTGTTTATTTATTTATTTATTTATTTTTTTCACGAAAAGGACTATGTATAATATAATTATTATATATAATATAAAGACACATTTCGTTTCCATATTATTTTGCAACATGGAGGTAAGAAAAGGAAGAAAAACAGTGAAGTAAATGTTGAATCTACACCAGTGTGTTTGAATATGATATTGAAATTAAAATAATGTCATAACAGTTAAAGGTTTGCACAATAAGGCAACATATCAGACTGTTTTTATAAAGCTAGATTAACTGGAAGCTATTGACTCTGGCAGTCAGGCACATTGAATGTACTGTACAAATAGCTGTAGCGCTTTCAGCTTTTATAAGTTGAATGTACATTCACACACACACAAGTGGTAATAGTAGTGAGAACTCCCACATTTAAAAAAATGTCTCTTTTTCATTCCATATTACTGTAACATCAATGAAAAGGGTCCTGTTCAGATGAATTCTCGGTTTTCCTTTTAAAAATTCTCTTTATCCATGACCCTCATGCCAATTTATAGAGATGTCTGTTGAATGTAGATGTCTATTTTACTTATGTCTGTTACAAAGTATAACCATTTTCTAATTTGTTTCAGAGTGCCCCATTCATAACGACTCCACCAGTTTCCCCTACAAAAAAATTTTGAGGAAGAGAATCAGGGAGGTTTGTTAAAAAAAAGTACTGAAAAAAGAAATAATAATAATAATAATAAAACAGACACATTCACAATAATACTAATTAGCTATTTTGTATGTTGTGAAATAACAAATAGGCTAGTTCATTAATTCATTAATAAGCTGGATTGTTTGTTAGGATAGAATAATATTTGGCAGAGATACAACCATTTGAAATTCTAGAATCTGAGGGTGCAAATAAATAAAAATTTTGAGAAAAATCACCTTTAAAGTTGTGCTTGATGAAAACTTCAGACCATAAAATTTTGGGCAAAATAATCAATTTAACCCATTTTGGAATAAGGCTGTAACATAAAAAAAATGTGTAAAAAGAGAGGCGCTGTGAATTCTTTCCGGATATTCTGTATACCTGTGTGACTAATGACTGGTTTTGTGCTCCAGATTTAGGCATTCATGTTCTCACAAATTTTAAGTTTACAATGCAATTTAAGTTTTGCAAATGTGAAGTATTTTCCAGTTTTAATTTGGCAAAAATAAAAACTTCTGTATAAAAAGTTATGTGTTTTTGCAAAATTGAATTGATAATATAGTAATATATTTTATTATGCTAATATCATTATTGCTATATATTTATATTTATGTTATTATTTATTATTGCCATGTTTCTTTCTGTTATTTTTCTAAGGGCCATGCAGAAGTTTTGGTGCAGTGGCATCCTTGCTCTGGATGGTATGTTTGTTATCTGAGGTGTACTGTACTGTAGTTAATTGACAGAACAAACAAACAAACAAACAAAAAAAACATTTATAGAAATTGTGGAAAAACATTTTTTTATTTAAACAAACATTTTATAAACCGTTATTCAGCTTTAACTGCAATTGCAGTTTCATCAGTGTCACTGAAGTCTGATTGCCAAACGAGTGACAAAATTCTAATTCTGTTTTGGCAATGTAGTACATTGGATATACAAATGATTTAAATCTATGGCTAAAATTTAATTATAAGAATAATAATATTAATAGTTTTCTTGAGTGAAACAATACAAACCACATAACCCATGTTACACAAATCACAACAGATAAAACTATCTATGATCAGTTTACCTTTTTCAAAGCGATGCCATGATAGGTATGAAAGCGAAAGCATGAGGGACTGACTTACTGTGATTTCTATGGTATCCGCTGCTAAAAGCTACATGAATCTTTCAATTACCTGTAATTTTGCACAGCTTGTGCTCTTCCGTTTTTTTTGTCCTCTGAAATTTCTTGGAAAGATATTTTTTTCTGTTTATTTAGCAGAACAATCTAACAACACATTTAATAACATGACATTTCATTTAGGAGATGTGCATCTATCCCTCACAGGCTTATAACATCTCTAATCACCTTCACAACTCCATTAGTACTTCAGACTTGAGTGTAATTGGAATTTAATTTAAAGTGTGATGTGCTTTTTATTTTTTTATTTTTTGATCTATTCTTTAATATTTTTAACCACTCTTAGTTTAAAACGTTTTTTTTATCAGTGCTTTGTTGAGAATTGCATTATAATTTTGTCTTAAAGAAGAATAAAATTGATTCTGAACACGGAACCAAATCAATGAAAAACGTGTTACTGTCCAACACATTGAGAACAATGTCAAACAATTAAATTACATAATAGTTACATAATATACACAAAAATGAAATACCAGATTAATAATGTAGATTATGTTTTGAAAAATAGGAATGCAAGCGTACTTTAAATCTACATGTCTTATTGTACAATGTCAAGATAATGTTTATGAACAAAATGACTAATGCTTTGTGCTGTCTTTCTGTCTTAAAGTGGGATGAAGTGGAAAAACACCTGGGAGCCACAAGAAAATATTCAAAGTTCATCCTAAAGATGTATGTTTTGTGATTTTGTCGTTCAGTGTTGTTGCACATTAGTTCAATTTTTATTCCTGTAATGTCCTGTAACAGCTCTGTAAATTATATTGCCTCTGTTTTCTGTTTGGTGGATAGATTAAAATTTTTTTAAAATCTGTTAGTGGCTTTGTTCTTTTAAATACACTTGCTTTTTAAAATTGTTTGTCATTGTTAATTAGTCATTGAAGAGCATAAATACATGCACTGTTGTTGTTTTGTGTATATATATATATATATATATATATATATATATATATATATATATATATACACACACACACAAACACACACACACACACATACACATACACACATATATATTCATTCATTACCAGAAAGTACCTATTAGCCCCCAGCCAAGATGTTTTCAAGTCTGTGTGTTTGTGGAAAGATAAACCAATATATTTTCTTTCCAAATGAGCAAGCATCTGAGCCTGGTATATATTTTCTCTGCAGATAAGTGTTCATGGAATCCTTTTGAAACATTAGAACATACACTGAAATGTGTTGCTGATACTGTATTACAGAAATGATAATGAAATCAGAAATGAACTTGAAATTATTCCTTGATTTTTTTAGCTTTACAGTAAGATTGTATTGGACATTTGTTCATTTTTTTTAATATAATAATAATTGAATCACTTCTTCATGCTAGAAGATGTAGAAGAAAAAAGTAGAAGATGTACATATTTGTACTGCCTGTATGGATGTATTCTTTGGGTCACTGGAAAAATTTGATGTAATTTACCATAAATGGACAAGTAAGTATGGGGCTGCGTTTCTTAAAGTGGGTTGTAATTGGCTGTGACTTTCTCGCGAGCTCTCTGTGATTGGACTATCTTTTAAACAAAATAAAACAGCGCTTCATGTTACAACTTGTATTTTGATGCTATTATTACGTTAGTAATAGGTTAAGTCAACGATTAAGTGACGCTATGTTGTAAGAAAACACAGTTGTAGAGATCTTAACCCTACCCTGGGCCTTACTAAAAACCTCAACGAACTACAAATAACAGCGCCATGTTTTCCCGTCCCATTGATAGAATCACAGAGACTTATGGGTAATGTAGTTTAAAGCATTTAGTCTTAAAACAATATAATTAATATCTTTCATAGACAATAGGATATATAAGTATATTCATTGTGAAAATCTCTGACGTATTTTAGGGGCAGGCTGAAATTTAATACTTTACTGTGAGCATAAAAAAAAAAAAACTTAAAGCCACCTTTCCATGCATGTCTGAAAACTGTGCCCAGCATTATTAATTAAACACATCATAAGCAATTATCCTGCAAATTTTCTCTTTCATATGCTTACTGTACTTTGAGTTATGGCCATTTGAAATGTGTATTTTCTTTTGCTCTTCCATGGGCCCCTACTGGTCCCCTGGGGGTGGAAGTGCTGTAAAATCTACACATATGTATTCTCCTCATCATGGACAAACTATGTTGAGTCTTTTCTCTTTTTCCCCGTTTATATTCTTACATCATGTCAAGAGTAGTATTATTTGACAGTAGTAATAATAATGATAATAATTTATTTGCTTTTTTTGGATGAACACCAAGAAATGTAATGGATGAACTGCAACAATCTGCATCCTTTGCAAGTAAGCAAGGATAACAAGTAAAACATATTGTCGCACTTCACTATTGCTGTATACTTAAGGACACAAAAGATATCAACAAAATCTGTGCCAGATGTTTATCTTCAGCTCCCTTTTCTTACTCATGTGCTAGAAATGAGCATGCTCTTGTTTTTAATGCAGTATTAGTTCTATGTTGTTCATTCATTGGCACTCTACATCATCCGCAATTATATATAAGCAATATAGCCCACTGCAAATTCAAAATCCTTCCCTTAATTTCAAAGTAAAATTGACCAAATGATCAAAAAGGGTGGAAAGTGGAAATGCAAACTGATGACAGGTTAGTTTTAGCCCCATAACATCGGGAATACTAATGCATGTATTCCTATCATGGATTTCATGTGCTTTATAAAGTGTATTTTCTTTCCCCCTACACAACAAGTTTCAAACATCTAATCCATATGATCAAGTCCTTCAGGCTTATTTGAAAACCACAGATTTTTGTGTTGGAGCATCATTGAAATATTGTTTTTGAAAGTTTGACATCCCTTTCCTACATTAAACATACCCCTCAACTAGGGGTCTTCAATTCTGGACCTTGTGATCCACTTCATTTCATCCTAATCAAACACATCTGAACAAGTTAATCGAGGTCCTCAGGATAACTTCAAAATTACAGGTAGGTGTGTTTAATGCAGGTTGGAGCTGGACTCTGCAGGAAAGTGGATCTTGAGGTTCATCATAAGGACTGCTGCCCTAAACCCCTTTATATTTTCTAAGGAATGTCATTATTTACGATTTATAACGGGTGTCCAATCCTGCTCCTGCAGGGCCACTGTCCTGCAAAGTCTAGCTCCAGCCCAAGTTCTCACTAGACCAAAGGTGTCACACTCAGTTCCTGTTGTTGGGTAAAAGAATGGTAAATGAATGATGTGTACATGAACTTGTAAACCACTTGTGAGCATAGGCCATCACCAGTATTAGAATTTAGAGCACTATGATCACAGTATATATCATAAAGTGCATACATCATGGTGAAAAATGCCTGTACTGTATATTTTTGTGCAAAAAATAAAAATAAAATAACAAAAACAAACTAAACAGCTACCATTTTAGATGGCCATGTAAAATTATTTGTAGATTTAAAGCAATATTTATAGAAAACTATGACACATTGCTTTGCAGTATCAATATAGTACACATTACTGAATAACAAAAAAAAGTGGTACATACCATGGATCTTCATTTCCTCAGTCTCTCCTAGGAGGCGGTCCAGTTTGTCCAGCACTTTTTTTAGATGTTGATAGTGCTGAGTCATTTCTTTTATAATAATGATCTTCTCCTCCTCCAATCGCCTGACCAGCATGACTTGATCAAATAGTCGCCTCTTCAAGCCGAGACTCACCACTATTTTTGAAAAGAAAAAAAGAAAAGAAAACACAACACTTAATGATATTCAGGTTCACGTCTAGCAGTGTTTTCATTTGTGTTCTACCCAGCACAATACATGCTTATTTAACTACTGTGTCACATGGACGTCATTTCATTATTACCATCAAATTACCAACTGAAATTGTAATATTTCACAATATATTGGTAATTTCGTGACTTATTGGCAACTTAACTGAAACAACATGGTCATAATTTCATTACCATTGGAAAAATAGGCTACAGTTTGCCATTTAAAATGTGTAATTAAACATCAGAAACAAGACTGAATTTCCTTTAAGATTTGTCTCTTTTCAGTCAGTCAGAGTATGGACGACTGATTTATAGCTTATAGTGACGTGATACAGTGCGTGCGCATCCACAACCAAAAGCCAGATACACTGCACATGTCTGAATCCGGCAGACGAGTGTGTTTGCTGTGTGTGTGTACTTGGATGGGTTAAATGCAGAGCACCAATTTAGAGTATGGGTCAAAATACTTGACAATACGTCACAACTTTTACATAATGCCTGTCTGTGAGCATTTCAGAGCACTTTAGCAGAGCAATTAATGTAGAGCAAATGGTAGAGCATGGCGCTAGCAATGCCAAGGTCATGGGTTCAAATAAAATGTAAAATGGTAACTTGAAAGCAATGCAAGTCACTTTGGATAAAAGCGTCTGCAAAATGTATAAAAGCAAATGTAAATTTGTGTGTACCGCAGCTCTTTATGACTGATGTATCAATTTCATTTAATTTCACTCCAAGGAAATGAATTTACCCGTTTAAAATACTTTTAATAATAATAATAATAATAATAATAAGTGAATCCACTAATAGGGCATAATCTTGTGTTGACTATCGACAAAGACATCTGCTATCGTCGATATCACTGAATATCATCAATATACAATACTATCATCTATCGGCACTAGACAGACAGACAGACAGATAGATCAAAATCCTGATCTGTGGTGTTATTGGGTTGTTTCTATTTGCTGGTGAAGTGACTGCTTTCTAAAATGCTTACGTTCTGAGCAACATTGGTGCCAACAGCCATTTTGTGATAGTTACTGATTGGGTGTTAGTAACTTAATGTTTCACAGATTTAAGAGCTAGTTTTAATGCTTAAACTCTTTGTGAAATACTCTTAGAGCAAAAATTTAAGAGTCCTAAATTTAGGACTGACATGGCCATTATTTTTAAGATTTTCTCCTAAATTGGCAAATTGGGAGATACTTTAAGCCTTAAGATGTTTTGTGACATTCTTTACTGTATGTTGTACATTTTTCACCACCCAGTCTTAATATATTGACTGTTATTACTTATATTAACAATCAACATCATTTTGTGATTTTATAAAAGTTAAAAAATATATACAACACATTACTTACCATCTCCTTGTGCTTCCCAAGGCAGAATAACATCACAGAGACTGCATGCTGCTTCTGTGTCAATTTTCCCTTCACAGCCAGGAATGGCGTTGTACAGCACTATTTTCTCTCTGAGTGTCTTTTTAAGCTCACCAAGTCTCCGTCGTTTGCGTTGCCTTGTTTGACTGCTGTCTGTAAGGTTACGAAAATTTTATTAGAAAAAAAATAAATTGCAAGGTGAGTGACATAAAAGTGACGTAATAGTAAATACCATTTTGTCGATACAGATCTTGCTTCTTTCTTCGTATGGAATAAATAATCTCATCGATTTCTCTCTGGAGTTCTTCCTGGCTGCTGTGAGAACTGTGTTTCTCTTGGTAAAACAGAAATAAGCAAAGTTGACTATTACAAAAAAACATAGCATCACTGCTGAAGTTTAGCCAAATGTATAGAAATAAAAGTACTAATTGTTAAACAAGCGACTATATGACATACCAGTGGCAGCCCAGTGCCTGACATCACACGCCCACCGATCCACATCTTCCACAGAGATGCTAAACTCCTGCTTAAGACTCTCAAGATTGGCTGCTTCCATTTCTGCTCTCTGTGTAGTCTATTTAAAAAATGAAAAATTTGAAAAAAAAAACAAAGCATCACTGCAAAATTAGGCCACAACACAGAGAAAGGCATGAACCATAAATTATATGATTCTCTTTTGTCTTCTTACATATTTTTGTCACATTTATCTACTATACAAAAATGTTCAGTTTGATTATTACTTGCAATTAAGCAACATGTGTCTAAAGCCAGTATACAAAACATCTCAGTTATGTATGTAACCCTCATTTCCTGAAGGAGGGTACAGAGACATTACGTCAGAACTTAACTGATGTAACGTTGAATGTGTCTGACTGTAAGGGAACAACAAGACAAATGTATGTAAAACACATTAAGAGCCAAGAGAGCACCTCATAACCCAGAGGGAGGCATGCAGTATAGCCTACTTACTTTGAAAAATCTTTTCGCTAGTGTTGTATGGAGACTCTCCATCTTACTATGGTTCCATCTAATGGCAAGCATGGTTATCATATCCACTCTGCCTTTAAAAACAAAACAGATAAGAACAATTCAATTGTACAATCTAGTATTGTGTGTTAAACACATGTACATGATGCAAAAAAGGAGTCAAACCAGGACCTACGTGACTAGAACAATTCAATCAAACACTAGACAGTCAAATGAATGATAATATTTCCTAGTACCTTGTGGACTTAAGCGTTGTAGTAGTAAATTAAACTGATAACATCAGTAGTCATATAAAATGTCTAAGTCCATAATATGATATATGTGTACTTTTCAGTTTTCCTTTTTAACCAACCTGACTTGGTCATGTATTTTGTAGTAAGAGCTGCCCTTGAAAGGAAGCTATTAACCTGTTCCACCTCTTCACCAACAGTATTTCCTGCACCAACCTGATTTCTGCCGCCCCACCTTACCTGTTCAAAAATATCAAATGAAGATATTTATCAATACAACTTTATTTCTTAGATTGTGTATTCTAAATAAAATTGTGAAATGAGTACATTTTCAAAATGTAAACATTTGGAGCAAGCTCTTTTTTTTTTTAAATGACGTAGGATAATGTTCCTTACATCTTATGACAAACATTTAATTCGCACACTATACCTCACATTTGCCAGTGTGAGCCTTAGCATGCATTACAGACAGAAATGGCTTCATCATGGTAAGTGGCTGGAGCTCAGGCAACTTCTCTGCCATCCTCTCCAAATAAGGCCAGTACCTATAAAGTAAAAACCACATGTACATGATGCAAAATGGTAAGAAGTCAAACCAGGACCTACGTGACTAGTACAATTCCCCAAACACTAGACAGTCATGTGAACGATAATATTTCCTTATACCTTCTGGACTTCACTGTTGTAGTAATAAACTAAACTGATAACACAATAGCTTTCTAAGTCCATAATATAATAAATGTGTACTTTGTAGCTAGCCATGATGTTATGCCCACAGCATAATGGTAAAACATAATTTGGCAGTGGTTGTTTATTTACCTGCAAGCAATGTCTGTACAAAAGAATGTTGCATTTGCAGCTTGTGCCAGCTCCTTTTGCAGGAACATTGGGTAGGCATATATTTCTCCACGGTAGTGATTCAAAGCTTGCAGCAAGACTCCGTGTCTATTTCAAGGCCCTCTTCATCCACCTTGGCCCTGGACTTCTGTGATATTTCTCTGCCTGCTGTAAATGTTGCAGGCCCACAGACATCATGACCTGTCCTCTGAAAGTAGAGGCAATGCATTACATGTAATCCCAAGACAATTTCAAAATAAACAAGGGATTTAGAGTTGAACAAATCCTTACACTAATCATCTGGCTTCTAATTTGTTCAACTTTGGCATCTTGTGCAATGAACAGTCCATCAAAAAGAGATGGTTCATCTGTCCTGTTAAATAAGAAGATTTAATTGATCTCTGAAGTGACTGCCACTAAAGAGACACAACAAAAACAGAAAAACAGAGAAACACAACAACTACAACTGACTTCAGTACAGCCTTAGATGCAATCTATCTCTCTATATATACAGTATATATATGTACGTATATGTGTATATATATATATATATATATATATATATATAAAAGATTTCACTGACCATGTTTTCTATTACCATCTGCAGATATAGCCAGCATGTCTGGTGTGCATGCTGGGCATTTAAAGGGTTCCGTCATTTAAAGGCACAGATTTTCTTTCTTAAAATTGCAGAAGGCAAACTCTCGAAAGACTCTATGGAAGGTATCACCACAAATACGACTCGCCTAAAAAAAAAAGAGGGAAGTCAGAAATTCAAAAATGATCCGAATGAAAAAAATCCTCACCCGACCAGTGCAAAGTGATCGATGTTCAAGCATTTTGAGAAATGCTTGTTGGGATAAAGCTGGGCTAGCCAATTTCATCTGCTCAAATGATGTGAACACATCAAACTTGAACAGCATTTGGCAGCTGGTGGTTGCTGGCCAGTATTTATATTCAAGCAAGTCACTAATCCCAGGAGTCCACTTGCAAGAACAAAATGGACAGCATATACTAGGCAGGCACAGGTTGTATGAACCTTAAAATAAACATGTGGTTACTATTTGACCAGTATATGTACAGCAAAAGACAAAAAATAACAGTAAGCCACTATTATGCATGATTTTATATACCGTTGATAGTCACCAAGACAGTCTGCTTTCCTGGGATAACTGTGAAAGCTTGGCTTGGACCACAGGAGCAAATTTGCATTGGTGGAGGAATAGGAAGCATACACACTGCAGATTTCAGAAAGTAATATCAGTAAACTGCAGACAAGAACTTAAGTTGTACCATTGTGCATATAGTGGACATTATGAAAACATGGTGAGATCCTGAAAATTCTTCTAAATTCTTTGAACACACCTTGTTTGCGGAGTTGATACTGGCCACTCTCATCAATCACCACTAAGGATGTTGGTGGAATAGGCTTGAAAAAACCATCAATAATGGCTTCTCTGTCATGGAACACATGCTTTCTGTGGATCTCAGAGTCACATGTCGAACAAAAAAACTGACACCCTGATGGAACACAATCTAGACACCGGACAACAGCGTCAACAGCTTTGCACTGTTGACAGCAATGCTGGGTTACAGTCTCTGCAGCCAGCATGCAATTTAAGATCTCTGGAAATGCAGCCCTAAATCTTTTTTCAGACGTGACCTGTCTTTTGGTCCATACAGACATAGTGGGTGCCCCTTCTATTTCATCTGATGCAGAGACATTAACAGAATTTAGTAGGTTCTTCAGTCTCTGAAGACATTGATCTGAAAAAATAAATAAACAACAATTAGAGTAATAATGAAAACTACAGTAGCATTAATGCATTTTAATAAAGCAAATTATGTGACATTTTTCATTTTAAATGTGAAGGCTGAAATTATTTAGACTGTAAATTTATAGTTACCAAGACTCTCTTGTGGACTCGGGACCTCTTGTGGACTCTCCTCAACTTCT
The DNA here is from genome assembly GCA_036247105.1 of Cirrhinus mrigala. Lineage (NCBI taxonomy): Eukaryota > Metazoa > Chordata > Actinopteri > Cypriniformes > Cyprinidae > Cirrhinus > Cirrhinus mrigala. Next base: position 42,392,050 of record CM070009.1, read on the forward strand.
GCATGCTCCCTTGTGCTAGCGGGTTTAACTGCAAACACAAAATGTAATGATACAGAAAACATAACTGCTGACCAAAAGCATACACACTTGTAAACAAGACTGTATATTTTACTAACCAGATCGATTCTTCTTATTAACACGTGGTATGATGTTCCCATGCTGGTCTCTATTCCTCCAGGAAACATTGCAGTCTTGAGTTCCCCTTTGTTTTCTTTTTTTGTAGTCTAACATTAAAAACAAAATGAATTTTTTGGGGAGGCCTGAGCAGAACCCCACTTTTTGAAAAAATGTAGGTAAATGGCATGATAGAGAACATATGTAAGCTGAAAATATTACAGAAAGTTTTGTTCAGGTCAGAGAATGTAATTTATCAGACAATTTACAGGTCATAATTTAATTGCTATTTGCCATTCATCCATTAGTTGAGATTAGTCATTAGATTACGCATTAGTCTTTTCTAAACTTTTATTATTATTTTGGGATGGATTGCCTCCTAATTAATTCCGTCTATTTATACATTAACCGGATAAATTAGGGAAGGGTTATCCGGTCTATAGTTAATTGAGAAGCAAGGATTTTACGTTATAAAGTGCAAGAACTACCGAACATTACCTAGCTGGAATGTTTTCATGCGAGCTAGCAGCACATGATTCTAGCGATTAAGCATGTTGAGCATCAAGATCAACGTACGTATTATTAATGGGTAAAACCAGACAATAACCAAAAAGTCGAGCTGAACTTACTTACTTCCAAATGAGTTGATACAATCAATATGAATACTTATGAATGTTAAAAATAAAAACATGATACTTAAAATACACACCTTAGCTACCACGGTCAGGGCATGGCATGGTCCAGGACTCCCTTCTTCTTCTTCATTTGCATCATCTTCCTCTTTTTTCCTCTTCCGCTTTTTTTTTTTTATTGCGTGTGTGTGTCACAATGGTCATATAGTGATATTTGTAACATGGAAAAACCCAAATATCTGCAGTGCTTTTAAACATTTAAGCAATTTTTGTGCTTTCTTAGAAAAAGTTCAAAGTTATTTTAAAATGTATTTAAAATTTTTAATATTATATTTTTATTTAAAATATAATAATAATAATTGAAATTGTATATGACAAGAGTTTAGGTCTAAAATAGCTCAAAAACAGTTTTCGGTATTAAGTAATCTTGTGTAAATACAAAAATAAAACAAATAGTATTTGAATTTCGTAACGACGTTCAAACGTCATTTCATGACACACGACACTACCAATATTTACAGAAGCGCAAGAGGGCGCTTCACTTTAAAACGTAAGATTAGGTCGTAATAAACTGATTGCACATACGATCCATGGGGTCGTTTTTTCGAGGAGGACAGGTTCAACCTGCGACAGACGATTCAGAAGGACTCTTGATGAACTTGTTGGCCAATGTAGATCGGTGGCAAGGCAAGGAAATACCCAAAAGAGTGGGTACAGTAATTCTAAAACAGTGTATTACCTTGGCCCCACGACATGAACACTTGATATGGAGTAAATTGAAAGAGCAAGTTCCCTTATCCATTGGCAACACTGTTGCTGTAGAACCCACGACATCCAAGTCTGCACCAAGAAATGTACTAGTTGCATGTACAGTGTGTCCCTTGTTGGGGGACAAATGGATTCCAATGAAGGTAGTCAATTTACTAGATCGCCCTCTCACGCTTAGGCGGAATGCCAAAGTGGCACAGGTTTACCCTTGCCTAGCATTATAAGATCTAGAATTAACTTGTGATGACGAGAAAGGTTCAGAAGTGATTCAATGCACATGTATTGTCAATGCAGCAAAGGAGCCAATGACTGGGTCTGGACACTCAGGAAAGCTTTATGATTTGGGCCTACTTCAAATAGACATCCAGTCATGTGATGTGTCTGAAGAATGGAAGGAAAAACTGGCCAACCTTATTGCCAAATACGAATCAATTTTCTCTCGAGATAGACTTGACTGTGGGGAAGTGAAGGACATTGTAGACTGAAGGACGATAAACCTTTTAGGTTGCCATACAGGAGAGTTCCACCATCACAATATCAGAAGCTCAAGCAGACTCTTGATGAAATGGAGGAGAAGGGAATTATTAGTAAGTCCAGCAGTGAGTGGGCTTCTCCACCTGTTCTGGTTTGGAAACCTTCAGGTGAACTGAGAATTTGTACGGATTTCAGATGGTTGAACCAGAGAACTGAAAAAGACGCTTATCCCTTACCTCATCAGTCTGATGCCCTTGCTGCTTTAGGTGGCAACTGCTACTTTAGTACAATGGACCTTACATCTGGGTTCTATAATATACCCATACATGAAGATGATCGCAAATATACAGCTTGTACTACACCTGTAGGGCTGTATGAGTACAATCGAATGGCCCAAGGATTATGCAATAGTCCAGCCACATTTGCTAGGATGATGACCTCAATATTTGGCGATCAAATTTCATGTCTCTCCTGTGCTATTTGGATGACCTCTTGGTCTTTGGTAAGAGTGAACAAGAAGCCCTGGATCGCCTTGAGCTGGTATTTTCACGCTTAAGAGAACATAATCTGAAGCTAGCCCCAAAGAAGTGCTATTTCCTAAGAAAATCCGTAAAATTCTTGGGCCATATAATCACAGCAGAAGGCATTGCTGCTGATCCTGTGAAAGTTTCTGCAATTAATGAGATTACGGCAAAGGATCTAATGGAAGAAGATGGAAAAACACCTTCCTACACCAAAGTCAAGTCTTTTCTAGGTATGGCCAACTATTATTCACACTTTATTGAGAATTTCACACGTCTGGCAAAGCCATTATTCCAGTTAACAGCGGGACAAAGGGTTAAGCACAGAGGTGCAAAAGTCAGTGCCAGGCCATACAGATGCCTGAAGCCAGAAGATTGGACATCAGATTGTGAAATGTCATTGGGAAAGCTTAAGAAGGCCATTAGCACCACCATAATTCTGGCTCACCCTGACTTTAACAAGCCATTTCTATTATTTACTGATGCATCAATGGACGGATTGGGTGCAGTTTTGAGTCAGGTAATTGATGGTGAGCTCAAACCAAGACTGGTTGCATTTGCGAGTAAATCCTTGTCCCGCTCTCAAGCCAGGTACCCAGCACACCGGTTAGAATTCTTTGCCCTTAAATGGGCGGTGTGTGAAAAGTTTGCTCATTGGTTAAAAGGGACTCGCTTTACTGTGCTAACCGATAATAACCCATTAACATACATCATGACCAAGCCCAAGCTAGACGCTTGCGAGCAACGGTGGGTCTCAAAGTTAGCACCTTTCGACTTTGATCTGAAATAGATTCCAGGATCACAGAACATTCCTGCAGATCTCCTGAGTCATGAGCCATTTACAAAAGGGTTTAAAACAATCGAACCAGGCTGCAAAGCAAATCACATGAGCCTTGAATCTGTTCAGAGTGCATTCAAGTTATCTGTCAATTCTCAAGAGCAGCAGAATGTCAAGAATGAGTGTAAAGACAGACAAGAAGTGGGAAGTGACGAGATGAAAGCTGTTATACAGTCCAGCCTAGATTGGGATTCCAGCTTACCAGTCCGCACAGCCCAGTTGTCTCAATGCTCCAGCCATATGTTGTATGGTCAGTCCACTCTTCCAGCATTTACTGCTGCAGAAATAAGAAGAAAACAAAGAGAAAATGATGTGGTGGTGCGAGTGATCTACTTCCTTGAGAGAAAAAGACGACCATCACAGAGAGAGAAAGTTCACGAGAAAAGTGAGGTGCTCCGTATGTTGAAGCATTGGGAAAAGCTGGAGATCAAGGATGGAGTCCTTTATAGGATATCTAAGGATAAAGCTGGGAAGAGAAGGTATCAGCTTGTAGTGCCTAACTCTCTGAAGTCTACAGTCTTAAGAGGAACTCACGACAATGTAGGCCATCAGGGCCAGAGTAGAACACTCCATCTAGTTCGCCAGAGATTTTTCTGGAGTGGCGTGGATAATGAGGTGAGGAAGTGCGTGACGCACTGTAAACGATGTGTTCTAAGTAAGACGCCAGAGCCAGATGCTAGGGCACCTTTGGAATCTGTCAAAACTTGTGAACCACTAGAGCTTGTGTGCATTGATTTTTGGTCTGCTGAGGGGAGGAATGGAGACAGTGTGGATGTACTCGTTCTCACAGACCATTTTACCAAATTGGCACATGCGTTCCCTTGTCCTAATCAGACAGCGAAGGTGGTGGCCCAAAAACTCTGGAACCAATTCTTCTGCATGTATGGGTTTCCTCGTAGAATCCACTCCGACCAAGGAGCGAATTTTGAGAGTAAACTTATATCTGAGCTACTGGAAATATCAGGAGTAAAGAAATCTCACACCACCCCCTACCACCCTATGGGGAATGGCCAAACAGAAAGGTTCAACAGAACTCTTGGCAACATGATTCGCTCTCTCCCTACTAGAGCAAAAGTGCACTGGCCTCAGATGATACAAACATTAACGTTTGCATACAACTGCACAATACATGAGACTACGTTTCTACCTCATGTTTGGCAGGGTTCCAAGACTGCCAGTAGACATCATGTTTGAGAGCGTACTGAGAGATAATGAAGTGGTGGATTATAATGATTATGTCAGTTTGTTTCAGAAAGACCTAAAGGAAGCAGTCAGGATTGCTCAAGATAGCACAACACAGGCTCAGAAGAAGGAGGCTGCACAGTACAACAAGCGAGTCAAGGGCATTGCCTTGGAGATTGGAGACAGAGTTCTGTTGGCCAATCGTAGAGAACGCGCAAGAGGGAAATTGGCTGATCTGTGGGATTCAACTGTTTATGTTGTCACATGGAAAAATCCTAATGTGCATGTTTACAGAGTTGAGAATCCTGTCACAAAGAAGAACAAAGTAGTTCATAGGAATTTCATACTGCCTGTAAATTTCCTTCCAATCGGCCAGAGTGATGCAAAATCGACTGTACTTTCAACCTTGTCAAATGATGGGTTAGACATGGAATGGCCAGAGAAAGAAGGGGCAACACAGCAAGGACAGCTGCCTGGGTGCTTCAGACCGAGAGCCCAGAGATTCAAACTTATGAAGTTCCGAGAGTGGAAGCAAAGAGCAAACCCAGACAGGATCCTGTGTGTAGTCAAGATCCACCTACCAAATTTTTTGATGAAGATTTGGAGAGTAAGACTGACACTGGAGAACCAAGTGAACAGTGGAATGAACACGATCAGTCTGAAGATACTTTGAGCAACACGACCCCATCAGACTGTACCCCAAGCAGTATCAGTGGCTCACATTGCTCTAGCGTGGGTAGTCCTGAAAGTGTTGAAGAGATTGACACTAGGGGGGGAGATAACAGTGTAAGATCAGAAAGTGGTACCTTGCATATACGGTCTGGTAGAACGGTGAAGCCAGTAAGGAGTTTGATTGAATCCATGAGTATGTTGATGGCTGAACCCGAAAAAACTAAGAGACTCTTGCTGCCTTGATGCAGATTCTAATTTTGATCAAATTCAAAATGTGATACGATAGGATCTCACAAGAAAAGACATTATAATGCAGTTGAAAGAGGTTGTTAAATACAGTTTGAAAAGTGTTAATTGGGGTAAAATCATCTAACTGATCTTTGGATATATGTATATGGGCATTTATCTACCTGGCAGATTGCTCTGCAGTCTTCACAGACGACTTCATGTCATGGTTTTAAGGTCATGTAAGAGGAAAAGGTGCCCTTTTCATAACTTCTTCCCTGTTCCATAAAGTTTGATGAAATTGGGCAGGGTGATTGTAGCGGTGTAAAAGTTTTATAATTCATCAAACTTTATTTTGTTACTTTAAGAAAACCTTTGGTTCTTAACCAAGTGCAGAAAGAAAGGCAGTAAGGGGTGGACCATCATTTCATTATAGGTGTCACAGCCACACCAGGCTCTTCCACCACTCAGATCACCCAATCACCAGAGTACTAATCAGCAGCACCTGATTCTCATCACCATCAAGCCCTACAAAAGCACACACTCTGCAGTCCCTCATTGTCTGGTCTCCCTCGTGGAATAAAGACTCGTATGTATGCTCTACCTACATGTTTCAAGGATTACCTGTATTCAAGTCTCTCCTTTCATTCTCCCAGTGTTTCCTCGTCTCCTACAAACCCCGTTCACTCCAGTGGATCACCATCCAGTCATCCTTCCATTTGTGCAGTACGTGCTCAGATCGTCTGGTAATACATAACTCTCCATCATCAAGACCAGCTATCACTCACCAGAGACTGTTTATTACGAATACTCATCCTGTGCATTTCTCATTCTTCAATTTCAATAAACATACCTGTTGGATTGATTTATACATCTCTTGTCTGAGTCTGCATTCTGTGACAATAGGGGAGCAGTTGGGAGTATATATATACACAACATATGCAGAATGGAAATTGCAACTGTTTTACACAGCAATTAGTCTTGATGTTAATCAAATATTCTAATCACTGCATGTGCTTGTTAAGAGAAGTGTTTCATGTTCTTCTGTGTTAACAATGTGGGATACCCCATTACCTTGATCAATAGTATATCCTCCTGGTGCTGCACTCTTCAGTCTGCGTGAAACATTCTGAAGAGAGGTATGTGTCCCTGTTAATGACAAACTCAAACAATTTCCTAAAGCATATTACATAGAAGTTACAATGGAATCAGAACGAGATACATTGGTAATACTATTGGTAACCCTGTTGTGTGTAAAATTAGAAGTTGTACGTTTAACACTTTGCATAAACTGTATCGCTTTAACAGTGCGATCGTTTGTGTTTCTATGAATAGGACATAAATTGATACTTTGTACCATGTTCATTTTCATAAGAGTGAAGAGGCTTGTTAATGTTAATTTGAGTTCTATTTCATCTCGTTGTGATAACATTAGTGGTTAATCCGTCTGTGCAGAGTGAAATGCGCGCCAGTAATCCGCGGTGCATTTTGGGTAATGTAATGACTATATGGTTACAGAGAAGAAATTGAAATTGTGAATTGTGACTCTAGTATTGTAAGTTGCCTGCATATTTGAATATGGGACAATGTACTAACTAAATGATGTATTTACAGATTGTGAAACAAGAACAAAGGCATTTGTTGTAAAGCTGTCCCATTTTATGCTTGCAGGTATGAGTTATTGTTCATTTTGTTTTATTATTGTTCTATTAATCCTCAGTATTTGTAAATCTTATTAATTCTATATAAAAATATGCCTTTGGGGTATGCATTTAATTAAGTGGAACAATTTAAGATACTGTGAAGAAAACAAAGCTTGTAATATGAGTCTGCGTGAAACATTCTGAAGAGAGATTGTGAAACAAGAACAAAGACATTTGTTGTAAAGCTGTCCCATTTTATGCTTGCAGTAAACACCCAAGAAAAGGCACTACTGGTGTTTGTCCTTATTTGATGTTGGTCTTGGTTGCGTCAGGTGTCCACTACATAATATAAAAAACACTTATCTAAAACTCATGCCAAAACACGGAGAACATGCAGTCATCACACAGAAAGGCTTAGCTGGGACTCAAATCAAAGACCCCCACGGTGAATTATTCCTTTCCATCACAAAACTCAAAATGTGTAGATCATCATAATCAGCTACTACTCACCAATAATCCCTGTCTCCTTTAAGATGCATACCACTAAATGAACAACTACCAGCACAAACACACCTACAGCCCCTGCCGCAATCAAACCTGTGGCAGTCTCTGGTAGGCGGGCATAGTGAGGAGCATCTAAACCAATGCAAAAAGTAGTTTTAATTAAGAATGTCAAAAAAAGTGGAAACTAGCACTATTCTGGTTTTCGGTGATGGTTCTCTCTCTATGTGTAACAGCTTTAATTACCCCATGTGATGATAATTGGTTCTTTGTAGGTTCTGTGAGAGACAAAACAATCATATTCCGATATTTCATCCTCCTCGATCTCCAGACTCTTCTTCATCTGGAAGGTTCCATCATGGTTTGGTCTGATTCCTGTGGATTCAGTCTCATGCAGGCAGATATGTGTGATGTTTCCTAATAAGCAGCGTCACGTCTCTGGGGTAGAAGCTGGTGGCCATAATGGTGAGTTTCAGCTTGGATTTGTCTTTGATAGACCTTTTGCAAACGCATGAACTTCTGGAGGAACTGAGGACACAAGAAACAGTTCATCAGTCAGTTCTCTCTATGACAGTGGCAAACCATCAAACAATCAAACAAATTTACTCACAGCCATTTCTGAGCTCCTTATCTTCATATTCACAATTTGTTGAGCCAGTCCACACACTCTTTTTCCAGGTAGCCTTTGGTGTATTGGTTTAGGATGATAATATTGTCCCATTTTCTCTTGGTTGGTAGAGCTGCATCAGCTAAGGCAACACACTGAGACTCTTTAATATCAAAAGACAGAAAGTCCTCTCCATCATAGCTGAACTCATAAACGCCTTTGGAAAACATCACTTCCCTGTTTGTCAATTTCACAACCAATTCTCCTCTGAAGAACATGAAGATCTGAAACAAACACAAATTGAAATGTTTGTGAGATGATGAAAATTTCAGTTTATGTCATTTATCACAAAATACAAAAGCACAAACAAAATGCAGAACTACAGATCTCAAGCAAACGCAAACACTGCATTAAATTCTGTACCGTTTTAATTCTGTACCAAAAAAAAAAAAAAAAGACTGTTACAATAACCTCAAAAACACTCCATATCCAACAATGTTGACAACTGGTGTAAAGAGCTTGGCATTGTGATTAGCGTTGCTTTCCAAAGGGAATTTAGGTTGCTCCAAAGGTTACATTTCTCAAGAGATTTTAAATTTGAACATTGTAATGTAGAGAATGATGTGTAGCAAATAAGGGTGATATAGAATTAAATATTAAAAATGAACTGTGCAGACTTGGTTTAGGGATTTGGTACACAAGCTTCTGAATTTGGTGATTCAGAAGCAGAAGATTGGTGATTTGGTGACCAATTTTAGTGTGTAAAGAACTGGAAAATTGTAATATAAATCAAATGATCATGAGCATGTGCAGTTTAAACTGTATGAATGTTTCTCACCTGATTCATTGTGACTCATACGCGCCATAAGATTTTTAAGACTCAAATTAAACCGTTGTTCCTTGAACTTTCTTGACTGAGTGCCTGTTTCCCAGGCATCCTACATTTTCTCTTTCATCCAGTGTTGTGTGGGAATCTTCTTCTGTTCCTCACTATTGTAATATAGTCAGTCTGTCTGTCATCTAGCAGACCCATAGCAGGGAATTTACAGATGCCCTGCAGATCGACAGGTTTGGACAAACCCTTGTAAATGTAATACAGTGAGTTTCTCTGCAATAACTATTCATTGGTTTAAATGAGTAAAGTAAAGGAGAAAGCAGGTAACATCACATGTGTGAAGCTCTTTAAACACAGTCTCAAAACATTTCAGAAAAAAAAAAAAAAACAAATAGACTGAATCTTTTATAATATATAAAGCCAGACCTGTGAAACAGTAGTCTCAAGTGCTGAAGTGGCCGTATGATTTATTTTATTCCGTTTATTTTTTTGAAGGTCATTAAATACTCATTTTCCTCCTTACTGTATAAAAGCCCTACAAATTAAGCAATGTCTATAAACTAAATATAAAACTAAATACAAATCTTATCAGATTCAGATGATAGTGTCTGTTTAAGATGTGTTATTTAAAAAATTACAAATATTGCATATCTAACTAAAATCTAAACTAAAATCATAAAACCCCACATAATCTGTCGTGTTAATCTGTTAGTAGCATTAATATTGTAAAACTCGACTAGAGTAATCCCCTGAAGTACTTTCATGTCATATAACATGAAAAATGTTGAATTTAGATGTAATCTGTGAGAAGTTTCACGAACTGCATGGGAACACTAAAACAAAACCACAAAAATCACATTTTTTGTTGTTGTTGTTTTATAATATGTGTATATTAATAATAATAATAATAATAATAATAATAATAATAAAGCATTTATACATTTATACAACATTTTTTTATTTGCAGGGCTATATGTGACATATTAAAAAATATATAAATGTGTGTGTGTGTGCGTGTGTGTGTAGAACAAAAATGTAGGCGGGGAAAAACAAAACAAAACACAAAAAAACAAGAAGAGAGCATTCAATGTGCCTGACATCGGTGAATGAACAGCGCTAAAACACACTTTTGTAACATTTAACTTCAGCACTGTCAAGCAATCTCATGTATAATACAGCACTTCACTGGTTTAAAGAAGTTAAGTTGAAGTTAAGTCAAGTCAACACAAGCCCAAAGTATTGTTATTTGTTTTTGTACACGTACACCAGTCTTTGTGTACAGTCAAACTGCCTTTCCAAGTATTCTCCATTTGACAGTGTGCATGAACACAGGCAGCAGAGGTGGACTTATCCAATAAGCCAGTGAGCCCCGGGGAATCAGGGGGCCCCATCTGATATTGGCGAAACATATTTGCAGCATTGAGCAATGCAGACAATCACAGACATATTTGCTAACTTCTTGAACACAATGAACAGAAGTGTTTAAGTTAGAATGCCGCTCAAAATGCCGACTTTGCTGAGCTCGGGAATCGTGTAGATACGATGTAAATAAGAGAATGATTGTGCAGTGCAGAGAGCTTATTAATGGAATGTCGTGAGATCGCAGTAAACTGAAGTGAGTAACAGCTTTTAGTGATTATATGACGGAGAGCTCTTTGTGTGCACTCTTTGCGCACATTAATTTATCTCAGTAATAAAAGTATTGTGTTTCAAGTCATAATTTTATTTGTCTTGATGTTTCAAAATGACTCTCTTGTGTACTTTTCTTTGCCGTGCCAGCGCAAACTGTCACGCACTTGCATAAAATGCACTCGTAAAAATGCACAAATGCAATGTCTGGAGAATTTGCTTAATAATAACAGATCACATTTTCAAGTTGTTTCTTGGCAAATGCTACCATATGCCTTCAGAACACTTGGACTATGGAATTAGTTGCATGGGATAATTTCATGTTTGTAAAAACACTGAAAAATGTGCAATTTATGAAATGGACAAGTGCAAGCCTTTTTTTTTTCTTCTTTTGTGATCCGAAAAAAAAAAAAAAAAAAAAAAGGTACCCTAATATGGCTTTAGAACAGCATCAGGTTGACTGATTACTGATTGTGACAGGATAAATAAACTAGATAAATAAACTAGAAACTATAAGAGCGAGCAAGCAAAATAAGTGTTAGGCGTAAAAGAGCACACAGTTATTGTGTTGGGGCCTCATACCTGGAGTTTGCTTAAGGCCCCCAAATCACTAAGTCCACCCCTGACAGGCAGTTGACACTTGTTTCAAAAAACATGTTTCAGTGTTTTATGAGCCTTTACATAATGTCTCAATGACTGGGAATAAAGTATGCATTCATCAATTTTTTAAAGCAAATAACTCCAAAACCATTTCAGGAGGTAGCAGACATTCATAATAATTGTCAGAACATGAGCATGTACATGAGCATTCATGGCGAATTAATCTGCAAAAAGAGTACAGAATCTGTAACATGTAGATGGTTTTGTTTTAAGAATAACAATAGCTGTTCAAAAGCTCTGTTCTTTGGGTTTCTGGTGCAGCTTCCTTTGTAAATACTCATCTGTTGATTCATCACCACTGGAGGTCGCATTCTGGAACACAGACAGAAATGGTTATGTTATTTATCACTGGGAGGTGTTCATATTTCCAGGTGAGTGGTACATCATCCTAACTGAAATCAGTGGATTCCCAGTATTCCCCAAAGTAGTTTGCTTTAATGTGTAGAGACCAAAAACAAAACAGCTACCCATATCCTGGTCCTATAGACCTTGGTCAGAGTTGCATTTCCCAAAAGCAACTATTCTCGCAAGTTACGTTGTTACCAATAGAGTTCAGTGGGACTTGTGACCATAGCTGGCTAATTATGCTTTCATCCCAGGTTAGAAGCCATATTGAAGTTAACAAAAATGAAAACTTTCATTTGCTTTGAGGGACAAACTTACAATCTTTTGAAAGTTTCTTCAAAAAGACATTTTGTCAACTGAACTGTCGGTATGTTGTTGAACAACAGTACAGTCCATTGAAGACACTGTATTTCAATCCCTCACAGCCTTGTTTTCATTCCTGTCAAAAATTAAATATGGCACTACCCTGACTAAGGTCTATATGTCTGCTTTTGTATTTTACTGAAACTCACTGTTGTTCGCATCCAGGTGTATGTAATCAAACCTTTGCAGTTCATCGAAAATGTCTGCAAATTTTCACATGTGACTATCAATTTAGTGATGGATTTTTTTTATTTTATTCATCCAAAATGCCTGCAAATGTTCACATGTGATGTGTCCGCTCTGCACCTGGTTTCCTATCTACTAGTTCAAAACCCCATCAAAGGCTAAGCGTATTGCTGTCCTTGACTCATAATGGTGGAATCAGCTTTACTGACTTACTGTAGGCAGAATTGTCCCTGTCTTCAGTGTAGTTGACCACTGGAGTCCCAAACATAAAAGCAAAGTTGTGAAAAAAAAGAAAAAAAAAAAAAAAAAAGAAATGTGTCTAAACAGCACTGACATTTTATATAAAATATAATTACCTTTTGGAGAATGTGCTCCTCTGAGTTTGTGGTACTGCTGCCTAATGTTTCACGACCAGTGTCTTTTCCTGTAGGAGAAAGTACAGCACCTTGTAAAAATTAACCTGTTAAATAAGGATTCATCAGCATTCTAAATGGTCAATTTAGTGATTTAGTGTTTTTTTATTTATTTATTTTTTTGTGCTAACTATTCTCAGACAAAATATTTCATACGCATTTAACAAAGGTAAATAAATCTAAATAGAGTCATGTTCAGAGTCCAAAGAGTTAGTGCCTATTTAACTGTCATTGATAAAAAAAATCAATAATAATAATAAAAAAAAAAAAAAAAATCAATAATCTCTACTGTTCAGTAATTAGATATTGGATATTTTGCTTCTTCAGATGTTGATGTTTTTTTTTAATATATTCTTTGCACTAATTTATAAACAGCTTTTATCTAAAACAGGGGTGTCCAATCCTGCTCCTAGAGGGTCAGAGTTTATCCCCAGCTGGGTCCAACACACCAGGAAGTTTCTACTGATACCAGTGAAGATACAAAACTTTACAGAACAGTGGTCCATCAGGAGAAGGATTGGACACAGCTAATCTAAAAGCACTGAAACAGAATGACATTCAACCTATTATAATCTTCTCTCAGAATGTTTTTCATTCTGGTTTTGGAAGAACCAAACCCAGTTCACTTCAATATGAACCAGAAAGGGAACCAGACAAAAAGTGACAAGAGTCCTCATGGTGGTTATAATGTAGCGGACTCAAAAGAGAACCCAGTTCTTTTTTGGTTCTCTTCAGCGCTGAAGTGATCTCAGACCCTTTTTTGTTCACATCACAACTTCATGAGAACTCAAACCTCCAGGTTCTGTGCATTGTTGAAATTATGGAGTCTGACCTACTGGAAAATTTGGAAGATGAAGTGGACAGGGAAAGCTGGCAATCCCTGATCATGACACTGGTCAAAACATCTGCAGAGTTTTAACAACGCATTTCAGTCAATTAAAAAAATAAATAAAGGGAACATTATACATGAAATTAATTTTCCTTTTTTTTCCAGATAAGATCATATTAAAATCATTTTATTTGTTCCTGACATTGTATTTATTTATTTACAAAAAAATTAAATAATAAAAAAAATAAAAAAATAAAATAAGCCGTATTTCATCGTTCAGTTTTAGTGATTTTTTTTTTTCCCTTAAGTATTCTATAATACTCAATTCTGATTGGCTGGCAGGTGTGCATTAAAACCGTTTAACGTTCAAGTCAGTTTAAGTTCAAGGTCACCAGATGTGGTCTGAGTATGATTTGCTTTTGGGTCCTTTTGGGAGGGTCTGATATCACTGTGTTTGAGATGAACCGAGCATTTGAAGGACTGAAAACACTAGGTGTGAAAACCCCCTGTTGTTATTAGGGACCTATTCTGCTGCTGCTCTGGATGTCTATGGCAGCCCAATGAACGGCTTATGTGAAAGTTATGAAATCTGGCACACAGAGAGGACAGTCTTAACATTAACCATAGCAAATTTGAGTCTGTAATTTGAACCCTTTATTGCAGCAGTCCTCAATTCCAGTCCTCACGTATTTATCAAATGCAAGTTGATTAGTCAAACTATTCTTGAATAACATGCAAATTTGTTGAAGGGCTCACCAGAATGGACATGAGACTATATCTCCACAACACTTTCATGTATTGAGACCAAACTTGGTATGTGTTATAATAGCCATGCCCTGAGGCTGCAAAGTTTTCGACACAGATGTGAATGTGAAAATGGATATTTTTGGTAATAACTTCAGAACTGTTTTGCCAAAAATTACAAGATTGGTCTCTTTAGATTTGGTGTGACATACTGAATCAAACTACACCCTTTCAGCCATTTTGGGTGTCAGTCATTTTGAATTTTGCATTTAATGCTGTATTTTACAAATGCATTGGTGTATCATTATGAAACTTGGTATATGTTTTTGGCACCATATCCTGAAAGTACTCAAAAAGTTTCCTGTCTGCCATTTTGATTTACTTTAAAAACCTACTTTTTTTAACTTCTCCTAGACCGATGATTTGATTTAGAATTAGATCACCTTAAGACCATGCGGGCAAAAAGTTATGGATTTCGTGTCAATAGACACTCATTTACTGCATTAAAAAATGTGCTGGAAATGATGCCAAACTGCATCTGAGGCTGTATCTCTGCAAAGCTTTGACATACTGACGCCAAACTTTATGTGTGTCATTGTCACCTCTCACAGAACACACCACATCAGTTTAGAATTGGTCAAAAGTTATAAACTACTAAATCATTTGTATTTGTTTTTATGATTTTCAATTTTTTAATAAAGTTAACTTAAAGTGTATTTAATTACTCATTGCTGCAGTTACTTAGTAATTAGTAATTGCTCAGTGCTATGCTATGTTCCTCATTTTGCCTCTGGTGTGCTTGGCCCCTTTATATTTTAGTAATATATTTAACTTACCCAAAAATTTAAATGTTGCCATGTTGTTTTGAACCTGTATGTTGTATTTTTTCTCCAAGTGGAAGTCAAAAGCAGACTTTTAGGGGTAAATATTTGGGTAAGTTATTCATTCTCTATACTGCTTGTCCTGTGTGAATTCACAGGAATTCTGGAGTCTAACCCACTGTCTCAAGCCATTACAATTTAAAAACAAACAAACAAAACAAAAACAAGAATGTATGGGTCCTTAATCGGTCACTACTCACCAATAATACCTTTCGTTATTATGAGGTAAACCACTAAAGCAACAAATGCCAGCAGAAGCAAACCTCCAATCCCTGCTGCAATCTTAACTGTGACACTGTCTGGTGAGCAGTCCTGGAATTTCCCATCTATAAAAATCCACAAAATAGGGGAAAATGGAAATTCAATTTTAAATTTCTTTTTATTCATCAAGTGATGTTTCTGTATGTGTGTGTAACTGCTTTGATTACCCCATTTGATGATAATTGGTTCTGTAAGGGTTCTGTGGAACAAACAACAATCATATTCTGCTTTTTCATCCTCACTGATCTCCACACTGTTTTTTATCTGGAAGGTGTCATCATGGTTTGGTCTGATTCCAGAGGATTTAACCTCATTTTTAGGCAGAGATGTGTGATATTTCCTAATGAACAACGTCACGTCTTTGGCATAAAAACCAGTAGCCAGACAGGTGAGTTTTGTTTCATTATTGCATTTCCTTGCAAACACATGAACATCTGGAGGAGCTGAAAACACAGAAATTTGTTGATCAATCATCTGCAGATAAACAACAAATGCTAATATTGTACATTTACTCACAAGCTTTTCTGAGCTCCTCATCTTCATATTCTCTGAATTTGTTGAGCCAGTCCACACACTCTATATCCACGTAGCCTGAGTTTTGTCTTAAGATCAGCACATTATCCCATTTCTGCTTGGTTAATAAATCAGTGTTAACTGAGGCGACCCACTGGGACTCTCTATCATCAAAAGACATAAAGTTTTCTCCATCATAGCAGTACTGATCAATGTTTTTTGTTTCATCTCCCTGCTGCTCAACTTCACAACCATGTCTCCACTGAAGAACATGAAGATCTGAATTGGAGATGAATCAAAATGTTGGTGAGAAAACAATAATGAAAATATAGTATGATAAAATTATGTAGGTTCAATTTAAGGTCTATGAATGTTCCTCACCTGATTCATTTTGCATCATTAATTCCATCAGAGAGTCGATATTGCCATAAATCCACTGTTTTTTTTTTCTCATCTTTGTGCCTTTTTCCCAGTAATTCTTCTCCATTTTCTCTTTCATCCAGTGCTGTTTGGGAATCGTTACCTGTTCCTCACTATTGTAATAGTCGATCTGTCTGTCATCTAACAGACCCATAGCAGTGAATTGATGGATCCCCGGCAGATCAACAGGTTTGGACAAACCCGTGTAAATGTAATACAGCGAGTGTTTCTCTGCAATGAAGAGCAATAAAATTTTAATTAAACAGCTATAGTTTTAAATGTGATAAAAATTCCTGAAGGACGAAACAGTTAAAACATAAATGAAATATCAAATCATTTTAACAACACACAGAAACAAACATGCTGAATCTTATTTATCATATGTGATTTCAGATTTGTGATTTTGACTAGAATATAATGTTATTCAAGGTATTCAAGGTATTCAGGCAATTGACAAAACTCATATTCATTGATAGGAGTATAAATAAAGCTTTCGAGTTTCCTATACAGCATAAATTTGTAAATCAGATTGGTCAAATGGCCAAATGTAAAAGTTACTTTCACTTTCTTTTTGTGATTGTTTCATTTACCTGCTTGAATTGAAGGCGAAGTCCTATAAAGAAGGAAAACACAAAGTAGAGCAAAGAGTTTCGATACCAATGTGCCCATTATTTAAAAGCCATGTGTGAATTTTCTGGTGTTTACATCGTTACTTCTCGTCTGAACGCAAAAACTGCCAGCAGCAGGAAACCGGTTGCAGAAAATGGCGGATGATTTTCAACCAATAGGAAAATAGAACGACGACATCGTCCGTATCTGGGCGGAAGTGGTGAGAGGCAAGTCTGAACTAAAACAAGGAGCGTTTCAGTTAGGCTGTGTTCGAAATGCCATACTATAATACTACTCTTACTATTTCTGCAGGATCCAGTATACTGTGCATAGTATGCAAATTTTCTGTATGCATGGAATACCCGGGTGACCTATATTTGGCAGAATCTGCTAAATACAACTCAAGTACACTGAAATCAGTATAGAAGCTGTGTTCTAAATGGCATACTACCATACAACCCCTACTATACTGCAGTATGCTATGTGTATACTGTGAATAGTATGTGAATTTTCTGTATGCAAGGAATACCCAGATTACCTGCTACATTTGCTGAAATTTGATGTATGCATCTAAAGACATGGGATACAGTTTCCCAAAATGCAATGCGCTCCACGTGACGTTTCATCTTTAAATGTGTGAGTGAACTGGAGGCGGGGAATAGCAATTATAAATGTAACACATATATATGTACATATATGCATATACATATAAACTACAAACCGTCGCTGTGTATCTAAAAACAATATCGTTAGTAGGACATAAATTGTACTTTAATGTCTATGGTACGTTTCCGATCATTTAAAATGACGTCACCTTTATCTCTATAGCGCTTTACACAGTAGTGATTGTTTCAAAGATATTAAATAACAATACTATTGCAGTAATATAATATATAAATAACATAATAAAAGTAGTATTTCAATTATGCAAAGAGAATTCAGATTCTGTGTAAGCAGCTCTTGTATTTATCTATTAACAAATAGACCAATTTGTCGGCAGACCAATGCCTTGCTACGATAGACAGCCTTGCGTTCAGCCCCGACAAAACGTTTTTTCAGACGGAAACGGTGGTGCATTAAACACCCTGTTCTGATGACGCAAGAGTTGCAAAAGCTGAGAAGACCATTCTTTGTGTTCTTTTTGAAGAATTTTCGGAGCCTAATAAATCAGTATAAATATGCATTTAATACTGCAAAATACAGTCACTGCCCTTACCGTCCAGAAAAAAAGAGAACATCCCAATCGAGTGAAGGGATTCGTGGAAACGTCGTTCCTAATTATTGTGATCCAACATTTGCCTCACATTTCAGGATGAAAAGACAAACAAAACAAAGGATAATCCACACTTACCTCGGAGTGTTATGATGCAGAACCTGATTTTACCAAGTACAACATGTTCCTGGATCAACATCTTTGTTGACCCTGGAACAACATTGTGATTAACCAATCAGATTTGAAAAAACAGTTTTTGTGAAGTTTAGGCTTACAATCAGTGTTTGGTGCTTGTACATCAGTGTCATTCATCTATCATTTCCTCTGATTTTAGGGATTACTCATGGGTATGGTTAGGTTTAGGTGTAGGGATGTGGTCAAGATTAAATTTTTGAATTAAAATGTTGTTCCAGGGTCAACAAAATATGTTGACCCAGGAACACATCTAACTCAGCAAAATCAGGACGTGCGTGTTATGATCTGACCTTATTATTTTTATTGTGAGAAACGTTATTAGGTTTAATATTATTGCTGATCACTGTTGTTGTGTTATGATATTGTGATATTTACCATTATATAATCAGAGGAGTACAGAAAAGTTTATGAAAATGTTACTCCACAATACAATAGCAAAATATATAAATATGTATAGTGTTTATATATATCAGATAGTCAGTACATATCAGATTCAACTGTCACAGAACAGTACAGAGGTGGGCTCCATATTTTTTTTTCAAAAGTGGACATTCTATTCCTGAGTGAGGAAGTTTATTTCCCAGGTTTAAGTGTCTGCTAACAGATTGAGCCAACGAGTACTAGAAATCTGAGTTCTGTCCTTCCAGTTTAATAATATTACTTTTTTTTTTTTTTGCTAATATAGATAAAATAAAAATAAATGTTTTGATTTCTTTTGGGGCACTAATCAGAATCAGAAGAGCTTTTATTGCCAAGTATGCTTGCACATACTAGGAATTTGTTTTAGTGTCATTAGCTTCCAGTACACAGAGACAACAACAACATAGACAATAAACATAAGATGAGGAAAAAAAAAAAACTACACATATGTAAATATAAATAGACAAAAATTAGAAAAATAAATTGAGAAATAAATAAATAAGTGATATGTACAGTTGTGCTATAGATGACAGAATAGAACAGAATAGAATAGAATAGAAAGAGGCAGAGATGCAGGAATGTGCTAGGATGGGGGTGGTAACTAATAAATAAAAAGTTATTGCACATCATACTGCACAATGGGGGGAACATTTAACTGTTCATAAGGAGAACTGCCTGGGGGAAAAAATTGTTCTTGTACCTGGTTGTCCAGGTGTTTGGGGCTCTGTAGCGCCGGCCAGATGGCAAAAGTTCAAAGAGATGACGACTTGGATGTGAGGGATCCAGAGTGATTTTCTGAGCTCTTTTTCTCACCCTGGATGAATAAAGTTCTTGAAGGGTGGGCAGGGGAGCACCAATAATCCTCTTGGCAGTCTGAACTATTGCCTGTAATCTTCTGATGTCTGATTTTGTAGCTGAGGCAATATGAGAGATATCATCTAGCAGTAATAATAAAGGAGATAGAGAGATAATATTCAAAATTCTAATTTATCCACAACTTCTGTCCAAATTTTAAATATTTGTGCATTTTTTAGCAAAATGTGCATGTTTGTGTTCTATTATAAAGAAGACACAAAAATGGTGCAATGAAAAATTACATTGGTCTAATTATTTGCCGTATTAAACATTCTATTTAGGAGGTGAAAAGACAGAAGTTTGATGCAAGTAAAAAAATGAAGAACATAAACCTTACAATGACACCCCAATTAACAAAACATCTGAATGACACATTTTGTGTAAGAATTTTTATCGACCACCAGATGGCGGAGTAGAACCTGTATGAAAAGCTTCGAAGCATCAACGCAGTTTGTTGTAAGCCTCACTGCTTAAAAAGCCTCGTTCGGCACATCCCTACTTTAATACCGCGTGGTTTATATACATGTTGCTGCTGATTGGGCTGACATTTTTGACACACCCACCAAACAAGAGAAAACGTGCCTCAAATCCCGTTGCACACCGTTTCCAGGAACCACGTAGTTTAACACGGAAACCGTAGCAAAACGTTGGGCACCGGTGTGAGCTTGAATTTGCCCCAGCACTGCAAAAGACATAGAGCTTTTCTGTGGTATCAATGGTGCAGCGAATACAAGACACGACACGTGTGCAGTTGACGCGATTGACTCGTGTTCGAATCCGCCTTTTACCAACTCGTGTTTCTCCTTTTTTCATCACATTCCAGATCAGAAAGGCACTTATTAACTTCAATAAAAAGAAAGTAAATTTTTTTTTAAAAAAAAAGTTAATTTTAATACTTAGCTGTAGGTTTAGGCAGATTTTTGTGCCAATAAAGTGGCATTCATCTAATAAAAAAAAATAAAATAAAAAAAGAAAGAAACTATATATGATAATTTACACTCAATGTGTTATTGCATACTGTTTTATAATGTACTACAGGACTGAAGAATAAATATCTTCCACCTATACTATATGCTAAAGAAAATGCTGCTATTTTAGTGAAAACAGAATTTATCATTATTTGCAGTTCTGTCCAATATGTAAAGTTAATCAACTATGAAATGAGTTCAAGTGGGCAATATAGCATTGTTTACTAGTATATGAAGCCTTATTAACAAGCCTTTGTGAAAAGAACTGTCTGCGCATTTATTTGTAAGGTAACAACCTTGACAGCTGTGCTGAATTAATGTTGAGTGTTTGTCATGTGACAGTACTATTCTGAAAAAATATTTTGTTATCGTAAACTGTTTCACATGCTATTATTCAAAAAATTGTAGGCAGTACTGTGTACTGAGCAGTAGGAAGTAAGTAGTAAGCAAGTATGCCATTTCGAACACAGTCATTGTGTTTATTCACTCATCTATAATAAACAATATAGATAAAATGTGCAATGGTCTGAATAAACACATTCATTAATTTGAATTAATAAAAGCAACATTTAACAAACCAACTTTGTAGAAGAACTGTTAAATGTTCTCAAATTTAATAAGTAGAAAGTTGTTATAGTACTACAACCATAAAAACCCATTACTTGATATAAAATAAACTTAAACTGAAATACATTTATAAGCAACATTTTGTTATATTCATCATTTTAACATACGTTTTCATAGTTCCACTTGATTGGTTAACGGTTATCGTAACCTCGCTCT